>CM055126.1:190720075-191050075 GCA_029206835.1 Rana muscosa | reverse complement strand
TACACACACATGAACTTTAATGGCATCCCAGTCTTAGTCTGAAGGGTTCAATATTGAGTTGGCCCACCCTTTGCAGCTATAACAACTCTTCTGGGAAGGCTGTCCACAAGGTTTAGGAGTGTGTCTATGGGAATGTTTGACCATTCTTCCAGAAACACATTTGTGAGGTCAGGCACTGATGTGGACAAGAAGGCCTGGCTCTCAGTCTCCGCTCTAATTCATCCCAAAGGTGTTCTATCAGGTTGAGATCAGGACTCTGTGCAGGAAAATCAAGTTCTTCCCCCCTAAACTCGCTCATCCATATCTTTATGAATAAGGGGGGTGACCTGTCCTCTCCTGAAACTCTACACCGACAAGACTCCTTCCCTAATTATATATGTACATGGAAAACCAAAAAGGGGTTGGATTGGGACTTTAAGTGAGGCCTGTGGGTGTTTGTAATAATAGGTTCATAGCATGAAAATAACCTGGTTATTTTCATGCTATGAACCTATTATTACAAACACCCACAGGCCTCACTTAAAGTCCCAATCCAACCCCTTTTTGGTTTTCCATGTACATATCTTTATGGACCTTGCTTTGTGCACTGGTGTGCAGTCATGTTGGAACAGGAGGGGGCCGTCCCCAAACTATTCCCACAAAGTTGGGAGCACGAAATTGTGCAAAATGTCTTAGTATTCTGATGCCTTAAGAGTTCCCTTCACTGGAACTTAGGGGCCAAGCCCAACCCCTGAAAAACAACCTTACGCCATAATCCCCCCTCCACCAAATGATTTGGACCAGTGCACACATGTTGGTGCAAGTGTACGGGAAGGAAGCTGTGAGCAGATAATGTGTTTACGACTGAAACGCTTTCGCAACAGGAAGGAAAAGATTGAGGATGAGCCACCATATTCCCCACAACTTCTTTCTGTTTCCCCGCCCGAAGAGCTTCATGAGAGGCGCACGTTATGGGGATGTGGCGGAAATCCAAGAATGTGTGACAGCGGTTCTGAGATCAATTGCTAAAAAGGCCTTTGCTGACAATTTCCAGAAGCTTTGTGAACGTTGCCAAAAGTGTGTTGTCAAGGATGGCGATTATTTTGAAGACCAATGAAGGTCATTTGTTTGTATCTCCTGTTTTGTTCACCAAACTTTTTAGACACACCTCGTACTTACTCCATTTGTCCCTGTTACAGTTCCTGTCCCGGTCACCGAGACAGGAAGTAATGAGAAATCCTAAATTTTATAGCTGTCACTGTGTCAGGAATGTGGAGCCATCAGCTAGGATAATGTGCAAGCACATATAATCCTGCACTGTCTGAGCATGCACAATTATGAGGGCATAGAAGATGGACTATGTGTACATCAGTGCTCACACACACGAGCACACGCATACGCAGACTTACATGCACATCCATGGCCTCCAAGAAGCCTATTTAAACCTGAACTCTGCACAAGCTCTTTGTTGAATGGTTTTCTGTCTTGTTTCTGTTACCCAGTTATAAATACGCATATTGATCTTGTTATCAAGCCAGCTTCCCCTCTGACCTTGCTCTCAGGTTACCCCTGTCTGCTCATGCTCAATGACTGGCTCTATTATTGACTCCGGCCTGGAGTCTGACCACATTTGTGCCTATATATACAGATTTACATAACCCTGGGACTTTAAATGAAGCACATGACATCAGAGTAGTAAAATTATCAATGCAAATGATTACAAATTTATTGATCCAAGTACAGTAAAACCTTGGATTGCGAGCAGAATTCATTCCGGAAACATGCTTGTAATCCAAAGAACTTGTATATCAAAGCAAATTTCCCCATAAGAAATAATGCAAACCCAAATGATTCTTTCCACAACCATTTATTCATAGCTCCTTCAGTTTACAGTTCATATAAAAAGATTATAGCAATGTGACCAGGTTGTGTAACCATAAACTGTCCATCCACAAATGGCAGCCTCCACAAGGGGATTAGAAGCAAAATCCATCAGGAGCTACAGAGTATAAAAGAAGAGAGGTGCCTCTAAGTGTAGCAATACGGTTACATTTAATGAAGCTACAACATTTAGCAACTCACATGGTTGATGATTAAAAGAGGTACATTTAAATATACAGGCATCTGAGGTAAAGCTGTCCACATAGACCGTCCTCCACACCGCCGACTCTCACCGCTGTCAGTCCGCAATCGTGACCGTAAAGACTACCCTGCAGTAGAGCGATCTGAAAGTGAGGCTTGAACTGCTTGTAGAGTGCAGCGTGGAAGAGATGACATCGATGGTGGTGAGGAGGATGGTCTATGTGGACAGCTTTATCCCGAATGCCTGCATACTTAGATGTGCCTCTTTTAATAATCAACCATGTGAGTTGCTAAATGTTGTACCTTCATTAAATGTAACCCTATTGCTACACTTAGAGGTGCCTCTTTTCTCTTTTATACTAAGTTGAGACATGACATTACTTGTACATCAAGACATCGCTTGTATATCAAGTCAAAATTTATTTGAAAATGTTGCTTGTCTTGCAAAATGCTCTCAAACCAAGTTACTCTCAAACCAAGGTTTTACTGTACAGGCATACCCCACTTTTAAGTACACAATGGGGTTTATTTACTAAAGTTGGAAAGCCCAAAATCAGGCTCACTTCTGCATAAAAACCAATGAGCTTCCAGGTTTTATTATCAAAGCTTAATTGAACAAGATGAGGTTAGAAGCTCATTGGTTTCTATGCAGAAATTAGCCTGATTTTGCGCTTTCCAGCTTTAGTAAATAAACCCCATTGTGTACTTAAAAGTGGGGTATGCCTGTATATACAAATCTAATAACAGCTAAATATAGTTAAAGATGTAATGCTATAGTTGATAAGTAGTAAATATACAATATCCACATAGATAGATGCAGTAAATTAATTAATGGTGTCAATTCATAATGGTGTAAATAAATTAATTAAAATGTGCGGTCCAAGTATGAATCGCATGATTGTAATAAAGCTGCATCCAGAAACTCAATGCGTTTTGTGGGACAATGTCCACTTCCTCAGGAGTAAATGCAGGGTGTACGTCTACAGAGGACAAATAACAGAATAGTTTGGAAATGTTACTAAAAAAAAAAAGAGAAGTTTAAAACTGTCAATAGGGTTTCCCACCTTACTACTTATGAATCAGCTTAAATTTAAACATGATGGTACTGAAGATTAGAGGCTCCTGGGTACATCTATCCTGGGAACTGTGGCAGTGTGACCCTTGAAGACCAACGGCACAAATGGAGGGCGGGTGCCTAGTGAGTCTGTACCTCGCTGCTTGCTTGTTGCCAGCTTCTGCCTGTTCCTGAGTCTGATTCTGCTGACTTCCTGGGGTACTTCTGCTGGTGTATCCTTCAATCAGGTTTGGGACCTGAATCCACTTTTAACTGGTCTTCGCATTTCCAAGGTGCATCACCAGCTGCATTATTTCTCATTAGATACCAGTCTCCCAAGTTCCTGCTCACAGTGTCTTGGAACTTGTGTCTTTTCTTCACTCCTGCAGACCTTGTCTCAACATACAGGGGTTCTCGGATGGGATCTATGCAAGAAGCCACCCTTGTCATCTCAAGCTCTGCATTTAGGTACGCGACACACTGAAATAGGAGTAGAGGCGCACTCCTGAACAGTAAACCCCACACCCTATCGCATCGTCAATTCAAACTAATGCTCTTCGTAACCACAGCAGCAAAGCAGACTATTGCGACAGCATAGAAATCTGACTCACTATGTATTTTATCAGTCAGAAACAGGATTACTCAATCCAAGATTCATGCAAAAACAGAAGCAATCTTTCTTGACAAAATATCCAAATATGAATATGAAGCCTTGTGGAGACCGCGGTTTGAGCATTTCCTACCTCCGGGTTTTGATAAAACATTGTTGTCTCTTTGAGGGAGTTTCCCCTATAAATATCCTCTCTGGAAATATTCCTCATTCTCCACATTATTGTTCCCTTACCTCAAACTGGTTTAGTTTTCCTTTATTTTTCTTACAAACAAGTTCAACCAATCAAAGCAAGGGTCATCTGAGATAGTTAGGAATATAACTTAATCACCATATAACGCCAAGCCAATTAGCAGGAACTTGGCCCTGGAATAGTTCATTCATTTCTCCTAACTATTTTAGGTTATTTTGACCGGCTATATCGAGCAAACGCTATCTTCTTCCATTTTCGCTATAACTAAATATTACCTTTTATATTCTCCTATCTTGATTACCGTATATATGATTGTTATTATTGATAGCTAGAAAAACATCACTAAATTGTTATGATAATTGAAATGTAACACTAAGGAATACTCCTTACATTTGGTTCTATATACTTCATGAGAGAAGCATAGTTATAACTGCTTTTTTGTATTTTATTCTTTTCATTGTATTGTACTAATATGAATGGTACTATTCTTATGACCTTTGTTATGCCTTATGAAAACATAATAAAATATTCAAACAGAAAAAGGAGTAGAGGCAAAGAAATTCCAATGGACACACTTGTTAAGCCCTGTACACACGATCGGATATCCTATGGATTCTAATCCGATGGTTTTTTCCATCGGAAATCCGATGAAACTGTCAGTCCATCAGTCATACCCACACACCATCAGTCAAAAAACCGACCGTTTCAAACGCGGTGACGTAAAACACTCCGATGAGCCGAGAAAAATGAAGTTCAATGCTTCTGAGCATGCGTCGACTTGATTCTGAGCATGCATGGGTTTTTTATCCGATGGAGTTCCCCACAGACGATATTAATTTGCTATCGGTTTTTTAACCATCGGATAAATTTAAAACATGTTCTATTTTTAAACACTAATGGAAAAAAGACTGATGGGGCCCATACACGATCGGTTTCTCAGATGAAAACAGTCCATCGGACTGTTTTCATCGGTAAAACCTGTTGTGTGTACGCGGCTTTACAGTGACAACTATCTAACAGGGATTTGCTCTGATTTGGAGAGATTTACCTTTACTTCCTCTTGTGGTCCTGAGACAGTAAGTAAAAAGAAATCTCTCCAATGGGGCAGCAGGAGAAAAAATACCTGACAAGAGTGGTAGTCATTCCCTACTGTATCCAAAATGAAAAAAGCTTTGGCTTTAGATAAACATTAATACAAGATGTACCCCTGACCTTGGTGTTAAAGACTATTATAGTTTTTATAAGACATCTCAGATGTTTCATTGGCACGCTTACACTAAATATAAATCCCTATTTACTTATCTTCTAAGATGGAAAATGAAGTCGATTATTGGAGCCCCCCCAAGATTTCATGGCCAAGGCTGCCAACCTTGGTCATATCCTGCTTGTAAACATACCGTTATTTCCCAGGAGAGTCTCTGGGAGGACAAGGGTGCTGGACACACAGGAATATAAAGGTCACAGGATCCCCAAGGAGTCAAAGAAATGCACAGGGGACACATAGGGGGTTATTTACGAAAGGCAAATCCACTTTGGACTACAACTGCAAACTACAAGTGCAAAGTGCACTTGAATGTGCACTTGGAAATGCAGTCGCTGTAAATCTGAGGGGTAGATCTGAAATGAGGGGAAGCTCTGCTGATTTTATTACCCAATCATGTGCAAGCTAAATTGCTGTTTTTTATTTTCCTTGCATGTCCCCCTCGGATCTACAGCGACTGCACTTCAAAGTGCAATTTCAAGTGCACTTTGCACTTGTAGTTTGCACTTGTAGTGCAAAGTGGATTTGCCTTTAGTAAATAATCCCCATAGGATGCTAGGGACCTGGAACACCGGAGATTTAGACCCCTTTCACATTAAGGCGCTTTCAGGCGCTTTTGCGCTAGAAAAAGTGCCCGAAAAGCTCACGAAAACCTATCTCCATTCAAATTAATGAATGCTTTCACACTGGGGCGGTGCGCTGGCGGGGACATGCAAAAAACGTCTTCAAGCAGCATGTTTGGAGCGCTAAAAAAAGCACCTCAAACGTGCCCCTCTCCATTGAAATGAACGGGAAGCGCCTTAAAAGCACCTCAATAGCGCACAAAAAGTGCATAAAAAGCAGCAAAATTGTTCTTTTGAGTCACGCAACCTTCAAAAAAAGCCCAAAGTTTTATATGGGCAGTTTTTAAGCGCCTCAGTGTGAAAGTGCCCTTACTAAAACTGGAGCACACAGAATTAGGTGTAGCTGTGCATAGCAACCAATCAGCTTCAGCTTAAGCTTTGACAATAAGTAAGCCCTTGTTCCCACTGGTGCGATTTCAGGTGCGACATGCGATTTCAAAATCGTACCTGAAGTCGCACCCCATGGATTTCAATGGAAATGTGCTAATTGGTGCGACATAAGACACTAGCGATTTCCAAAAGGTTTTTGTATTACTTTTTTGCAATTTCAGGTCGATTTAACATCCATAGAGTGCTATGTAAATCGACCTGAAATCACAGTACTGTTTATATCAGTGCGATTTGGAGCAGTCTTTTTTTTTTTTTTTTTTTGGTGATGTCATTGCAGCTTCAGCTGATCTGTCCCCTCCCCTAAAAGGTGTTACAGTGAGGAGTTTGGAGCAAGACGTTTTTTTTTTTTTCACAGCCAGCGCTGCTATCTTTATTAAGTCACAAATCAGCTTGCTTTTCATTGGAATAAGTACAAATCATACTATCTGCAAATCGCAAGTAGGCTCCAGAAATCGCAAACAAATACAAAAGAAATTGGAACAAAATCAGAAGTGACTGGGAAAGAAATCGGAGTGCCAAATCGCACTCAAAACATGAGATTTGTAAATCGCACCAGTGTGAACCAGGGCTAAAACCTAAAAGCTGATTGGTTACTGTGCACAGCTGTACTGGATTCTTTGTGCACCAGTTTTAGTAAATACCCCCCCCCCCCCTTAGAATCACAGAGGTGCAGAAGGAAACAAAGAGGATGCTTGGATGCAGAAATGCAGAGGATCACAAGGGCACACAGGGACAATCTAGAAGACACTAGGAAGCACCGGGGGCTAGAATGTTGACGCTTTGCTCATACACCAAACAATAGGAGCCTTATAGGAGCCGTCATAGAAACAAGACAATACAACAAGTACCGTATATACTCGAGTATAAGCCGAGTTTTTCAGCACATTTTTGTTTGTTCGGCTTATACTCAAGTCACCTTTTTGCACCTGATCTCCCGGATTTTGGGGGCCCCTGGACCCAAACTTGGCACACATGTAGCCCCACTCCTCCTCTATGAGTGTGCAAAGTTTGTTGTCCGAAGGAACCTACGGCCGGGGAGAACCGTTTTTTCAAAGCCGGGCACCCCTTCCTTAGACTCCCATGTTAAACGGTCATTTCTCTGGTGATTTTGGGGACACGTTACCGGCCGTTTGTAGGTCCCCTGGACCCCAAACTTGGCACACATATAGCCCCATGTCTCCTCTACAAGTGTGCAAAGATTGTTGTCCGGGGAACCTACGGCCGGGGAGCACCGATTTTTCAAATCCGGGCACTCCTTCCATAGACTCCCATGTTAAACGGTAATTTCTCCGGTATTTTGGGGACCCGGTACCTCCCATGTTAAACGTCAGTCTTGTCATGGAAACAGTGAGGCATGGGCACAGTCAGGCATGGACACAGTGAGGCATGGCCACAGTGAGGCATGGGCACAGTGAGGCATGTGCACAGTGAGGCATGGGCACTGTGAGGCATGGGCACAGTGAGGCATGGACACAGTGAGGCATGCACATGGATACAGTGAGGCACAGTGAGGCATGCAGATGGACACCCTAGGCTTATACTCGAGTCAATACGTTTTCTCATTTTTGGTGGTAAAATTAGGTGCCTCGGCTTATATTCAGGTCGGCTTATACTCGAGTATATACAGTAATAGCTCAAAATATATTCGCATTGAAACCACATTATACTTTCCTTCCGATCTCTCGATTGATGAGCAGGTATCACAACTACCAAAGGACAAATTACATTTGCAGTGTGATCTCTTCATAAAACCTCTAATAAATTAGTTTTAGTGGCATCAATGCAAATTCCATAGGCAATTAGTAACGTAATCAATATACATCAGGATAAGTATGCTTCCTGAATATAAAAGTGAAAGGGACGTGATCAGTGATAGCAGGAAAAGGGTATTAATGCAAAAAGGACATGAAAAAAATAATCATTTAAATGAGAAGGACTGTGGATGCAAGCTGCATCAGCTGGCCATACACTACTAGATTTGCAAACAAACAATTCTCAGTACATTTGATGACCTGACCAATGTCGTTCGAAAATACTTCAAAATTTAATTTGCTTTTAACATTAAATTTTGGAAGGAATAGACTTTCCTGAGCAAAAAATACATATGCTCTTGGAAATTACCGGTACTTAAAGAAAGATTTTTCATCTTGCTCCTTGGAATTTTCTCATCATTGTAAATGCAAGAAAATGTCAATTTGACCCAACGACAATTAGAAAATCGAAAAAAACATTCTTAAAATGAAAAATTGCAAACCAAATTGTCCTAGTACCTTCTTTGTACAGATATTAAAGTAGTATTAAGCCCAAAACCAAAACTGCATTATATTGAATTGATGTTAATAGCTGGAGAGCTTAAGCTTGTAAAAAACAGCAGACTTATTGGCCAGATCATCAGATGAAAAGAATGCATGGGTTTAAATGAAAAAAGACTCATAGTATGTACCAGGCTTAAAGGGGTTGTAAAGGTTTGTTTTTTATTTTCTAAATAGGTTCCTTTAAGCTAGTGCATTGTTGGTTCACTTACCTTTTCCTTTGATTTCCCTTCTAAATGTTTTTTTTCTTTGTTTTCTTTGTCTGAATTTCTCACTTCCTGTTCCTCCTCAGTAAGCTGTTCAGTAAGCTGTTCTGGATGACTCCACACCACTCGGATGATGGTGTGAAGTTTAGTGAGGAGAAACAGGAAGTCAGAAATTCAGACAAAGAAAAAAAACATTTAGAAGGGAAATCAAAGGAAAAGGTAAGTGAACCAACGATGCACGAGCTTAAAGGAACCTACAGTATTTAGAAAATAAAAAACAAACCTTTACAACCCCTTTAAAGGATGCACAAACAGCAATAAAAACCTGGAAGGTGTTCCAATCCCTCTCCACTCTATCCAAAATGGAAAAAAAAGTTTTAAGACTTTGATTTTAGTTATACTTGAACTCCTTTGCGTCCATACTATAGCCGAGTGATGGTTACAGAGCGGACCTACTTTGCCGGGAGGTCGTTATATGACGTCTTCCCCTTTGCACGCACCCCCCCCCCCCCCGCGCCCCCCTGCGGGACGCACGTGGCACGCTCTGTGATCCCAGCCCCTTACCACGTGATCAGCGGTCAGCCAATGACCGCTGATCACGTGATGTAAACAAGATTGGTAATCGTTTTCTTTTTCTCCTCACGCTGTCAGCGGCTTCTGTGAAAAGGAACATTGGTCCCGAAGAGGAAGAGGCACAGCCACATCATCTGTGATCAGTGCCGCCTGCCAGTGCCACCTGTCAGTGCCCACCAGTGCCACCAATTAGTGCCACCTATCAATGCCCACCATGCCACCCACCAGTGCCCACCAGTGGTGCCAATCAGTGCTCATCAGTGCCACCTAACAGTGCTGCCTATCAGTGTCACCTACCAGTGCCCATCAGTGCCCATTACTGTCACCCATCAGTGCCCATCGCTGCCACCCATCAGTACCACCTATCAGTGCCACCTATCAATGCCCTTCAGTGCCACCCATCAGTGCCACCTCTCAGTGCACACCAGTGCCACCCACCAGTGCCCACCAGTGGTGCCAATCAGTGCTCATTACTGTCACCCATCAGTGCCCATCGCTGTCACCCATCAGTACCACCTATCAGTGCCACCTATCTATGCCCTTCAGTGCCGCCCATCAGTGCCACCTCTCAGTGCCACCTCTCAGTGCACACCAGTGCCACTTATCAGTGTCCACCAGTGCCGCCTTATCAGTGCCCATCAGTGCAGCCTATCAGTGCCCATCAGTGCAGCCTCATCAGTGTACATCAATGAAGGAGAAAAATTACCTGTTTGCTAAATTTTATAACAAAATAGAAAACTGTTTCGCTTTTTTTCCCCAAAATTTTAGTTTTTTTAAAGCGGAGCTCCGCCGTAAAAAAAATATTAAAAGCCAGCAGCTACACATACAGCAGCTGCTGACTTTTAATATTAGGACACTTACCCGTCCTGGAGTCCAGCGACGTCGGCAGCAGAAGACGAGCGTTTGCTCGTCTCTCGGCTGCCCCCACCGCCATCATGGGTGAGGGATTTAGTAAGTGTCTTTCACTGGTCCCCGCTGTGTTTTGGGAGCCGTGTGTTTCCCAGAACACAACGGGGGGGGGGGGGGGGGACCGGGAAGTGACGCACTACCCGCAGACTACTCGCAGAGTGCATACACGGAAGTGGGTGCAAATACGGTCTTAGACAGGTATCTGCACCCCCCTCCCCCCCGAAAAGTCCCAATTGTGGGGGGAGGAATCCGGTTTGCGGAAGTTCCACTTTAGGGTGGAGCTCCACTTTAACAAAAAATAAAAAACCCAGCAGTGGTAAATACCACCAAAAGAAAGCTCTATTTGTGGGAAAAAGTGATAAAAATTTCATTTGGGTA
Source organism: Rana muscosa (assembly GCA_029206835.1). Classification (NCBI taxonomy): domain Eukaryota; kingdom Metazoa; phylum Chordata; class Amphibia; order Anura; family Ranidae; genus Rana; species Rana muscosa. The sequence goes on along the minus strand of CM055126.1, from coordinate 191,039,505 downwards.
CAGTGTTGTATGACCGCGCAATTGTCATTCAAAATGCTACAGCGCTGAAAGCTGAAAATTAGCCTGGGCAGGAAGGGGGTTTAGGTGCCCAGTAAGCAAGTGGTTTCTTTTCTTAGTGACCGTCTTTCCCCTTTAAATTCAGATATAGATCCTTTCTTTATCTGAGCGGCTGTTTTTTTTTTAGCTTCTGCTAATTTACTACACATAAAAAGCCTAATAAAAGGCACACCTGTTAGGATCAGTACTTTGCGTGAGTTAAAAATACTCCCGATTGTATTTGGAACGGCAGCTGCGATGGTAGTTTTATAGCAAAATGGATATGTTCGGTGGTACAGATATCTGGGGGAAGCTTATTCTGATTAGTTTGAGAACTTTAGGGCAACAGAAAAAGCCAGATTAAACTGCTGAGATGTCTGATCACATGCCTGCGTGCTTTGAACCAACCCCTAAAGGCATCTCCTTCCCTCACTGACTATCTAAATAAATATTTCAATTCAACTGAGAGAGTTGGGATTTCACATAAAACAGGGAACCTTTTTTTTTTTTTTCATTTAAATACCCCTGCATAACAGCTGTTTTATTACTTTCCCCATGGATAGGAAATAAATCAGAAGCACATAATAAAATGGAGGAACAGATTCTGCTGCTTGGTCTGGATAACGCAGAGAATAATTTAGGCAAGCAGTTCCTTTGCAGATAAACACCTTGTACGCTGATTTTATAATAGGCACAGCTACATGGTAAGGTCTAATTGACTGATAACTTCCCATTTCACCACTTTATTACGTGTTTTGTCATCGTTTAGTGTTTGCTTGTGAAATTTTGCACTCCTTTCTTTACATTGTAGTTCAATGCTGTTCAATGGTGATGGACCTTTCAGAACCTTTATGAGCTTGCATGGGCATATTCCTGATACATCACTACTGTATATACAGACATAGGGATAGATTTACTAAAACTGGTGCACTCAGAATCTGGTACAGCTGTGCATGGTATTAGACAGGTATCTGCACCCCCTCCCCCTGAAAGGTGCCAAATGTGCCTGCGTGGGTTTCCTCTGGGTACTCCAGTTTCCTCCCACTATAGGCGTCAACTCCATAGGGCAAGGGGGGTCATTTGCCCCCCCTGGAATCGAGAAGGTGTTGGCCAAATTGGCAGTGTTCTACACCCTCCGCCTCCCTTACACCCACTTCCAGCTCCGCTGGACCTGCTGAAGTTGAGAAGGAAGGAGAGCCAGGCTGTGTGTGCGGTATGGAGGGAGGAGGAGATGTCCTACAACACATGTGTGTGTGTGTGTGTGTGACTGCAGAGACATGACGTCATAGGACACGTCATACATATGGTCAGTGTGGTCAGTGTGCAGTGTAGTGGTCAGTAGTCAGTGTGTAGTGTAGTGGTCAGAGTGTAGTGTGTGTAGTGTCCAGAGGTGCAGGGTGCTGCTGTGTAATGTAAAGGGGTGCAGGGTGCTGTGTAATGTAAAGGGGTCCAGTGATGCAGGGTGCTGTTTAATGTAAAGGGGTACAGGGTGCTGTGTAATGTAAAGGGGTCCAGTGAGGCAGGATGCTGTGTAATGTAAAGGGGTGCAGGGTGATGTGTAATGTAAAGGGGTCCAGTGATGCAAGATGCTGTGTAATGTAAAGGGGTCCAGTGATGCAGGGTGCTGTGTAATGTAAAGGGATCCAGTGAAGCAGGGTGCTGTGTAATGTAAAGGGATCCAATGATGCAAGGTGCTGTGTAATGTAAAGGGGTCCAGTGATGCAGGGTGCTGTATAATGTAAAGGGGGCCAGTGATGCAGGGTGCTGTGTAATGTAAAGGGGTCAGTGATGCAGGGTGCTGTGTAATGTAAAGGGGTCCAGTGATGCAGGGTGCTGTATAATGTAAAGGGATCCAGTGATGCAGGGTGCTGTGTAATGTAAAGGGGTCCAGTGATGCAGGGTGCTGTGTAATGTAAAGGGGTCCAGAGGCGCAGGGTGCTGTGTAATGTAAAGGGGTCCAGTGATGCAGGGTGCTGTGTAATGTAAAGGGGGTCAGTGATGCAGGGTGCTGTGTAATGTAAAGGGGTCCAGTGATGCAGGGTGCTGTATAATGTAAAGGGATCCAGTGATGCAGGGTGCTGTATAATGTAAAGGGGGCCAGTGATGCAGGGTGCTGTGTAATGCAAAGGGGTCCAGTGATGCAGGGTGCTGTGTAATGTAAAGGGGTCCAGAGGCGCAGGGTGCTGTGTAATGTAAAGGGGTCCAGTGATGCAGGGTGCTGTGTAATGTAAAGGGGTCCAGAGGTGCGGGGGGCTGTGTAATGTAAAGGGGTCCAGAGCTGTGGGGTGCTGTGTAATGTAAATGGGTCCAGAGCTGTGGAGTGCTGTGTAATGTAAATGGGTCCAGAGCTGTGGAGTGCTGTGTACTGTAAAGGGGTCCAGAGCTGTGGGGTGCTGTGTAATGTAAAGGGGTCCAGAGGTGCAGTTGTGGAGAGGGGGTACACAGTAGCGACAGAGATATTTAAAGATGCAGGGGGCACAGAGGGGTGTTTTTACATTTTAACGTGGGGGGGTCACTTTTAACCCCCGCTAGCGGTCGAAGAAAGGGTAAAATGCGACTGTGTATCGCCGCTGCTGAAGCCCCCCCCCCCCCTCTGAAAACATTTCCGCAGACGCCCATGCCTCCCACACTCAGCAGACATGCTTGTAGGTTAATTGGCTCCTGCCTAAATTGGCCCTAGTATATGTATGAATGTGTGTTAGGGACCTTAGGTTGTAAGCTCCTTGAGGGTAGGGATTGATGTGAATGTACAATGTATATGTAAAGCGCTGCGTCAATTGACGGTGCTATATAAGTACCTGAAATAATAATAATAATAACTCACTACTGCATGTAATGTGCATTGCGGAAATGCACACGTTCCTGTACCTCACTGGGGGGGTTTCTGAATAGGCCCTAAATGTGATTAAAATTAAATAACAAAAGCATGTTGAAGAAGTGTGTGCATTCCCACACCCTACTGGAGGGGTCTATATAGGTCCTAACTATTTTGAGATCAAATAATAAACACACAGAAAGCATATCGTCTACCTTTGTGAACTGATGATAAATGAATCCTTTATAAAAAGGAATGTTCTCTATAAAAGTACAGAATTTGTCCATAACCACCAATCAGAGGTCACCTTTGATTATCTATGAAAATGAAACAAGTATTATGACTGGGCAATGCAGGCAAGTCCTCCATTGAGAAGAACCTCCTTTTCCCTGAGTTTTCTAAATGGCTGCAATTTTTTATAACAGTTATGTTCAAGAGCTACAGTATATTCCATTGGAGGTTTGTAGGCGGGTATTGTAGGATGAAAGTTTCAGATATTGAGAATTAGACGGTAAGACGTCTCCACTCTGCATGATATTCTTCTTCCAGCCTCATCTTGATCTGTTAATTTATCAGTGAGGACCCTCCAGATTTTCTTCACTGATTGGAAGTGTTTGTTCATCCTTGCCGCATCATATCTTTCCATTCAGCTTCACTGATTTTCTCTGTACTTGCAAATGAAGAATTATTATAAAGATTTACATGCTTGTTTCTCGGATCTTATATTTGACTTTAGCAATTCCAAGCTTATACATACATCTTTACTAATGACACAATGGGCTGGGATGTTGTCTAAGTTCTACAATCCCTGAGGCTGGATTTACACCTTTGCCTTCTAATGCTACACGATTGGAATTTCCGACAACAAATGTTCGATGTGAACTTCTGGTTGGATATTCCGACCGTGTGTAGGCTTCATCTGAAATTTGCTGTCGGAATTTCCGACAACAAATGTTTGAGAGCAGGTTCTCAATTTTTCCGACAACAAAAGTTCTTGTCGTAAATTCCGATCGTGTGTATCCAATTCCGATGCCCAAAAATCCTACGCATGCTCGGAATCAATTTGACGCATGCTCGGAATCATTGTACTTAATTTTTCTCGGCTCGTCATAGTGTTGTACGTCTCCGCGTTCTTGACGTTCGGAAATTTCAAGCAAAATTTGTGCGACCGTGTGTATGTAAGACAAGTTTGAGCCAACAAACACGGAAAAAAAAACACGGTTTTGTTGTCGGAAATTCCGACCGTGTGTACGCGGTATAAGGTAATGTTTGAACCATTCTAAATGGCAAGCTAGCGAACATCTCTCCAGGGCTCCATGATGGAGCTGTATTTGAGTGCACCCACAATTTACAGATGCGAATCAGGTTCATTAAAGATTCTGTTGTGGTGCAATGGCAACCTATTTAAAATGAATGGATTTCCTTACCACAATGAACAGCGGAGTTCCACCCACATTTTGAAGTCCTTGCCATCCAGCAGTAATGTGTTGCAAATTGGCATATATATTTTCTTTCTGCATCACTTTCTTTAGTAATTCTTTAATCAATTCTCACTTCCTCCTTCACAGCCGCGGCCGCGCACGTCATTTCCGGCTTTGCAATATCTCCTGGGTGATGCACGTCATCAATCCCAGGAGACTACAGATAGATAGATTATCTTCATAGCCACCGTCGCCGCCCATTGCTATGGCAACAAGATAATCTTCTTGAATGAATGAATGAATGAATGAGTGACTTGTATAGCGCTCACATGCGAACTGAATCGCCTCTAGGGGCTTTTTGCAGCCAGTGTCTGCTTGGCTGGTGCGGTCATTTTACCCCTTAGGATCTCAACGCACTTGGGACACACAGTCGTACACACATATATACATATATACTGGGCCAATTTAGACAAGATCCAATTAACCTACCAGCATGTCTTTGGAGTGTGGGAGGAAACCGGAGTACCCGGAGGAAACCCACGCAGACACAGGGAGAACATGCAAACTCCAGGCAGATGGTGTCGTGGTCAGGATTCAAACCAGTGACCCTTTTGCTCTTAGGTGAAAGTGCTAACCACTGTGCTGCCCACTGTCTTGCGCGAAGGCCTGTGTAAACTGCGCATGCGCGAGATCGGGAGGTGCATGCTGGGTAGCCAGCAGCACCATATCCCGGAACAGACTCCTAGTGGGCTTCACATGCCCACAGTGAAGACGGAAGCACTCTACAAAGAAGAAAACAAACGTGAGTACATAAAAAATCTGGAAATTGAACGGCAAATTTATTAACCACATACAAGAACGGATTAGCAAAAAAAAAAAATGCAAAATCTGGGTGGAACTCCGCTTTAATGCATGACATAACGCATGACAAATAAAAAGTGGTGTAAAACCGCGCTAAACGAACACCTGATAATAAATACAAGAGAAAAATAAGAAGTAAAGCAGCAATTCTTAGTGCAACACAAACAGAAGAAAAAGTGGAAAAAAATTATTATGAATGGCGCTAATTAATACGAATAATAATTAATAGATAAACCAAAAACAATTGGACTAATCGAATATTAATATATACAGAAATTGCAAACTAATGTTATAAATTTGCAAAATGGTGCAGTAAAGTAGTGAAATGTCCACAATAATATGATGTGTTTAAAAACACCACCAAGTTTCAATACTGTCCATCACCCATCACCAAAACCACTTGTGAATCCACCACCAGCTGTAGAGAACCCTTACCAGCTCCGGTGGACCCCTTGTTATAGGGGGTTGGGATGGACCTGTGGCTTCACACCTGTGGCTTCCACATCTCAATGATACTTCACACTCCAATCTACTTGCGAGCACAGGTCAAAATGGACATAGTCCCTGGGTCAGCGTCATAATGCTGATCAAATATTCTGCAGAAATCTCCCTCCACTGAGTCTGGCTGAATCAATTTTAACTGTGGGCAGCTGAAGCTGCTGCCTGTTCACTTCCTGGTTTTACACAGACACACAGAGGCTCACCTCCAGCTCTGCTAACGCATGACAAAGATCTATTTCCAGCCTTGGGGAATTTTCTGAAAAATAATGTTTTTCAGAATGTAACCAATTTTGTTAAGATATACAGTAAAATCTTGGATTGCGAGCATAATTCGTTCCAGAAACATGCTTGTAATCCAAAGCACTTGTATATCAAAGCAAATTTCCCCATAAGAAATAATGGAAACTCAAATGATTCGTTCCACAACCATTTATTTATAAGTGTAGCAACCGGACCCCTTTTCCCCACCTTTGGCTCACTTGTAGGAAAAGGGGCACACCATGCCACTTGCCCGTACCCTCCTCTGTGAAGAGGTTGAGCGGTGTAAATGTAACTGGGTCTCCATGGCTAGGTTCTCCAGAGAATGGTTCTCGTCTCCACTGCAATAAAGACAAGTCTCTATTTCCCCCAATAACTCCAAGGTCCACACCAGTTGCAACTCCAACGTAGAGTTTATTTTCTCGTATGCACAGTCACTAGATAGGAAAGGGTGGATGGAGAACAAGACAGCAAAAGGTGTTGGAGTAGATCCAGGCACAAACGAATATACTATTCACTACCTGTATCTTCAAGTAGGCTCAGCTCACCCAGATAGTCTCCCATTAGAGTGAATCCTAGCAGCCGGAGTGATGCTCGAATTAGATTACACACAGTCTCTGCTCAAACTGTTACGGGTAAATTTGGGTCTCTGCCACAGACCTGGTGAACTTTGGGTTCCTGCCACAGACCTGGTGAACTTTGGGTCTCTGCCACAGACCTGGTGAACTTTGGGTCCCTGGCACAGACCTGGTGAACTTTGCTTGTGGTATTAGGCCTCTTTCAGGGAGATGACATCCCTCCAGAGAGTTACCGGGCCCCTTCCTTCACTGTGATCTCTCACCAGTCCCTCGGAACGGTCCTCCCCCAGCCTCCTCTTCCAGATACGGGTCTCCTTGCAAGGCAGCACCCTGGGATTCCTCTTCCCTCCGTGGGCCCCAGCCAAAGGTGCTGGACCCAAGGCCTTCAGTTGCAGCCCCAGGGCTAAAGGTGCCTGGGACTTATCCGCCAGTGTACCGGGCCAGGAAGACCCGGTACCCTCGAACCTGGAACCCCACCCTCTGGCTAAAGGTGGCCAACAAACAGAACAACACACTCCCCGGGGTAGGAAATCACACCCCACAGGCAGTGTCTGCCCCTCTTATATCCTCTCCTGGCATGCACAGCAGGCCGACGCGCCCACCATACCACCGCCGAGAGGGGACATCCAAGGCAAAGCACTATACCAGCGGTTCAACCCTAGCCCCTGATGGCAGCGCCATCCACAGGCCACAGGGAACTATACACCAGTATCCCACCTGCGGTATAAAATGGTTTAGCAAAGCCCTATTAAATAAGGTGTTTGAGTACAACTACCACTCAAACATTCACCTAGATTTGAAGACCCCGCTACATAAGTCCTTCAGTTTATAGTCCATATAAAAAGATTATAGCAATGAGAAACCATAAACTGTCCATCCACAAATGGAAGCCTCCAAAAGGGGATTAGAAGCAAAATCCAGCAGGAGCTACAGAGTATAAAAGAGAAGAGAGGCGCCTCTAAGTGTAGCAATATGGTTACATTTAATGAAGGTAAAAAATTTAACAATTCATATGGTTGATAATTAAAAGAGGCACATCTAAGTATGCAAGCACCTGGGGTAAAGCTGTCCACATAGACCATCCCCCGCACCACAGCCTCTCACCGCTGTCAGCTGTCACCGCTGTCAGTCTGCAATCGTGACTGGGAAGACTACCCTGCAGTAGAGTGATCTGAAAGCGAGGCTTGAAGCGCTCGTGGAGAGTAGCGTGGAAGAGACAATGTCGATGGCAGTGCGGAGGATGATCTATGCTTTACCCCGGATGCCTGCATACTTAGATGTGCCTCTTTTAAACATCCACCATGTGAGTTGCTAAATGTTGTACCTTCATTAAATATAACCATATTGCTACACTTAGAGGAGCCTCTCTTCTCTTTTATACTCAGTTGTGACATGACGCCACTTGTATATCAAGACATTGCTTGTATATCAAGTCAAAATTTATTAAAAAATGTTGCTTGCCTTGCAAAACACTCTCAAACCAAGTTACTCTCAAACCAAGGTTTTACTGTACCTCAAATTGACTCCACTGCATTTCAATTAAAATATCTTGAGTAACAACATGTATCCCTAATAGAAATGAGTGAAACTGAGAGTTTTAATTTCAGACATTTTGGACAATTTCACCAATTTCTAGTACAAAATACTGATGGATAGAGATGATGAAAATAATGGCTTATTAGGTTGCTGATGTCACAGGGGTTGGGGATTTAAAAAGAAGAATCCTGTTGGAGCTCTCAGGGTGTTTGGAGATTATCCAAGGAGATAGGGAGACCGCTCTATTTGAACCCTGACTTCTTGTGTAGTGAGGTCCTACAGCCACTCTACTTCCTAAAAGTGAACAGGTAAGTCAACCTTTGGATTACATTTTTTCTAGTTCACTAATACTAAAAAGTGGGGTCAGCGCCACTGTATCACCCTGATTATGCATTAGCTAAACTGTCAGTCAGCATGATGGAGATTCAGAATTTTTGGTCCTAGGTTTGTGTGTTGTTTGAAAATAGGGCTGATAAAAGTAGTAATTCACAGCTTTTAGGGATATCACCAGCCCCCTAATGAAAACTGAACTCCAGGAAACAGTTAAGTACTCAGTTGAAATATATCAATGTCTTTGAAAGGTTTTGTAATTATGTGCAAAAGGATGACCAAGACACGCGTGCAAAATTATTGACCTCCAGTGCAAAAGTGGCATAGCTTGGTCAGGGAAACACCCCCAACCTGCTGATTGGACAGGGAATTAACTCTAGCACACTGAAAAAAATCATCTCTCTGCTCACCCTGATTTCTCCTCCTGTCAGCATGTAGGCAGGTGCTAGAAGCTATGAGAAGGTAGGGAGGGAGGTGGATTAGACTGGAGAGGAAGGAGAAAAGGATCTAACAACATCTAGCAGTAGTGCTCCTGCTCTTCCCCATTCAGGGCGAGGGCAGGGTTCCCCACCATTGCCCCGAGAGAATGAGGGCTCCAGTGGGTCAGTTGAGATCCAGAGGAGGACCTCGGGAGATGGTCCACCCTTCAGTTCCTTCACTCCCAGCCCAGGCACAGAGGAGTTACAGAGCTACAGGGAGTGAGTGCCCTTTGCCGAAGATCTGAGCAGCCTCCAGCAGGGCCTAATTTCAACCGTTCTTCACATTTTGTCTATAGAACTGTGTTGGGGTCGGCGACACAGGAAGAGCCATGTATTGATTGAGGCTTTTCAGTAAAAGGCTGTTAACCACATCAAGCTCCGTGCTGCCTTTATTTGGTTGTCATCCTGCTCTGAAGAGAGTGAGAGAGTTCTACTGGCAGGGCCGCCATTAGGGGGGTACAGGCAGTACATCTGTAAGGGGCCCGGATGGCAACCCCCCTTTTTTTTTATTTTTTTTTATTTTTATTTTTTTTTGTAAGGGGCCCAGAGGTCCCCAGGGCCCCGGATGGCAGCCCCCTTTTTTTTATACATTTTTTTTTTTTTTTTTATCTTATTTTTTTTTTTTTGTAAGGGGCCCAGAGGTCCCCAGGGCCCTGGATGGCAACCCCCCTTTTTTATATAAAAAAAATATTTTTTTATAAATCTTTATAAAAATGTTTTTATTTCTTTTGTAAGGGGCCCAGAGGTCCCCAGGGCCCCGGATGGCAACCCCCCCCATTTTTTTTTGTTCTTTTGTTCAGCACCCAAAGCCCCCTCGACCTCAAAAATTTGCCGCGACAGCACCCCCCCACTTCTCAATTCGTGGCACCCCCCCGCTTCTCCTCTGCTCCAAGTAGCTGTGTAAGCTGCTCCAGGAAGCTGTGTAAGGGGCCCCAAAATTCCTGATGGCGGCCCTGGCTACTGGTGTCCCCTGGCTGTCAGGTCTGGAAAAGGTGGGCCAGCCACAGGAACCCCTAGTAGTGAGGGGGTGAAGTCTTGCATACAAGTAGACACAAACACAAAAACCTCCTGCACTTAGGAGTTGGCCCGCACAATGGAAATAGGCTATACTTCCATCCTGGCTGGTATAGATGCACCTCGTCTGGCTTCCCTCTTAAGACTGGGGGTGTCTGGAACAACTGGAACCAGAAAAAGAAAGAGAGGGCGCACAGACCTAATGCATTATTCTAAAACAATTGCTTTAATAATATGAATAATGGTAAGTATTATACTCAAAAGATGACAAATGTATCAAGCATAACACATAGTACAACATCATCCAGTCCACACTGCATCATATCATGGTAGGAGAAGGTGAAGATCCAATAGGCTATAGATTCTATAGGCCTATTGGATCTTCACCTTCTCCTACCACATATTATGATGCAGAGTGAACTGGATGACATTGTACTATGTGTTATGCTTGATACATTTGTCATCTTGTGAGTATAATACAGTGGCGGCTGGTGCTCAAAATTTTTTGGGGGGCCCAGACAAACTGAAAAATTCTGAAAAATACTGAAAAAAGCCCATCAATTGCAGCCTTACTGTGCCATCATATGGAGCCACTGTGCCCATCAAATGCTGGCACTGTGCCCCTCATATGCAGCCACTGTGCTCATAAAATGCAGCCACTGCGCCCATCAAATGAAGCCACTGTGCCAATATAATGCAACCACTGTGCCAATAAAATGTAGCCACTGTGCCCATCATATGCAGCCACTGTGCCCATAAAATGCAGGCTCTGTGCCCATAAAATGCAGCCTCTGTGCCAATAATATACAGCCTCTGTGCCCATCATATGCAGCCTCTGCGCCCATCATAAGCAGCCACTGTGCCCATCATATGCAGCCACTGTGACCCCCCCCCCCCCCCCGCCTGCTCGCTGTCTGACCACCACTTACCCCATCTTGGTGGCAGGTCAGGCTGCGAGTGACGGCGGCGAGCTGCGGGACATGCAGCGGGTCAGGCAACAGCTCCTGCATTCTCCATGGTTCCTGTGAGTCTCTTCTTCCGTTCCCCATGGCGTAAAATAGGGATGCCTGTGCCTTCAGCCAATCAGGTGACATGTATTAGACCCACGCTTCCTGATTGGCAGAGAGGCGGTTCAGTGTTAGAAAAGCAAATATTATTTTGCTTTTCTAACACACTTGGGTGGATTCCGAGCGCAATGCTCTGCGCTCCGAGTCTACCTTTTTTGAAGCCTATTAGAGCCTATGGCTCTAATCAAGTGCTTCAAAAAAACACCCCCGCCACTGTAATTCAGGCTCCCATTATCCGAAAAGGGGCCGGATGCCTGAATAGGGGGTGGCTACAGTGGCCATGGATAGATTCATGCTATGCATGAATCTATCCATTTTACATGTAGGGGGGTGGTGTGACAGAGGGTGCGGTGCCCGTGCGCCCTTAATGGACGCAAGGCCACTGGTATAATACTTACCATTTTTTATATTAATAAAGGGATTGTTTTAGGATAATGAACTAGGTCTGTGCACCTCTTCTTTCTTTTTTTGGTGTCGGGAAAAGTCTCACAGCCAGGAGGGTGGAAATGGGGTCGGTCTCTGCCCGCCACCCACACATCAGGGAGAGTCATAGGTGTCCTATTGCCCTGCTCGCTATGGGCACGCTGAGACAGCCCACCACCTGCCAACAAGCATGTTCCTTGTCAGCTGCACTGCAGCACAGCTTCATTTGGCTCCTGCTGTCTCTCTCTCTCCATGTCTGAGTGCAGCTGTACAGGGGAATTCAACAGGCTGATATCAAGACAGATTCATGAATCTACACTGGTTGCATTTAAATTGATTTTTTATTTTTTTTTGCATGTATGTCTAACTGCATTAAATGTTTTATTTTAATATCAGTAAATGGAGAGTCTTTTTCATATGCCAACTGTGTCTATCTATTTGTTCATGCTGTATACTCATATGAACAGGATATACTCTAAATAAATTGAGGATTACATATAACTGTGGTCATCTGATCACTTCATACACAGATGCAGTTCAGTACAGCACTTTATAACACATTAATAACCTGATTTCAGAATAACTTCATAGCATAAAATCCTCCAATGATTTCATGTCACCGTTTGGACATTTCTACGAGTCATAAAATGAATCTTCCTGAATGTGGAGAAATTGCTGGAAGCTGATTGATGACTCTGTGCCCATAGACTCACCACTAAGACCATTGATTAATCACCCAGTGTCCACATGCTGCCTGCCGCCTATTGACTGCATGTTTATTATCCAGACACAGCACTTTTACTGATTAAACTACCACCCGACTAAATGATGTCATTAGGTTGTAAATGATATTATGGGATTTACATACGGGTGATATCAATATGTTGGTAATTTGGCGTTGAGCAGTGGATTTTGCTTGCAAAATGAAATATGTAGACAGGGTATATGAATATTGGGTGGCTTGTCCTATGTGCAAACCCTGTATTGTGTCTGGTAATGGACAGACAGCACATGGGTTGAAGTAAAACCCTAGCCAAAATCCATGTATTGTTCTAGATGTAGCCAGAACTGATTAGAACCAAAGTCAGGTTTTTATTGATGTCTGTGTCCCCATTGACGGGATATATCTTCACTAATTGAAACAGGAAGCAAGACGAATCTTCCAAATTTAGACACAACTCCCCCCCTCACTTGGGGGAGATAACCATTATCTATCTATCTATCTATCTATCTATCTATCTATCTATCTATCTATCTATCTATCTTAACCCCAACAGAGAAAGTTAAAGTTAAAAGAGTTCTTCTTTCAACCTACTAAAAAGTGTCACCAAGCTCCACTTTGCCTGTATGAAGGCAGGTAGAGGTTAATGCTGCCCCAGTTGGGAAAGGTATGGTTTATTATTTTTCTGGGTTTTTCTTTTGGTGGGCTTTGCTAGGTCTGACTCACTGGTTCCTTGTGATATAAAAGGGACAGGGGGTCCGCATCCAAAAAAAAGCCCTGGGGGCTTGGAGCTCGGAGCTAGAAGCATGTGCCTCTTGTTGTCGTTGCCAGATCACCAGTGCCATGCTGGGATCGGAATTCTCGCTGTTAGTGGAGACTGCTGGGACTTGCACTTCTCCTTGAAGAAACCTCCTATGGTTTCTATCAAGTATAGACTTTCATCCTATGCAGGTATGCTGGGCAATACATCTGTCCTTCAGCTATCCATCAGAATACATGTGCTCCCACTGTGGAGAATCTTCAAAGTTACAGTTAGGGTCTGTAATATACCGGGTGCCTTGCCGAGGCCTGCACCCCAAAAACCCAATATAACCTCTAAACCCAAAACTTAAGGTGGTTCTAAAGGCTGAATGACACAGAAGCAGACACCATTGGCTCCCACAGCTGTCAATCAAAGTCAGTGAGCCAATGAGGAGAGAGAGGGAGTGAGGCCAAGCCGAGGCTCCATGTCTGAATGGACACACACACACATAGCAGCAGCTTGGCTCGGGTGCCCCCCCTCCCCAGCAAGCTGCTTGCTGTGGGGGCACTTGGCAGGGGAAGGGAGGGGCCAGGAACTCAGACGGGGGACACAAGAAGAGGAGGATCTGGGCTGCTCTGTGCAAAACCATTACACAGAGCAGGTAAGTATAACATGTTTGCTATATTTAAATGAAAGAAATAAGACTTTAGCATCACTTTAATTTGAATCCACCCCTTGACCTAAATTTTTTGGTGAGGCTTGACAAAGGGGTAGTACCTCCCTGAAACCCGTTGCCATGCCCCTCTAAGCCATCACATTCTCCTGATGCCCTGTTTCTGCTCTGAGGTTTCATGAGTGGCTCCCAGCGCCTTTGCTGGTCTCTGACAATAGGCTGTCTGCATGAGATAAGAGGATTGACCAGAGAGGCTATCATCTACTGAATATATTACATGACGTTTTTGAGATCACACATTGTGACTGCATATTTGTTTTTTACTTTATTTAGATTAATAAATTGCTACACTTAGCAGGTGCCACTTTGTTTTTTTCTTTTTGTCTTTCCATATTTATTAGTGAACACATACTTTGCCCGTATTCCTTTTCCCCAACCAGTCATACTCACCTTCCCTTTCCTCCTTTACCACTCTTTTTGGCCACAGGGAGTTTAGAGAAATAACTGGTACCCAGCATGTCACAGAGGGTCCTGTGTAAACTCCAAGCCATGAGGTTACCATAGCATTAACAGTACCCTTCACTTGGAACACCTGAGCTCAATCATTTAGATGGGTGTACTGTTCACATATACTATATTGTCAAAAGTATTGTGACACCTGCCTTTACACACACATGAACTTTAATGGCATTCCAGTTTTAGTCCGTAGAGTTAAATATTGGGTTGGCCCACCCTTTGCAGCTATACCAGCTTCAACTCTTCTGGGAAGGCTGTCCACAAGGTTTAGGAGTGTGGCTATGGGAAACAACCCCTGTCACGTACCTGACGGTGACGAGCCCGGTTAGCAGACAGGAACCAGCAGATGAGCAGACAGGAACCAGGAACTCAGCAGATGACCCGGACCGGGAGGCACAGCAGGTAAACTGGAACCACTAGGCAGCAGCAGGTGAACAGGAACCAGCAGATGAGCAGACAGGAACCAGCAGATGAGCAGACAGGAACCAGGAACTCAGCAGATGACCCGGACCGGGAGGCACAGCAGGTAAACTGGAACCACTAGGCAGCAGCAGGTGAACAAGAGCCAAGGTCAGGCAGGATCGTCAGACAAGCCGGGGTCGGGTAAACTGGCAGGCAGCGAGGCACAAAAGGATCAGGCAATACCGAAGTCAGAAAACAGGCCGATGGTCAGGTACAGGCAGATAGCAGGAGGGTCACAGGAAGCCGGGTCAGATACAGGTAAACAAGGCAGATCAGGTCACTTGGGATAAACGCTGTAGAGCAGACAGCAGGGACTGTCTGCAAGTGAGGAGTTTAAATAGCCCTTCGGGCGTCACCTGCGGGGGCGGGAACCAGGAAGTCCAGGGCGTCTGTTCCTGACAGGGTTTCCATTGCATTGCCCCCCCCAAGGGGCAGCCTCCGGATGCCCCTAGGAGCAAACTTCTCGGGGTGAGACCTCCTGAAGGCTTGTATCAGGTCTTTGGCGTGAATGTTCTCTTCGGGTTCCCAGGAGTTCTCCTCTGGTCCGTAACCCTTCCATTTTATTAAAAATTGACTCTGGCTATTTCTTCTTCGTGCGTCTAAAATAGCTTCTACCTCGAATTCCTGTTCCCCGTCTATGATGACGGGATCAGGGCGAGTCGGGGTCCGACCTGGGAATGGGTTGGAGACTGACGGTTTCAATAGAGAAACATGAAAAACAGGGTGGACCCTCAGGGAGTCGGGGAGCTCCAGCTCGTAGGCCACCTCGTTGATTTTCCTTTTGATAGGAAAAGGCCCTAGAAACTTGGGGCCCAATTTCTTGGACGGGCAAGCCAATCTTAGATTGATGGTGGAAAGCCATACTTGGTCGCCCGGTGCCAGCGCTAATTCACCCCGTCTCCTCCTGTCGTAGACCGTCTTGTTATACTCCTGAGTAGTGATGAGCCGAACACCCCCGGGTTCGGTTCGCACCAGAACCCGCGAACGGACCGAAAGTTCGTACGAACATTAGAACCCTATTAAATACAATGGATGCGAACGTTCGAATTCTAAAGTGCTAATTATAACAACTATTATGCATGTTATTGTCCTAAAAAGGGTTTGGGAACCCGGGTTCTGCACCAGGGGACATGTATCAATGCAAAAAGAAGTTTTAAAAACGGTCGTTTTTCGGGAGCAGTCATTTTAATGATGCATAAAGTGAAAAAAAAAAAGTCTAATATTCCTTTAAATATCATACCTGGGGGGTGTCTAAAGTATGCCTGTGAAGTGCCACGTGTTTCCCGTGTTTAGAACTGTCCCTGCACAAAATGACACTTCTAAAGGAAAAAAAAGCCATTTAAAACTGCTTGCGGCTTTAATGTAATGTCTGGTCCCGGTAATATGGATGAAAATCTTTAAGAAAAATGGCATAGCTACCCCATGACCCCCCCCCCACCCCAGCCCATTACCAGCCCCTTTGGGTCTTGTATGGATATTAAGGGGAACCCCGCACATAAAATAAAAAAGGCCCTATATACTCTGAACAGCCGTATACAGGCGGTGCATACAAGACAGGGACTGTAGGTTTGTTCTTATGTAGAATCTGTTTGTAATTTTGAACAGGTACATTGTTGAAGTGTAGCTCCAGCCCAAAAATCTATTTTTAAACTTTTTGGAAAACATAGGTAAGGGTTATCACCCCTGTAACATTTGTTTTGCTGTCTGTGCCCCTGTTCAGAACATTTCACCTCACTTTCCGTCCCAATGACAACTTTTTTTTGAAATGTGGTGTTTTTCTTGAAACAAGGATTGCTGATAAAGCATCAGTACAGAGGAGACACCTTTCTCCCATATTTATTCTTACAGGAGAGAATTTTCCTTCCTAGGGGTAGATTTCCTCTCACTTCCTGTTGTCTTCTTGCGTTTGCAAGTAGGAGTCGTTTGTAAGTTGGATGTTTGAAAGTAGGGACCTGCCGTATATACTCTGCAGAAATAGGCCCCTTAGTTGTTGGTGTTGGCACAACACTGTAAGCACTCACAGTTACTCTTGGTTGGTGCTGGAACGCCCTGCTGTCAACTATTATATCAGGAATTTTAATTACATATAATTGTTGAACAGTGGTAGTAAAAATTGGGGCTTTGATGGTGGTGCTGGTGCCACAACACTGTAAGCCCTGACAGTTACTCTTGGTGGGTGCAGCAATGGGCCCTGCTGTGAATTATTAGATCAAGAATTGTAATTACATGCCCCTTTTGAACAGGGGCTGAAAAATTGGGCCTTTCGTGGTGGTGGTGGTGGTGGCGTTGCCACAACACTGTAAGCCCTCAGACTTACTCTTGGTGGGTGCAGGAATGGGCCCTGCTGTGAATTATTAGATCAAGAATTGTAATTACATGCCCCTTTTGAACAGGGGCTGAAAAATTGGGCCTTTCGTGGTGGTGGTGGTGGTGGCGTTGCCACAACACTGTAAGCCCTCAGACTTACTCTTGGTGGGTGCAGGAATGGGCCCTGCTGTGAATTATTACATCAAGAATTGTAATTGCATGCCCCTGTTGAACAGGGGCTGAAAAATTGGGCCTTAGGCACTGGTGGCACAACACTACAACCCCTCACAGATACTGTACTTGAAGCACAGCAATGAGCCCTGTTGCAAAGTATTGCTTCAAAAATTGTAATGACACGCCCCTGTTAAACAGGGGCTGAAAAATTGGGCCTTAGGCACTGGTGGCACAACACTACAACCCCTCACAGATACTGTACTTGGAGCACAGCAATGAGCCCTGTTGCAAAGTATTGCTTCAAAAATTGTAATGACACGCCCCTGTTAAACAGGGGCTGAAAAATTGGGCCTTAGGCACTGGTGCCACAACACTCCAACCCCTCACAGATACTGTACTTGGAGCACAGCAATGAGCCCTATGGCAAATTATTGCTAAAAAAATTGTAAGTACACGCCCCTGTAAAACAGGGGCTGAAAAATTGGGCCTTAGCCACTGGTGGCGGCACCCATAAACAAAAATGATCTTCCAAGCTATCATCATCAATCGTATCATTGAGGACTCGGAGGAGGAGGATAGCCAGTCAACATAACAGCACAGGCACTCAGCATCAGCATCAGTCTTGAAGGGATGTGACATGTTAAAATCAATTAGTCTGTTATATCAGCATCAGGTGTGTGGTAGCTGGTGGTGATCCAAGACTGGTTCATCTTGATGAAAGTCAGTCGATCAACCGAGTCGGTGGACAGGCGCACCCTGTGATCCGTGACAAATCCTCCAGCAGCACTGAATGTGCGTTCCGAAAGAACGCTGGATGCAGGACAGGCCAGTAGCTCAATTGCATACTGTGCAAGCTCTGGCCAGTGATCCATCCTCAAGACCCAGTAAGCCAGAGGATTTTCGGTGGGGAAGGTGTCCAAGTCTGACCTTGCCCCTAGATATTCCTGCACCATGTTTATCAGACGCTGGCGATGGTTGCTGGAACCGATCATACTTTGGGGCTGCGGACTAAAGAATTGTCTGAACGCATCGGTCAGACGGCCACCTTCCCCACCGCTCCTTCTTTGACTGGCCGAAGCCTCAGCAACTCGTTGTCCAGGACCAGGAGTTTGTAACCTCCCAGTCTCTGGGAACGCGTTGCACAGACCTTTCTGCAAGGCCTCCCGGAGTTGTCTCATCCTCTGCTCCCTCTGCGACGGTAACATAAGGTCCGCAACCTTACCCTTGTACCGTGGATCAAGGAGAGTGGCCAGCCAGTAATGGTCCCTCTCCTTGATCCGAAGAATACGAGGATCCTTCCGCAGACTTTGCAGGATCAGGGAGGCCATGCAGCGTAGGTTTGCTGAGGCATTCGCTCCGGAGTCCTCTGGGTCACTAAGGACGACATGATCCGCAGTCACCTCCTCCCAGCCACGTACAAGTCCACTGGTTTCTTGGGACTGTAAATCATCCCTAAAAGACTGCTGCTGATGATGCTGAGTGCCAGCCTCCACCTCCATGCTGACACAATCCTCCTCCTCCTCCTCCTCCTCCTCCTCTTCCTCTTCCTGTGCGATGGGTGGGACAGAAGGAACACTGTCTGGGTAAAGGGGGCCTTGAGTGGCAAGGAAGTCCTCCTCTTCCTGCCTCTGTTCTGCCTCAAGTGCCCCGTCCATTATTCCACGCAGCGTGTGCTCCAACAGGTGGACAAGAGGTACAGTGTCACTGATGCATGCACTGTCACTGCTCACCATCCTCGTGGCCTCCTCAAATGGTGCCAGGACAGTGCATGCATCCCTGATCATGCCCCACTGGCGTGGAGAAAAAAAACCAAGCTCCCCTGACCCTGTCCTGGTGCCGTAGTCGCACAGGTACTCATTGATGGCCCTCTGCTGCGTGTGCAGCCGCTGCAGCATGGCCAACGTTGAGTTCCACCTGGTGGGCATGTCACATATAAGGCGGTTCTTGGGCAGGTTCAACTCCTTTTGCAGCTCAGCCAGGCGAGCACTGGCATTATAAGATCTGCGGAAATGCACACAGACTTTCCTGGCCTGCCTCAGGACATCCTGTAAGCCCGGGTACCTGCCCAAGAACCGCTGCACCACCAGGTTAAGGACGTGAGCCACACAGGGCACATGGGTCAGTTGTCCCTGTCGAAGGGCGGAGAGGAGGTTGGTGCCATTGTCGCAAACCACCATTCCTGGCTTAAGCTGGCGTGGCGTCAACCACCTCTCGGCCTGGCCCTGCCGAGCAGACAGGACCTCTGCCCCAGTGTGGCTTCTGTCCCCCAAACACACCAGCGCAAGCACGGCATGGCATCTTTTTGCCTGCGTACTTGCGTAGCCCCGTGAACGGCTACGGAGCACCGCTGGTTCATAGGACAAACCACAGGAAGAGGCCATGGAGGAAGAAGAAGAGGAGGGGGTGGAGGAGAGAGGTGTGTCACAACCAGTAGTAGCATTTTGGAGGCGTGGCGGTGGGACAACCTCCAACACTACTGCACCTTGTCCTGCATCCTTCCCAGCTGCCAAAAGAGTGACCCAATGGGCCGTGAAAGAAAGGTAACGTCCCTGTCCATGGCTGCTGGACCATGAGTCAGCGGTAATATGCACCTTACCGCTGACCGCCCTGTCCAGCGAGGCCAAGACATTGCCTTCCACATGCCGGTAGAGAGCCGGAATAGCCTTCCGTGAGAAAAAGTGGCGTTTGGGAACCTGCCACTGAGGAACCGCACATTGCACAAACTCACGGAAGGGGGCCGAGTCTACCAACTGAAAAGGCAGCAGTTGAAGCGCTAGCAATTTAGCCAAGCTAGCATTCAACCGCTGGGCATGTGGATGGCTGGGAGTGAACTTCTTTCGACGGTCCAGCAGCTGGGGCAGGGAAATTTGCCTGCTAGAATCGGACGTCGGTGTACTGCTAGCAGAGTGGCCGCAAGTACTTGGCTGTGACACACCTAATTCTACAACTTCATTCCTCTCAGTGCATGTTTCAGAGAGGACTGAAGTTATAGTGGGGTTGGAGATCCCAGCTGATGCGGTGCAAGGAGAGGTCCGCTTTGTTCTTTGGTGTGGGTCTTTGAGGTAGGCTTGCCAACGAGCTGCATGGCAGGTCAACATATGTCTGGTCAGGCATGTGGTACCCAAGCGGCTGATGTTTTGGCCACGCGATATACGCTTGAGACATATGTTGCAAACAGCAGCTGTGTGATCTGATGCACTAGCCTCAAAAAAGGCCCACACCAAGGAACTTTTTGAATGACGGGCAGAGGCAGCGCCCTGCACAGGCGGAGCTCTGCGGTGTGATTCCGTCGGTGTACTGCCCTTACGCTGGCCACCAAAGGGCATCCTGCCTCGTTGGAGATGTGCCTCCTCCTCATCCTCCTCCTCCTCCTCTCTCCTATTAGGCACCCACGTGGAGTCAGTGACCTCATCATCCCCTCCCTCCTCATCACTGGAGCCAATCTGGCAGTATGCTGCAGCTGCTGGAACATGACTGCCAGATTGGTGTCCTTCTTGAGCATCCCCTCTGTCTGCTCTCACCCTACTGCCTTCCTGTAGCTGGGTTTCATCATCAGACCCTTCGAAACGCTGGGCATCCTCCTGGAGCATGTACCCAACACTGTGCTCAAACAGTTCGGGGGACTCCTCAGGAGGAGGACATGGTGGGTCTAGGGAAGGAGTGACTGATGATGAGTCTGACATTGATACCAGGGAAGAGGACGCTTTGGCAGCTGCTTTGCCAGTACCCTGAGCCTGGGTGAGAGAGGATGAGGAGGAGGAGGAGGGCTTGGTCATCCACTCTACCAAGTCTTCGGCATGATGTGGCTCAACATGTCCAGCTGCCGAAAAGAAGGACAAGCGTGTCCCATGGCCATGTGCTGATGACAATGCACCGCGTCCACGACCAGCACTGTTGCCCCCAGACACAGAGCCTGCTTGCCCTCTTTTATTGCCTCCTGACTGTCTGCCTCTCCTTGTTTGCCTTCCAGACATTCTAATAGATGGCCTGCAGGGAGATGGGAAAAAAGCAATAAGGGCTACCTTCAGGTGTCCTTCTCTGTCCCTTTACTTAAGGATTTCTAAATATGGTTGAGGATGATTGCTTTTGCACAGAATAGCACAACGACAATTTCCCTGACTGTCCAAAAATCAAGGATTTCAAAGATGGTTGATGAGGAATGCTTTAGCACACTATAGCACAAGGAGAATTCCCCTCACTTTCCTTCTTTGTCCCTAGAAACAAGGACTCGCACAGTGAAAGAAACTGACACTCTCCCTACCTAGAGTTTTCTGTCCCTAGAAAAAATGTTTTTTTTAAGCACACTATAGCACAAGGAGAATTCACTCACTGTCCTTCCCTGTCCCTGGAAACAAGGACTTGCACAGTGAAAGAAACTGACACTCTCCCTACTGTGACAGCAGGAAGGTAAAGTCACCTGGTTGCATCCAGGGGGGTAGGTATATTTCTCCCAGATTCAGGCTTTATGCCGACTTATACAACTAGGGAGAGAGTTGATGAAGCCCAGCTGAGGCTAGTGGGCTCATGGATGATTCATACCTCTAGGGAGAGGGCTGGGCGTCGTGCAGGCAGGGAGTTGATGAGACCAGCTGAAGCTTGTCAGCTCGTTTAAGGCCTCTATAAGAACTCCCAGATTCATTAGGTGTTTGCTCATGCCTGGAACCAGACCTGTGTGGACTGTCTAGGGAGAGTGAACCCCTGTGCGGTGAGACAAAGCCTGTGTGGCTATTTGTTTGGACATTGACTAAACCAGGGACTTAGGGACTAGGACAGCACCAGGCTGATCCCAGTTGTTAGTTAGGAAACCTGCATGTTTAGTCAGAGGTCAAGCTGACCAGGGTTTATTTTGTTTATGTTTCTTTTTGCTTTGCTGTGTTTTTTTGTCACTGTAAATAGAGGAATAAACCGCACCTTTTTGATCTTGAAAACCACAACCTCCGTCTGCTGGGCCTGTTTTTGTGTGGGGAGCCCATCCAGGGGATCACACACACCCGCTACCGAGTTAACCCCCTCACAGTTGGTGGAGAACCAGTGGCAGTTTTTTTAAGCCAGCATGGAGGAGATACTGAAACAGCTGGCTCTAGCGAATGCCAATCAACAGCAGACAAATGCAGGTTTGCAAAGGAGCCTTGCAGCCCAGCAGCAAGCTCACCAACAGAGTCTGGAAGCTCAGCAACAAGCCCAGCAGCAATCTGAGGCCCGCTTCATAGACCTGTTACAGAAGCAAGAGCAGAGACTACAACAAATGGAAGCAGTAGTGCAGCAACGTCCGCAGACCAGTGAGGAAAGCCGTCCCACTAATACCGCGTCCTTTGGGGTGAGTCGTTTATTGACAAAAATGACTGGAGAGGATGATCCAGAGGTATTTTTGACCACATTTGAAAGGACTGCTGAAAGAGAAAAGTGGCCTGAGGAGCAGTGGGCTGGACTGGTGGCTCCTCTGTTAACTGGTGAATCGCAGAAGGCTTACTATGACCTCGAGCCTGACCAAGCAAAAGACTATGTGATGCTAAAAGCTGAAATATTGGCAAGGCTGGGTGTCACCCTGGCTGTCCGGGCTCAGCGTGTGCATAACTGGACTTTCCAGCTTGGAAAACCCCCCAGGTCTCAAATGTATGATCTCATTCACCTGAGCAGGAAGTGGCTACAGCCAGAGACTTTGTCCGCACCAGAGATTGTGGAACGTGTTGTAATGGATCGGTTTTTGAGAGCTCTTCCTACTGCCATCCAAAAGTGGGTAAGCCATGGAGACCCAGAGACGGCCGGTGGTCTTGTGGATCGTGTAGAGAAATACTTGGCTACAGAGAACCTGACGGCCTCTTCCAGAGACTCTCGGACTTTCCACCCTAAGACCAGACCATCCCCAGGGGCGGATAAGAGGATTCCAAGGGGTGAGGGTGGAGAGAGTGAGAGAGTGGGAGCTCTACCCAAAGTTTGGCGAGAACAGCCTGGGAAGTCAGGGGCTCAAGAGGCAGCCAAAAGGATTGTTTGCTACCGCTGCCGGCAAGCGGGACATATTGCAGCAAATTGCCCGGTTGTGGAGGAACCCATGCAATGTGACTTTCTGACGGACCGACGTCAGTCGCTGTGTGCGACAGTCGCATGCACTGCCATTCGGGGAACTGAGAAACATTTATGCAAAATGTGTATTAATGGTAGAAATGTTGTGGTATTACTGGATTCAGGTAGCCTTGTGACCCTGATAAAGGCTGAATTAGTTAAAACAGAGGTCTCTGGGAATAGCAAGGTAGCTGTTATTTGTGTGCATGGGGACACCCGAGAGTATCCAGTGACTACAGTGTGTTTCGAGACCCCCAAAGGTACCCTCTCTCATCCAGTGGGGTTAGTATCTCAATTACCGCATGATGCCATTGTGGGAAGGGATTTTCCGAAGTTCTGGGAACTGTGGGATGATCCTGAGCCCCCCACTGGTGCCCCTATGTACCAGGAATGTGATAGCCAGAACTCCTCTGAGAGTGGTGAGGACTCTCCAGAATTTCCCTTGTCAGTATTGGCAGGGGAGACTCAAGAAACTGGAGAGGAGCCCACCTCCTCAGACGAAAACCTACCGTCTGTGGAGTTTTCTGATCTTGAGGTTCACAGGGAAAATTTTGCCACAGAACAGTTAAAAGACCCCGCCCTAATAAAGGCACGGGAAAACGTAGTGGAAATAGATGGCGAGTTAGTGAACCCAGATAATACCTGCACTTACCCATACTTCAGCGTAGAGAAGGACCTACTGTATCGGGTGGCAAAAAGGGCAGAAGAAACCGTTGAGCAGCTTGTGGTGCCCAAACCTTACAGGAAGTTGGTGTTGGAGTTGGCCCATGGGCACATTCTTGGAGGTCATCTGGGGGCAGAGAAAACCCGAGAGAGGGTATTACAGAGATTCTATTGGCCTGGGGTGATGAAGGACATAGAAAATTATTGTTCCTCCTGCCCTGTGTGTCAGAGGTCGGCCCCGATGTCACATTTCCGTAGCCCGCTGGTCCCTCTACCCATCATTGAGGTCCCGTTTGAGAGAATCGCAATGGATTTGGTAGGTCCTATAATCAAGTCCGCTAGGGGGCACCAGTACATATTGGTTATAATGGACTATGCCACCCGTTATCCAGAAGCGATCCCTCTCAGAAATACCTCGGCCAAAACCATAGCCAAAGAGCTATCTCTTGTTTTTAGCCGGGTGGGTATTTGTAAAGAACTGCTTACGGACCAAGGTACACCCTTTATGTCCCGGGTTATGAAAGAGCTGTGTAAATTGTTCAAAGTGACGCAATTGCGTACATCTGTGTATCACCCCCAAACCGATGGGCTGGTTGAAAGATTCAACAAAACCCTAAAACAAATGTTGAAGAAAGTGGTGGATAGAGATGGAAAGGATTGGGACTGTCTACTTCCTTATTTGATGTTTGCTATTAGGGAGGTGCCCCAATCCTCTACGGGATTCTCCCCCTTTGAGTTACTGTATGGGAGACACCCAAGAGGGCTATTGGATATTGCCAAGGAAACTTGGGAAAGTGAGAGTTCTCCCCACAGGAGTGTGATTGAGCATGTCGCCCTGATGCAAGATCGAATTGCACAGGTAATGCCCATCGTGAAGGAACATTTGGCCCAAGCGCAGTTGGCACAGCAGAGAGTGTACAACCGTGGAGCCAAGACCCGTACCTTTTCCCCGGGGGATAGGATATTGGTACTTGTCCCTACGGTTGAAAGTAAATTCCTTGCCAAATGGCAAGGCCCCTACGAGATAATGGAAAAAGTGAGCGAAGTGAATTACAAGGTCAGACAACCAGGAAGGCGAAAGCCCGAACAGATCTATCACATTAATCTGTTGAAAGCCTGGAGGGATAGAGAGTCCCTAGTCGCAGAAACTTGGTCACCAGCTCAAACTGGTTGCGTGATTCCGGAGGTTGGAATAGCAGCCACCTTGTCACAACCCCAACAACAGGAGGTTAAGGAGTTTGTGCTTCGCAACAAGGAGGTGTTCTCTGAGCTGCCGGGACAAACATCTGGGGTAGAGCATGATATTATTACCCCGCCCGGTGAAAGGGTGAAGTTAAAACCCTATCGGATCCCAGAGGCCCGACGGGAGGCAATACGGGAGGAAGTACAGAAAATGCTGAACTTAGGGGTGATAGAGGAGTCCCAAAGTGATTGGTCTAGTCCCATTGTGCTGGTGCCTAAACCGGATGGGAGCTGGCGATTTTGTAACGATTTTCGTCAGTTGAACAAAGTTACAAAATTTGACACCTACCCCATGCCACGTATAGATGAGTTGATCGACCGGCTGGGAACAGCCCGATACATGACGACTCTTGACCTCACAAAAGGGTATTGGCAAATTCCCCTGGCCAAGTCGGCCAAAGAGAAAACCGCATTTGTAACCCCAGACGGGGCGTTCCAATATAAGAGAATGCCGTTCGGGTTACAGAATGCGCCGGCCACATTCCAGCGGAAAATGGACCAGATACTGAGGCCCCATCGGAAGTATGCTGCGGCTTACCTGGATGACGTAATTGTCCATAGCACAGATTGGGCCTCACATCTGCCAAAAGTGCAAGCAGTCCTAGACTCTATCCGGGAAGCGGGGTTTACGGCTAACCCCAAGAAGTGTACCATTGGGCAGGAGGAGGCCAAATATCTTGGGTACACCATTGGGAGGGGAGTAATAAAACCCCAACTCAACAAAGTCGAGGCCATCCAGAGTTGACCACGTCCCAACAGCAAGAAGCAGGTACGAGCCTTTCTGGGAATAGCGGGGTATTATCGGCGCTTCATTCCCCACTTTGCTTCTAAGGCTGTGCCCCTAACCAACCTGACGAAAGGGAAAGGGTCGGCCATGATTAAATGGACCCCCGAGGCTGAGGCAGCATTCCAATTCTTGAAACAAGCCTTATGTAGCCAGCCAGTGTTGTACTCACCCGACTTCTCTAAAGACTTTGTCGTACAAAGTGATGCGTCAGATGTGGGGTTAGGAGCAGTATTGTCCCAGGTCTGGAACGGGGAAGAGCACCCAGTCATTTACCTCAGCAGGAAGTTGAAGTCCCATGAGGTAAATTACGCCACGGTTGAAAAGGAGTGTTTAGCGGTGAAGTGGGCTCTAGATTCCCTTCGGTACTATCTGCTAGGTAGGCACTTTGACATGGTTACGGATCACGCTCCGTTAAAGTGGATGGCTCAAAACAAGGAGACAAATAGAAGAGTGAATAGGTGGTTCCTGGCCCTACAGGAATTCAACTTCACAGTAAAGCATCGCCCTGGCGTTCAAATGGGGAATGTGGATGCTTTGTCTCGAGTACATGAATGCCTGATTGCTGGTGTTCCAACCCCAAGGTTAAAACAAGAGGGGGGGGTATGTGACAGCAGGAAGGTAAAGTCACCTGGTTGCATCCAGGGGGGTAGGTATATTTCTCCCAGATTCAGGCTTTATGCCGACTTATACAACTAGGGAGAGAGTTGATGAAGCCCAGCTGAGGCTAGTGGGCTCATGGATGATTCATACCTCTAGGGAGAGGGCTGGGCGTCGTGCAGGCAGGGAGTTGATGAGACCAGCTGAAGCTTGTCAGCTCGTTTAAGGCCTCTATAAGAACTCCCAGATTCATTAGGTGTTTGCTCATGCCTGGAACCAGACCTGTGTGGACTGTCTAGGGAGAGTGAACCCCTGTGCGGTGAGACAAAGCCTGTGTGGCTATTTGTTTGGACATTGACTAAACCAGGGACTTAGGGACTAGGACAGCACCAGGCTGATCCCAGTTGTTAGTTAGGAAACCTGCATGTTTAGTCAGAGGTCAAGCTGACCAGGGTTTATTTTGTTTATGTTTCTTTTTGCTTTGCTGTGTTTTTTTGTCACTGTAAATAGAGGAATAAACCGCACCTTTTTGATCTTGAAAACCACAACCTCCGTCTGCTGGGCCTGTTTTTGTGTGGGGAGCCCATCCAGGGGATCACACACACCCGCTACCGAGTTAACCCCCTCACACTACCTAGAGTTTTCTGTCCCTAGAAAAAATGTTTTTTTTAAGCACACTATAGCACAAGGAGAATTCACTCACTGTCCTTCCCTGTCCCTGGAAACAAGGACTTGCACAGTGAAAGAAACTGACACTCTCCCTACCTAGAGTTTTCTGTCCCTAGAAAAAATGTTTTTTTTAAGCACACTATAGCACAAGGAGAATTCACTCACTGTCCTTCCCTGTCCCTGGAAACAAGGACTTGCACAGTGAAAGAAACTGACACTCTCCCTACCTAGAGTTTTCTGTCCCTAGAAAAAATGTTTTTTTTAAGCACACTATAGCACAAGGAGAATTCACTCACTGTCCTTCCCTGTCCCTGGAAACAAGGACTTGCACAGTGAAAGAAACTGACACTCTCCCTACCTAGAGTTTTCTGTCCCTAGAAAAAATGTTTTTTTTAAGCACACTATAGCACAAGGAGAATTCACTCACTGTCCTTCCCTGTCCCTGGAAACAAGGACTTGCACAGTGAAAGAAACTGACACTCTCCCTACCTAGAGTTTTCTGTCCCTAGAAAAAATGTTTTTTTTAAGCACACTATAGCACAAGGAGAATTCACTCACTGTCCTTCCCTGTCCCTGGAAACAAGGACTTGCACAGTGAAAGAAACTGACACTCTCCCTACCTAGAGTTTTCTGTCCCTAGAAAAAATGTTTTTTTTAAGCACACTATAGCACAAGCACAAAACACACTGACACTCTCCCTACCTATCCTTCTCCTTCCCTAAACTAAAGGAATCCAGGTTAAGCAAGAAAGAAATAAAAGTCACTGTCCCTGCCTATGCTGCTCTTTCCCTGCTCCGGAACACACTACACTAGGCCGCCGTGCTGGCGGCCTTTTATAGTGTGGGGCGTGTACTAAACACCCTCAGCAATAATTGGCCACAGGCATCCTGCCTGTGGCCAATCATTGCTCTCCTCGCTGCCGGCGCTGTGATTGGCCAAGCATGCGGGGTCACAGTGCATGCTTGGCCAATCACAGCGCCTGGATGACACTGCGATGGCGTAGTGCATTGTGGGCCGTTCGCGTCACTCGAATTTGGCGCGAACGGCCCAAATCGTTCGATCTTCGTCGAACGATCGAACAGCCGATGTTCGAGTCGAACGTATGTTCGACTCGAACACGAAGCTCATCCCTACTCCTGAGTTCTTGCCATGGCTTCGCGTAGAAGCTGGTTGTTAGAGGAGAAGAAATTCACTTTTTCCAGAACTGCGGGCACTGAGCACTCAGGGAGAGAGTTGGGCAGAAATGTGGGGTGAAACCCGAAGTTCGCAAAAAATGGGGTCTGGTTAGTTGCGGAGTGGATGGAGTTATTGTAGGAGAACTCCGCTAGCGGAAGCAGGGAGAGCCAGTCATTCTGAGCAAAGGAGGAGAAACAACGCAAATATTGCTCGAGGGTCTGATTTGTTCTCTCAGTCTGTCCGTTGGTTTGAGGGTGGTAAGCCGAAGAGAATGATAGCTCTATTCCCAGAGTCTTGCAGAGGGACCTCCAGAACCGGGAGGTAAATTGTACCCCCCGATCGGAGACTATATTAGCAGGTACCCCGTGGAGCCTGACGACTTTTTTAATGAACATTTGTGCAGTTTCCGGGGCCGAGGGGGTCCCTCTCATAGGAACAAAATGTGCCATCTTGGACAGACGGTCCACAATCACAAAGATGGTGGTGTGATTCTCAGCCGGGGGGAGTTCAACTATGAAGTCGATAGAAAGCATTTTCCACGGTCTCTCTGGAACGGGTAAGGGCTTCAGTAGTCCCCAGGCTTTGGATCTGGACCCTTTATTCCGGGTACATGTAGTACAGGACTCCACGAACCTCCTGCAATCCTCGCGTAGTCGAGGCCACCAGAAGGTACGTTGTACCAACTCAGTGGTCTTAGCCACGCCAAAGTGCCCAGCAAGGGCATGATCGTGGCAGAGCTCTAGCATGGTTATCTTTAGTTCTTCTGGTATGAATATCCTGTCTTGGTGCCAGAGTAATCCATCCTTGGTTTGCAGATCCAGTTCAGGAGAGGGTTCCTGTCTAGTGGTGGCTTGTCTGATCCGGGAGAGTAGGTCCTCCTGAAGTAGGAGAAAATTCCCAGGAGCGAGGATTGTATCGGGTGAGGAGAGTTCTTTGGATCCATGAAACATTCGGGACAAGGCGTCAGGTTTAGTGTTCTTGGCACCGGGGCGGTATGTCACATGGAAGGAGAACCGGGAAAAAAACAGGGCCCATCTGGCTTGTCGTGGTTTTAGTCTTTTTGCAGTTTTCAGGTACTCTAAGTTCTTATGGTCGGTGAATACTAAGATCGGGTGAGCAGCACCTTCAAGTAAGTACCTCCATTCTTCCAGGGCGGACTTAATCGCCAAGAGTTCCCGGTCTCCCACGTCATAGTTCTTTTCTGCCGCAGATAATTTGCGAGAAAAGAAAGCCACCGGATGAAGCAAAGCCTTGGTTCCTTGCCTCTGTGACAATATTGCCCCTACTGCAACCTCAGAAGCATCTACCTCAAGTACAAATGGTAGGGAGGAATCTGGGTGTTTTAAGATGGATGCAGAGGTGAAGAGCCCTTTGAGATCCTCAAAGGCCTTTTGGGCCTCAGGGGACCAGTGGAAGCGGGTACCTTGCTTGGTTAGCTGAGTAATGGGTGCAATGATGGCGGAGAACCCCCGGATGAATTTACGATAAAAGTTGGCGAATCCAACGAACCGTTGGATTCCCTTCTTATCCACTGGCGCTGGCCAGTCCAAGATTGCGGTGATCTTCTGTGGGTCCATCCTGATGCCTTCGCCAGAGATGATTAATCCCAGAAATGCTATGCTCTCCTGCTCAAACTCGCATTTCTCAGCCTTCGCATATAGTTTATGCTGCCGAAGCCGGTCTAACACACTTCTGACATGCCTGCGATGAGAGTCAAGGGAGGAAGAGAAGATTAGTATGTCATCTAAATAAGCAATCACAAAGAGATCTAAAAAGTACCGAAGAACATCATTAATTAAATACTGGAAGGTGGCAGGGGCATTGCACAGCCCGAAGGGCATCACTAAATATTCGAAATGTCCGAACCGGGAGCGGAAGGCGGTTTTCCACTCATCGCCCTCCTTGATTCGGACCAGGTTATAGGCTCCCCGGAGGTCAAGCTTAGTAAAAATAACGGCAGCTCCCAATCTTTGGAACAACTCTGGTACCAGAGGAAGAGGATAACGATTTTTAATGGTGACCTTATTTAGTTCACGGTAGTCCACACATGGCCTGAGGGTATGGTCCTTCTTTTCTACAAAGAAAATGCCTGCGCCTGCTGGCGACGTAGAGGGGCGAATGAACCCCTTTAAAAGGTTCTCATCGATGTAGTCCTTCAGGGCCCCCTGTTCCACCTCTGTTAAAGGGAAAATCCTACCGAACGGAATAGCTGCTCCGGGAAGTAGATCAATGGGGCAGTCGTAGGCTCGGTGGGGTGGTAGTGTCTCTGCCCCCTGTTTACTAAACACATCGAGAAAGTCCAGGTAAGCGTCAGGGATGGCCTGACGTATTCCGGCCTCAGTGTCGGTACACATTAAGGTGGCAGGCCCAGGGGGTTTGTGTGAGCCACAGGACCGTTGGCAGTAGGAGGAAGGAAACGTGATCACCCCCGTGACCCAGTTAATGGTAGGATTATGGGCTTGTAGCCAGGGCATACCGAGAATTATGGGGAACAGTGGAGAGGAGATAATATCCAGCCGTAGATATTCTCGGTGCACCCCGGTAGAGGAGAAGACAGTGACAGGTAGGGGAGCCGTCTCTTCGACCACGGGCCCCGACTTGATAAGGGACCCATCAGCCAGGTGAACCCGTAGTCCATGGGTCTTGGGAAGTAGAGGAATAAGTTGAGTACGGGCAAAAGTTGAGTCCATGAAGCAACTACAAGCCCCAGAGTCAATAATTGCGACGACTTGCAGGGTCCTTCCTGGGAGCTGCAGGGAGATAGAAAGAGCGAAGTGAGAGGAGGATTTAGTCTGAGGGTTGATCACAGCAGGGAATACTGACAAGCACTTACGGAACTTCAGGGGACAGTTCCTAACGAAGTGACCGGACTCCCCGCAGTACAGGCACAGGTTGTGCGCGCGTCGGCGTTGGCGTTCCTCCGGAGTAAGGGAAGGGCGGAGGACCCCAAGCTGCATGGGTTCAGGAGCATCGTACGAGGGGGTCAAGGGTGCTGCAGAAGCTGGGTGCGGATGACTGGGGACCCGGGGAAGCATCCAGGTCGGCCGGGTGAAGCCCGTGGCCCTCTCAACCCTCCGTTCCCTCAGGCGTCGGTCGATCTGAATTGTCAGATCGATCAGTAGGTTCAAATTTTCTGGTATTCCTACCCTAGCCAGTTCGTCCTTCAATGGGTCAGAAAGGCCTATGCGAAACTGGTGACGGAGGGCAGCGTCATTCCAGCTGGTGTCTGCGCTCCAGCGCCTGAATTCAGCTACATAATCTTCCGCTGCTCTGCGTCCCTGCTGAAGGGTCCGCAGGGCGTTCTCTGCAGTGACCGAGAGCTGAGGGTCCTCGTACAATTGGGCAATGGCGTAAAAAAAAAGTGTAAGGCTGTCCAAGGACGCATCTTTGCGTTCTAGCAGGCGGTGGGCCCAGTTCTGTGGGTCTCCGGAAAGCAGCGAAATTACAAAGCCCACCTTGGTAGCTTCTAAGGAAAAGGTGCGGGGCTGTAAGGCAAAGTACAACTCACAAGAGTTCCGGAAAGCCCTGAACTTGCTCCGGTCCTCGGAGAATCTTTCGGGTGTAGGGACCCTGGGTTCAGGGGGAAGCATGACCACCGTGGGCGCAGCTCCTGCCCCGGCGGAAGAAGTGGAGGCACGTGGACCCCCTTGAGCTCCATCGGGGTTGGTGAGGGCCCGCACTTGTCCTTCCAGGTGAGTGTAGCCTTGCTGGAGGCTCTTAACGGCCTCGGTCAGTCCCGCCAGGTGTCGGCATAGTTCCTCCATAGGTGAGGCTCCCTGCTCGGGCTCAGACATGGCTGTCTGCTACTGTCACGTACCTGACGGTGACGAGCCCGGTTAGCAGACAGGAACCAGCAGATGAGCAGACAGGAACCAGGAACTCAGCAGATGACCCGGACCGGGAGGCACAGCAGGTAAACTGGAACCACTAGGCAGCAGCAGGTGAACAGGAACCAGCAGATGAGCAGACAGGAACCAGCAGATGAGCAGACAGGAACCAGCAGATGAGCAGACAGGAACCAGGAACTCAGCAGATGACCCGGACCGGGAGGCACAGCAGGTAAACTGGAACCACTAGGCAGCAGCAGGTGAACAAGAGCCAAGGTCAGGCAGGATCGTCAGACAAGCCGGGGTCGGGTAACCTGGCAGGCAGCGAGGCACAAAAGGATCAGGCAATACCGAAGTCAGAAAACAGGCCGATGGTCAGGTACAGGCAGATAGCAGGAGGGTCACAGGAAGCCGGGTCAGATACAGGTAAACAAGGCAGATCAGGTCACTTGGGATAAATGCTGTAGAGCAGACAGCAGGGACTGTCTGCAAGTGAGGAGTTTAAATAGCCCTTCGGGCGTCACCTGCGGGGGCGGGAACCAGGAAGTCCAGGGCGTCTGTTCCTGACAGGGTTTCCATGACAACCCCACACCATAATCCTCAGTGTTTCTCAGCTTGTATTATCCAGGTTTGTGTCAAGTTTACACTCTATCTCCATATTGCTTATTGTAACCTAATAATTATCATCACAAAAATTATTATCAGTATGAAACTTAATACAGATATCTCATCTAGACCACAGCCATATTATACACAGTTATTTTTAAAACGGAACTATTGAACACAAGGAAACTGTGAGACATGCACGATTTAACGATTTAATTTAGCCCAGGAACTACACAATTTATGAGCCCGTGTCTATTATTATAAACAAATCGCTGGCAGCAAAAACTGACAGCACAGAGGGATATTGATTGTCGATCAGCTATGGTTAAAAATCACAATGTATCCCTAGTTAACTGACAATTGATAGGTAAGTTTAGCCAAAGGTGCAGCTTAACAGTGGCACCCAGGCAATCCATCTTCCTGCCTCTATGGTCCCTGTTATTAAGTTGGTTGTGTACAAGATAACATGATTTGTCTCTGACGATCCTTTTCTTTTTTTTTTTTTTAATTTGTTTATTTGTAACAGAGAGACCGCTCTGCACGGACCAATACAGCACATACAGTATAATACATAGCACACGCGGCAATCACTGGTACAGGCGGGTGTATTCTATTCAATTATAGCAACATATATATACCTATATATACATATACATACATACATATACATACACATATAGACAATGCCTGCCATAGGTGTTCATGTATGGTCCGTTATCCGACATCCCCCAAAGGGGGATGTGTGGTTATGTGCGCGTCAGGGGAACAGTATGTGTGTGGATGGCCCACACTATGGCCCCAGGCGTAATCCCCGCCACCCCCTACCCCGGGGCAAATGGGAATCCCACCCCAGAAGCTTCCCCTAAATAATCCGGTCCTGCAGGGCCAGCCCCTCAACTTTTTTTTTTTGTTTTATACAAATACAAAAGAAGAGAAATACAAGATTAGAGAAACAGAAAATATAAGAAAAGGTAGAGGGAGATGGAAGAATGGGGGGGGGGGAGGAGATTGAAGAGGGGGGAAGGAGCTGTGAGTGCGAGCAGGGATATGGTAGAGGGGGGGGAGGGGGGGATCCCACCCCTCCGTAGATTCCCCAGCTGGTCATTGGCATCCCCAGTAGGTCATCAGTAGAGTCGGTAGGCCCGGACGGGTAGCCGTCGTATAATCTTAAATGACTGTCTCGTCCACGCCTCTAAGTCTCTGACCCTCCACGGAGTATTTGAACGCGTTCCACAACTGCCAGGTCTTTTTAAAAGTCTCCTGTCGCTCTTGGCTGGTAAGGATCAAGTCCTCCAGCTGGCATATGTCGTCTACCTTTTTAAGCCAGAGGGAGATGGACGGCGGGTGGGGTGATTGCCAGTGAAGGGGGATGCATGTCTTAGCAGCGTCCAGCAGATGTCTCACAACTGATTTTTGGTAGGTTCGCAACGGTGTATCTGTTGCGTGGAGTAGGAAATAGGCTGGGTCGTCTGGCACTTCACGGTCGGTGAAGTCCTGGGTAATTCGTCGGACCTCCCCCCAGAAATTCCGCAGTCGGGGGCAGGACCAAAAGATATGCAGGAGGGTTCCTTTCTCCTCCCGGCATCTCCAGCAAAGATCCGAAGACGCCGGGAAGAGAGTATGCAGGAGGGCGGGGGTCCTGTACCACCTAGTGAGGATTTTGTAATTAGTCTCCTGGAATCTAGAACACAGAGAGGATTTATGGGCAAAGTGAAGTATCTGTTTCTTCTTCCCTTCGGTGAAATGACAATTCAGGTCCCTCTCCCACTTAGTTAGGTATGGTATGGGGCTGCCCGCTGGTGGCGTAATCAACATGTCATACGTCAAGGATAAGGAATGAGGGAGCGTCCCTGACTCCATGCAGAGTTCCTCTAGCACTGTGGACGTGGAACGGGTGGCATCTTGTGGGGGTGGCTGGCTCTGCAGGAAGTGACTGAGCTGATGTGCTCGCATGAAGTCTAGTTTGTATGGTCCCGTACGGTCTAATAGTTCTGCGATCGTTTTCCACCGTCCCATAGTACTGAAATGCGCCGCCTGATAATGTCCCGCCGCTTGTAAATCGAGAAACCTCCTATCTTGGATGCCCGGCATAAAGTGAGGGTGCCCCAACACAGGTCTCAGCGGTGAGTCAGGAGTCGAAATTGAGGGTTTTGACAACAGTTGTGCGCAAATCTTGACCGTCGTACCTATCAGCGGGTGTTGTTTAAGCTCCGAGGGCAGGGCCGCGTGGCACCATGGTGCTCTACGGAGGGGCACCATGCTCTGTGACTGCTCAATTTGCGTCCAGAGCTTGGCGTCCTTATGTCGGCACCAGTCTAGGAGCCTGCTGAGGTGAGCCGCTTGGTAATAAACCCGAATATCCGGCATGGCCAAGCCTCCGTGTAGCTTCGGGAGGGAAAGCGTATTCCTGTTAAGGTGCGGGTTTTTCCCTGCCCAAAGGAATCTAGTAAAGACCGAGTGGATCTGTTTAAAGAAGGATCCCGGAATGGAGATCGGGAGGGCCTGCAGTATATAAAGGAATTTGGGTAAGATTGACATCTTAAGAATGTTACAGCGGCCCAACCACGAATGCAGTCCACTGTCCCATTGGTCCAGGAGCTTCTGTACTTTCATTAGAAGCGGGGGGAAATTAAGCTTAAAAAGGCGGGAGAACGATGCAGGGATATAGGTGCCCAGGTATTTCAGGGCATCCTCTGTCCATTTCAGGTTGAAACTGGTTTTAAGCCTCGCCAATTGGTGTGGAGGGAGCCCCACCCCCATAGCCTCCGATTTGGAGAGATTTATCTTCAGGTTGGAAAGCTTACCGTATGTGTCAAACTCACACAGGAGGCGCGGAAGGGAAGCAGAGGGGCTTGTAAGCGTGAACATTAGGTCGTCGGCGTAGGCCGACACTTTATGCTGTGTACCACCGGCGTTCACCCCAGTGATGCCAGTGTTATGCCGTACATGGCACAAAAAAGGTTCCAGGGTCAGAGCGAAGAGCAGGGGCGACAGGGGGCAACCCTGCCGTGTCCCATTCGTTATTGGAAATGGTTCCGAGAGGACTCCATTCGCTCTGACCCTGGCCGTCGGGTTCGAGTAAACCGCCGCTACCCACCTCATCATCCGATCCCCCAGGCCCACGTATCGCAGTGTCGCAAACATGAATCTCCAATCCACTCGGTCAAACGCCTTTTCGGCGTCCGTCCCCAGCAGCACGCACGGTGTCTTATCGCTTACCGCTATATGCAGCAGGTTGAGGACCTTGGTGGTATTATCCCTGGCCTCCCTGGCTGGGACAAAACCCACCTGATCCAAGTGGACCAGGTGGGGTAGGTGGCCCTGGAGTCTGGACGTAAGGATTTTGGTAAACAATTTAAGGTCCGCGTTCAGGAGGGATATGGGCCGGTAGCTCCCGCATTGAGATGGGTCTTTACCCTCTTTCGGTATAACCGAGATCTGTGCCTGCAGTGTATTGGTATGAAAGGACTTTCCCGTACCCAGTGCGTTAAAAAGTTTCACCATATATGGGCTCAGTGAGGGAAGGAGGGCTCTATAGTATTGAGTGGTGAAACCGTCTGGCCCCGGGGCCTTACCAGGCTTTGTATTTTTAAGAGCAAGTTGCAGTTCGGGACTAGTGATGGGTTCTTCCAGGGCCTCCTGTATGTCCGTTGGTAGCTTAGGCATAAGGGACCCCTCAAGATAGGTCTGCGTGGAGTCAAGAGCGGGGTCGGGCGCGTGTAGGTTGTACAGGGAGCTATAGAAGGATCGGAATTCCTGCGTAATCCGGTGGGGTAGGGATACCTTCTGTCCAGAGGGGGAAACCACATGTGGTATATACAACGCCATTCGTTGTGATTTCAGGGTCTGTGCTAAGAGTCTGCCACATTTGTTACCAGACTCATACACTTTCCTACGGCAAATCTGCATAGCAGCTTTCGCCTTGAATTGCAAGATGTCCATGATCTGGCGTCGGGTCATGTCTAGTTCCGTCTCCAGTTGTCTAGTCGGGCTTGTCTTGTGTGAGTTTTCCAAGGCCTGCAGGTTGGTCAGAAGTAGTGTCAGTTTCGCCGTCCGCTCACGCTTCAATCTGGCCCCGTTTTTTATGAGCACCCCCCTAATCACAGCCTTGTGTGCCTCCCACACAAGGCCGGGGTCGCTGTCAGCTGTGGCATTAGTGTCGAAGTAGTGGCCTACCTCCGCCGTCACCTCCGCAAGAACCTCCGGCTCCTGCAGAAGACTCTCATTAAGTCGCCACACCGGGCGTCGTCCCTCTATGGTGTCTGATAGCGCATTCTCATCCCTATCGGGGCGTGGTCCGACCATGTTATCGAGCCAATTGAGGTGTCCTTGACCGCGTGTAGTTGTCCGTGGGGTACTAGGAAATAGTCGATACGGGAGTAAGACTTATGCGGCTTGGAGTAAAAGGAATAATCCCGTTCTCCCGGGTGGAAAAGTCTCCAGGTATCTACTAACTGTGCAGTGTGCAGTGTTGAGCCTATACGTTTACGGACGTCTCGTGAAGTGGAGGACGTACCGGTAGAGGTATCCTCCGCCGGCGATAGGGGTATATTCAAGTCGCCTCCTACAATGAGCTGTCCCTCAGTGTAATGCCCCAGCCTGTCTATCTGTCTCTTAAGAAAAGTGTCTTGATGAACGTTGGGTGCATACATGTTCGCCAATGTCACCTTCCTATCTCCAATCAGGCCCTTCAAAAACAGGAAGCGGCCCTCTCCATCTGTTTGAACATCCACCAGCCTCCAAGGGACTCTGGCGGAGATAAGGATGGATACCCCCCTAGATTTGGCCTGTGCATAGGCAGAGTGGTAGGCCAGGGGGTACAGTCTGTTCTTAAGTAGTGGTAATTTAGTGTCTCTGAAGTGCGTTTCCTGTAACATCATGATATCTACTCTCGCGCGGCGCATGTCATTGAGCAGCATCCTCCGCTTCTCCGGGATGTTTAGGCCCTTGACATTCAAGGACATTACATTAAGCAAGTCCATGCCCGCAGCTCACAGCGACAAACAACACCAAAAAGGGGGGGGGGTTAGAGTAAGGTACAGAGGGGGAGAGGATAAGGGATGGGGGGGGAGAAAAAATCAGAGATATAGGGACTAGGTGTAGAGAAATACAGTTAAAGAGTGGGTAGCGAAAGAAAGAGAGAGCTGCCCCTAGGCAGGCAGCAATAATAGGAGTCTAAAACAGCCTAACTGGCAATGGCACTCGCCGGAGGTCCCTAAAAAGAAGGCCCCCGGGGTATTGAGCGCCATCCTAAGTGGGGTGGTGGGTGTTCAGGACCGAGATGCAGACTCCCCGCCCCTCCCTCCCCGTGTTTGTCAGCTGAAAAAGGCAAATACCGGTAATGTAAATAAAATAAAATAAAAAACATATATACGTAAAGTGAAAAAACAAAACAAAAACAAAGGCCACAACAAAAGTATAACATTGTGTTCAAACTTTTTGCTTACTAACGAACAGCAGCAGCATCACAGGAAACCTGACATTGATGACCAACAGTAAAAATGCAAGGATCAATGGTCAAAGGTCAAAAGTCAAACGTCAAAAATCAAAAATCAAAAAACCCCAGAACTGTCAATCGGTATCCATCCATCCCCGCCTCCCAACAAGCA
The DNA here is from genome assembly GCA_029206835.1 of Rana muscosa. Classification (NCBI taxonomy): domain Eukaryota; kingdom Metazoa; phylum Chordata; class Amphibia; order Anura; family Ranidae; genus Rana; species Rana muscosa. The sequence goes on along the minus strand of CM055126.1, from coordinate 191,001,355 downwards.
AACTTAAACTGCAACTGCCCTCCCCCTCCCAAGCACAACACAGTTCCCCTGCAAGTGCGGACTGTGACCCAACGTGGCGCCGTCCCCGCCCAGATCTCGGGGGGCTTCAGCGTTCTTCATTAGGCTGAAGGTAGTCACGATCTCCTCAACCGCAAAGCGGGGGCCCACTTCCTGGATCCGGAATAAAATTGCAAAGTCCCTCACCTCCCCCCAAAAACCCCCCACCCAAACAGTAGCACAGAACAGATCTCCAGTAGCGTCGTGGCGGCTATTCCTAAAGGTACCTTTTCTCCCGAGCAGGCCGAATCGGTGTCCCATCTCTGCCACGTCAAATGTCAGTGTCTCATGTATGGGTGACAGCACCTGGCCCTCGGGCGCCCGGGGGGGGGCGGCATTAGCCCAAGAATCCGGCGTCCCCCGCATTCCTCAAGGGAATCAAAGATCCGCAGACCTCCCCGGGAGAAGGCCCAGATTCACATTGTGCGTCAAAAGGGGGAGGGGGCGCCCGGGAGGACGCGGTCAGCATTTACTGCCAAATGGGGAAGGGGGGGGATGGAGGCATATATATGCGAATGTGGCCTACGGCCTACTCACGTGATCCCTCCCGGGGTCTAGATCGGTTCCTCCGTCGGCCCCTCTGCTGGCGGGGTGGAAAGGGGCCACGTTGTGCCGAGAAACCCGATCGTCCGGTGGGACGCGGCAGCAACTGAAGCCAGTCGGGGATCTGGATGGGCTCCACATCCATGAAGCGAAACAGCTCAGGGAGGTCCGCCGGGGTCTGTAAGGTAAAGGAGCCGGAGTCACTCCGGAAGGATACCGATAATGGGTATCCCCAGCGGTAGGTAAGTCCCCTCTGTTTGGCCAGCTCTAGGAGGGGACGCAGCAGGGCCCTGCGACGTAGCGTCGCTCTGGAGAGGTCAGGCAGGATCTTCACCGGGACGCCTTCCACCTCCACATCTCCACGGTCCCACGCCCGCCGTAGAATCGCCTCCTTCTGGGCATAGCGATGGAGCCGGCATATGACGTCACGCGGCCTACTAGGATCTGTTGGTCTGGGGCCTAGGGCTCTATGGGCCCTGTCTAGCAGTATCTCCACCTCCGGTTCCCCTAGGACTGACCGGAATAGCTCCCGCATCGCGCTTCCGAGGTCTTCCCCGTCAGCCATCTCCGGCAGGCCACGTATCCGGAGGTTACCGCGTCTACTCCTGTCCTCGATGTCCTCCAGGTGGAGCTGTAGGTCTACCGCGGTCTCCCGGTGCAAGTCCCTGGAACGCTCCAAGGCCGTCACCCTGACCTCCAGGGAGGCCACCGAGGTCTCTCCCGAGGTCACTCGTTCCACGAGTGTGGACACCTCGCCCCGCACCTCCTGGATATCTCGCCTGTGCGTCTCCTCCAAACGGAGGATAAGGGATTCGATGTCCGTCCGGGTCGGGAGGGCCTCTATGTCCGCCCGGGTGGGGAGGGCCATCAGCAGGGCACGGATGTCCTGCTCCTGTATCTCGGCCTCTAGTTGTGGGTCGGACGACATCTCCGGATCGTGGTGTGCCTCTGGCGCTGTTACGATGGAGTCAGGTAAGATGTCGCCAGAGGATTGTGCCTGGGCCTTCCGTGCAGTTCCCGGTGTGGAGCCTCGTGGTGCCGTTGCTCTGGTCCCAGGGGATCCGTCCTGCAGACTCTTGAAATATCTGCTAATTTCGTTCTGGGTCTTCCTGTAGGTTGTTCCTCTAGTTGCTGACCTGGTACTATACTTTTTGGCCGGGTACATACCGGTATTTAACGTCCCTCTGCCGGTTTAGGAGGGCCTGGGGCCGGGAGCTCCAAGAAAAAACAGCCTCACACCATCATGTCCAGGCCACGCCCCCCTGACGATCCTTTTCACACATAATGTGCACATCCACTACTAAAAAGAAATTCCAATCAACTAATGAAACCAATCAGTAAACTGTTATGCCGCGTACACACGATCGGAAATTCCGACAAGAAAAGTCCGATGTGAGCTTTTGGTCGGAAATTCCGACCGTGTGTGTGCTCCATCAGAATTTTCCTGTCGGAATTTCCACCAAGAAAAATTTGAGAGCTGGTTCTCAAATTTTCCGATGGGAAAAGTTCCCATCGGAAATTCCGATCGTCTGTATGCAATTCCGACGTGCAAAAAAACATGCATGCTCAGAATAAAGGAGCCAAACTGCCTATTGAACTTCATTGATCTCGGCTCGTCGTACGTGTTGTACGTCACTGCGTTCTTGACGGTCGGAATTTCCAACGGGATTTGTGTGACCATGTATATGCAAGCCAAGTTTGAGTGAAATTCCGTCGGAAAAGCCATCTAAAGTTTTTCCGACGGAAAATCCGATCGTGTGTACGCGGCATTTGTTAGGCAGCAAGAGCTGCAATAGTGCTAAAGCCAGAAATGTCCATTCAATTTTACATAAGGTGTCTGTCCATCCAAAACAAACATTTAATACTGTATATATACAGGTCCTAGTGGGCCCAATCCTTCTCTGAATCATTTAGATGTTCATTGGTTCTTCTTGAGGAGGGCGCTGCAGGATTTCAATCCATGCCGGTGTATTATGTTACCAATGGTTTGTTTGGTAACTGTGGTCCCAATTGCCTTGAGATCATTCACAGGTTCCTCCCGTGTAGTTGTGGGCTGATCCCTCACTTTGCTCATGAACATCCTTACCCTATGAGGCGAAATCTTGCATGGAGGGTGATTGATGGTTATTTTGTATTTCTTCCATTTGCGAATAATCGCTCCAACAGTTCTCTCCTTCTCACCAAACTTCTTGCTGATGGTCTTGTAGCCCATTCCAGCCTTGTGCAGGTCTACAATCTTGTCCCTAACGTTCTTTGACAACTCTTCGGCCTTGCCCATGATGGTGAAGTTTGAATGGAAGAAAGAGATTCTGTGGACAGGTGTCTTTTATACACATGGCTATGGTAAGACAGATGCAAACCCCACCTTACCACTACTACTCCCCTTAAAGAAACCCTTTTTTGGAATAAAATTGGCCGTACCGGAAATTTATTAACAAATAACCATAAAACACATTTTGCTTAACAAAAACAATAATCTTACAGATAAATACTAAACCAGGTTGCTGATCTTTGAAGGCACTGAAGAACCCCAAATGGATTTTGTATCTGCGTGACCACACAAGGTTCCCAGCCGCAATACACTGACTCAGAGATGATCACAAACTCTCCCCCTTCCAACGCAGATACCCATATGCTCAATGCCCAGTTAAACCTCGGTTAACTGGCATCTTACATAGGACCCCATACCATAGATGGTTCCCCAATATGCCATATCGCTATTATTTTAGAAGGCCTCCAAAGTTTCCAACCGCCAAACCACTTCAACAGCCATTGTAACACGTCCATTCCAAAGGACGGGAGGGTGGGAAGTTCTTTCTTCGTCCGATGACCTCCAACTGACCAATGAACTCTTGACCCCTCCCTTCCCTAGCCTCCAAACCCTTCCTATACCACCCCCACTTCAGATATGTGGATCCAGCAATACTGGATTTACCCTTTGTGGCCTAATTGCCCTTCTACCTAGTCATGCCAGCCCTATGCTTATTTAAATTTTTTAATTTTTTTGCTTCGGGTTTATTTTAAAGCGGAGGTCCGCCTAAAAAAAATATATTAAAAGCCAACAGCTACAAATACTACAGCTGCTGACTTTTAATAAATGGACACTTACCTGTCCAGGGTGCCCACGATCGGCTCTCGGCTGCCCCCGCCGCCAACCTCAGTGAGGGAATCAATAAGTGAAGTGTTGCGGCTTCACTTCCCGGTTCCCTACTGCGCATGTGCGAGTCGCGCTGCGAGTCCTAACTGGTCCCCGCTGTCTTCTGGGACCTGTGTGTTTCCCAGAAGACAGCGGGGGGCGGGAAGGGGCGTGACCCCCGCGGGAGTCTATGCCCAGAAGGGGGTTCAAATACCTGTATTATACAGGTATCTGCACCCCCTCCCCCCTGAAAGGTGCCAAATGTGACACCAGAGGGGGGGAGGGTTCCAAAAAGCGGAGATTCCATTTTTGTGTTGACCTCCGCTTTAATGAGTTGACGTTAGAAGCACCTTCATAAATTGGCAGGACTAATCTGTGTACCACATGAGCACATACTGTAGCCAGTCTGTGGGAGCCAGAATTATTGTTGGTTGGTAGGTGATCAAATACTTATTTTACTCACTGAACTGCAACTCAATTTATAACATTTGTATTATGTGTTCATTCTGAATTTTTGGTTGATATTCTGTCTCTATCATTTAAAATACACCTATGATAAAAATTATAGAACCTTCATTTCCTTGTAAGTGGGCAAACTTACAAAATCTACAGGGGATTAAATAATTACTTTCCACACTGTGTGTATACCTAAAATACTTCCTGTCCTAAGGTGACAACTTTGCTCCTCCACATATACAGTACACTAGAACAGGATGTGTTGAATGTGTTGCTGGAAGGATCAACAGGTCGAAATAAGGGTATAGCCAGAAAATAGTAAATACATGCAGCCACCACATCTAAGGACTAGTAAGCCGCAATATTTTTTTTTTGTTTACATTTAGACACATTTAAAAAATTTAAATAAAATTGAGCCAAAATAATTTTCAGTGTTCTGTCATTTCAGGTCATACAAAAGTCTGTTTTGGCTATAAACATGTTTTTCCATTGAATCTATTATGTTTATGTTTATACTTACCATATTTATCGGCGTATAACACGCACAGGCACCCTAACTTTAAGAGGGAAGTTTCAGGAAAAAAACGTTCCACAGCCCCCTGCGTATAACACGCAGGCACAGTTTACCCTCTATTTTCAGGGTAAAAAAGTGAGTGTTATACGCCAATAAATACAGTATGTTATATTATAATATATGCATTCTATTATGATATGTTATATGTATAACGGGCATCTAAAAATGCTGGATTTGGCATAAAAATATTACATGGCAAATACTGTATAAATTACATAAATTTTTAGTTCTCACCAAAACTGTTTATTTCTGGAACCTCGTCTTTGTCCTTGACCTCTGCTGCTGGTTACCAAAGATATCTGTGAAGGATCTTGATCTGTCTCAAGCTGTTTTATGTAAGGGGTCATAAATAGTTTATGCTTCAGATTAACTACCTTGAAGTGGTGAAGGATTTGTGGAGTTAGATAAGTATCACAGATGAAGAAGACACAGGATCATGCTGTAGGAGAAACAATTGGTTTAATGCAATACCCTCATAAACACTTTCCGAGAGATTTAGTAAACACTCTAAAACCTGAGAAGCTCACAATCCAATATTCAAGGCTAATACTGGCTTTACAACCAGCAGTTTTTCAACCTCAAAAAAAGATCAAATGATCAAAACCAACAACAGCTGACATTTATATTTACAAGGCAATAGTGGCAGTATGTCATCTTGATCTGTTTTATCATTTTTTTTTTTTTTTTATGAAATAGGTTGGAATTCCGAGAAACATGTTGTATGTATGGAAAGTATGAGTAAGTATACAGTAGGTGTGCAGTATTGGGGTAATATGGGCAGAATGTCGTTTAGTGGTTAGCATTTTGCCTTGTAGCACTGCCCTTGGTTTGAATCCCAATCAACTACCTGCATGGAGTTTGCATGTTCTCCTTTGGGTATTCGAGTTTCCTCTCACACTTCAAACATATGCTGATAGCTTATTTGGCTCTTGTCTAAATTGGCCCTAGTATGGGTATGTATGAATGCGAGGTAAGGATCTTGGATTGTAATCTCCTGGAGTTCAGGGACTGATATGAATGTACAATATGTATAAAGTGCTTCAAAAATATATGGCTCTATTTAAATAAATAAAATAATATACCTATTATTATTAAAACTTAAAAAGCAGTTCAAACAAAATCAATTTAAAACCAATTATAGACTTTAAAACCAGATAGACCTATAGACTTTAAAGCCATATGTTTCCCTATTCTGTGGTGTACAGTGTATCCTACACTTTTTACGACAATTAGATGCACATATAATTAGAAAGCTGGATCAAATGGTCTTAAGTGGCTGGACATGCACTGAGCCGGAGCTGGAAACAGAACGCTGGCTTCTCATCCATCAGCTGAGATTGTGTGCTTATCAGAGTGTTGTGTCATGGCCTTTCTTAGTGAAGGGCTGCATATCCTTCATGTGTATTGTCATGTGGTGATGGAGCACCTGCACTTTTTTACCATTCCTACCCAGCATAGGTTGGTCCCTTTAGACTCACTGAGACAACACTATGGGCATAGGATTCTTCTCTAAACGCAAATACAGAAGCGCCCCTATTAGGCCCCTGGAAGGGCCCAACCAGCAGCATACCAGTAGTCCATTCCATACCTTTCTCAGGCCTTATAAAAACTGGCATCAATAGCAGCTTCAACCAATCACCAATTATTTTCCAGAAGATGCTCCTATTCTGTGGTTATGGGGAATAAGCGTCCACAGAATGAAAGTGTCAGGACCCAGGTCTAAACTTTCAACCTCTGCCGTGTCTGGCGATATCTCTTCTTGCTAAGCCACCTGAGACGGTCCCTGAGCTCCCTGTCTGATTGTTTGGATCTTCTTGCCTTGTCTCTTGTTTTTGCTCAAACTTAAACTCTTTGCTCCCATGAACATCCTGATCTAAGCTGTGTTTCTGCACTTCTCGTTTGCCAGATTTTTGTGCTCTGTCCAGCCAATATGTCACTCTTGTCACTCCTCCTGCCGTCCGCTATCACTCGTTGGGAAGAGGGATGCCGCTCTAGGAAGGGTGTCTGGAAATGTAGCTCTCCTCAGAATAGGTACAGCAGGTGCAGGCTAAGCTTAGGCAATTGGATGAAGTGAAAATTCTGGACAGCCGCACTCAAAATCAATGCCTTTATTTTAAAAAAGAGGTAATAATCCAAAAAATACAAGCCACAGCAAACAGCGGAATACAGGAGCTGACGCATTTCACACTCTTAAAAGTGCTTATTCATAGCTTGTTATTTTTGTATTAATGCCTTTTTTTTAAAATAAAGGCATTGATTTTGAGTGCGGCTGTCCAGAATTTTCTGTTCATCCAATCGCTATCACTCGTTACTGACTTTTGGCTTGTTCCTCAACTAAATTTCTGCTTAATCTCAACCTGCGACCATGTGTTATCGACCTTTGTTTTTTTTACTGACTACACTTCTGCTTGATCCCTACCTGCTATATCTGCTACTGGACTCCGGCGTTGCTCACCTCCTGGTGGGGTGATCCTAAGGACTGCAACCTGGTACTAACACACAGCAAAACCCATCTCCACCATCAGGAGCTCTGGTGAACAGTGGTTAGTGCTTAGACATGGCACCTCGGGGCAGCCCATGTCATCCACCAGGGTGACCTGCTTCTGTTCTTATCCAGCTGGTCAGTGAAAGCCTCTCTACTGCTGTATCTACTAATCTCCAAGCCTGACCCCTGACCATAGCAGAAAGGCTTTTAACTTTTTAGTGAAATGCAGTGGATATACATATACACATACCTTCAGTCACCCCAATTGTGATGGCACCTTCCTTAGTTGCAAACAGATAGAAAACGTGAGATATGAAAGCCAAGGAGCAGTCCATACCTTTAGGGGTTTGCCAGAGTCCTACATCCTATGTAAAAGATATGAAAGTTGCCTCATTAGTCCTGCACCTGTTTTTCCTCGCTTTCTCCCTAAGGGGAAGCTCCTAGAAGCTTGAGCCTCAATGATTACATCTTTTCATGCTTTGGTCCTCAAAGAGCTTCCCTTGACTAACTGCCCAGGTGGGACAAACTATATATACAGGCATCTCATACACAAGATGCCCAGGGCAGGGCTGGGTCTACCTTTGGTACACCCCACTCACTACTCTGGGGGCCTCTAGTAGGGAACTACACTGCCTAATCTCAGCACAGGGCTCCTGGCCTTACCATCTAATGCCCAATTTAAAGAACTAGACCAGGTACATCTGTGCCCCTACCAGGGTAAGTAAGAACCCTATCAGAAAGGAGTAAAAACCTACAATGACTCACTCTGATAGGTAAATAGTGAATCTCAATTAATCCCACATATTTTGCATCTGGAAATCATGTGGGAAACGCCAAACAGTGCAGGGACAAGGTCCTCTAGAGCCCAGGGCGAATATGCCAATCTGCCCCCCCCCCCCATCCCGCCAAGAAGTATGAGCATTATATGTCAACAAAATTCCCTCCACAAAAACACTGAGCACTAATCTACATCCTGACCCCCTAAGCGTAAATTCCCCCCTCATCCCAGTACAAATCCACCCCCCTGCTTAATTCCCCCTTTCAGCACACACCTTTGCCCTCCATCCCCCAAATCCCCCCAGCTCAAGTGCCCCCCCTCCCAAAAAAAAAATTGCCCCTTATAACACAAATCGTCTACCCCTAAAATTTCCCCTCCTAGTACACATCTTCTCCCCCCCCACACACACTTCAAATCCTCCCCTCCCAGCACTAATTCCCCACAAATCCCCCCACCTAGCACAAATTGTCTTCCCCCACCCCCTCTCCCAACACAAATCCCCATAGATCACAACTCTTAGCACCCCCCCCCCCTCAAATTTCCTTTCCTAGAAGAATACGTATCCCCTGCAGAACCCAAAATTCCCTCTTCCAACACAAATCCCCTCCCCAATCTCCTTGTGGGGCCCCCTACCTCACATGATACCATAGTGCCCAGGGCAACTGCCTTTCATGCCCACCCCTTGCCCTGGTCCAAATATAAACAATTTTCTGATAGAAGGACCTGCAGCAGGGCGAGAAGACAGAAGAACCGCATTGGTTTATATTTTCCATTTTTCAACATGTAAGAGAACACCCACCAGTGGACAATTAAATTGCAAATAAACCCACCATATCATCATGCCTCCCGTTTAAAGGGCACCCAACTAGTGTTTTGAGAAGCATATATATATATTTTTTTTACCCCTTTTCTCCTGAAAACTAGATGCTGATGTATATCTGGCATCAACATAACAGGGAGTCGCATGCTTGCTGATCTGCTAAAGGTATTTAAGCCCATCAGTTTTATGCATTGGGTGGCTAGCGTTCCAGCTCTGAAATGGATCAACTTTTTTTTCCTTTAGGTGACCAAACAGGATGGACAGAGAAGATTAGGTGAGCTGCTGGCCCAGCAGATTTTTGATGACTTGCACATTTCTAGCTGCTAGTGTGGCCCATGTGCAGAGCGTTTGATGGAAAGTCCAACTATACAGCAGGGAGTCCAAAGGTACAAAGTATGTGCCCATCCCTCTGCACCATAGTTTAGCCAGTAAACTGGCATCCTCCTTGCTCTTTTGCTTTGGAAAGATTATATTTCTAACATTGCCACATAGAGAACAGACTGCCTGTCAGCCTGGGACTCATTAATTGTACCCTTTGTGGGCAGATTTACAGATGTCAAAATACTAACGCCAGAGGACCTTTTAAATTGATTGCTAATAAAGACTTGTTCAGGGGGGGGGGGTGGTAAACCCCAAGCTCCCTCCATGTTATTGCTTATTACATAGCTCCCAACTGTCCCTGATTTGGAGCAATGTCCCTCTGCCCGTCTGTCCTCCTCATTTGTCCCTCATTTTGGTCTGATCTATATAGATGTATAGAAGATGCATTATTTATCTATCAAAAAGTGTTTTCCAGTGCTAAACCTTTCATCCGAATTCTAAATTGTTGCATTTGTAAATTTTAAAAGCCAGTATAAAGGAATAGTAGTGGTAAAAAAAAAAGCCCTTGTGGATTTAATTAACCTTTTTTTTCCAGTTAAGTCTACTTTAAGGGGGTTTGGCAGGGGGCGTGTCCTATGCCTACATACGTTTGCTAGTAGGTGTCCCTCATTCCAATCTCAAAATGTTGGGAGGTATGCTTATTAGCGTTTTTCTTCCCATAATGATCATATTTATTTTTTAATTTAGTGGTTTATCCATTGTTAACTGTCAGGGTCACCTGTGGCCAGGTGACAGATGCACACCGTAGGGGGACAGGAGTGCACCGCGAGGTAGTGAACCCTATGGCTGGCTTCTGTGGATAGGAAACTGGGTGGTTGTGGAAAGCGGGACCAGAGGAGCACAACCGGGATCCCAACGGAAGCGAGAGCCAAGATTCCCCAGGGCGCGGAGTCTAAGACCCAGCTGGTCTTCTCCAGGGCCTCTAGTGGTGAGGATGTTACGCTGCAGGCTGGGACCAGGTCGCGGCCCCTGGAGTTTCCTAGCTCACGCCCCGTAGGATAAGGGGAAGCAGCAGCACACGATAGAGAGAACCGAATAACAAGCCGAAGGTCAGGGGCCACAAGCAGACAAGGATAACGAAGAACGAGCCGAAGGTCAAGGGTCACGAGCAGACAGGGATGGTCGGGGACAAGCCAATAACGTAACAGAGAGACAGACGTAGCACACGGCAGGCAGGAACCCAAACACACAATGCCTAACAAACACGTTGATCAGCAAAGCAGGCTTGCAGTGCACAGGTTAATATAGTGTTCAGTGATAGGGCCTGGGGTGGAGTCAGGCTGGGAGGAGATTATAAAGGAAGCCAGGTGAAGGAGGTCTGGTCTCTAGATGAACACATGAGGAGGAAGGTAAGATGGCAGACAGACATTAATGCATATCCATGACAGTACCCTCCCTCTTACGAGGCCTCCCCCTTCCCCGCCTGGGCCCAGGTTTAGAGGGAAACTTCAGATGAAACTCCTTTAACAGACGAGGTGCAAAGACCTCAGATGCAGTGATCCAAGACCTCTCCTCAGGACCAAACCCTTTCCAATGAACGAGGTACTGAAGAACGCCTTTACAGAGTCGGGAGTCCAGAATTTGACTGATCTCGTACTCCTGATTATCCTCCGAGACAGGCGCCACGGTAGGAAGAGGACGAGAGAATTTATTGAGGACTAAAGGCTTTAGAAGAGCAACATGAAAGGAGTTAGTGATTTTAAGGCTCTTAGGAATCTGGAGTTTGAAACAAACCGGATTCAGTTTAGCAGTTACCGTGTATGGACCGATGAATCGTGGAGCAAACTTCAGAGAAGGAACTCGGAGCTTGATGTTCCTGGTAGAGAGCCAGACTTTGTCCCCTGGCTGAAGAGAAGGCGGTTTACGCCTGCGGCGGTCGGCAAAGCCTTTGAATTTTTCAGCAGCTGCCCGGAGGGAATCATGAACGTGACCCCAAACGGAATTGAGAGACTCCTGAACCGAAGCCAAAGCTGGAATGTCTGGAGAACAGATCATAGGAAGAGGAAGTTGAGGGTGTTTTCCATAAACTGTGAAAAAGGGTGTCTTCTGCGAACTGGTATTCACATGATTGTTATGGGAGAATTCTGCCCACGGGAGTAGAGAGGACCAATCGTCATGGTGAGAAGACACAAAGGTGCGAAGAAAGACCTCTAACTCCTGATTAACCCTCTCAGTCTGTCCATTGGATTGGGGATGGTAAGAAGAAGAAAAATCCAAGACAATATTGAGGGATTTGCAAAAGGCTCTCCAAAAACGAGACGTGAATTGGACTCCCCTGTCGGAAACAATATGAGAAGGGACCCCATGTAGGCGGAGAATTTCTCGAATGAAAATGGGAACCAAGGCAGGGGCAGAAGGAAGACCAGGAAGAGGAACAAAATGAGCCATCTTGGAGAATCGATCGATTACCACCCAAATGACTGTATTATTCTCAGACAGTGGGAGATCGGTGATAAAATCCATGGCAATATGGGCCCAGGGTTCCTTAGGAATAGGCAAGGGCATGAGGAGACCAGCAGGAGCTTGTGTGGAGGATTTGGACTGAGCACAGACATGACAAGCTTTAACGTAGTCTTTGACGTCTGAGCGGAGATTAGGCCACCAGTAGTGACGACTGATGAGTAGGAAGGATCGGAGGAATCCAGAATGCCCTGCCACCTTGGAATCATGTCCCCAACGAAGGATCTTAGCTCTTAGCTCAGTGGGGACAAAGGTCTTACCAGGCGGAATTTTAGACTTCAGGGTGGTAGAGTGGGCAACAATGCATGAGGTGGGAATGATCGGCTCAGGTTCAGGGGCGGACTCCTCGTCCAAAGTGTCAAATGACCTAGAGAGCGCATCAGCCCGACCGTTGCAGGAACCAGGTTTGTAGGTAATCGTGAAATTAAAACGGGCAAAGAAGAGACTCCACCTGGCCTGTCTAGGATTCAGACGTTTAGCATTCTGTAGATACTGTAAATTCTTGTGATCGGTAAAGATCGTTATGGAGTGAGGGGAACCCTCCAAGAGATGACGCCACTCCTCTAACGCCAATTTAATTGCGAGAAGTTCCCGATCACCGATGGCATAATTCCTCTCTGCCTGAGAAATTTTTTTGGAGAAGAACGCACATGGTTGGCGTCTCTTCTCAAAGATTTGAAGAAGCACAGCTCCCACCCCCATTGAGGAAGCGTCCACTTCAATAAAAAATGCATTCCCAGGATTTGGTCTCCTCAAGAGGGGGCCAGAAACAAAGGCCTGTTTCAGGTTGTGAAATGCAGAGACAGCTTCGGGAGGCCAGTCTCTGGCATTCACACCCTTCTTGGTCAAAGCGATAATAGGCGCGGCAATGGAAGAGTAATTCCTTATGAACTGCCTATAATAATTAGTGAAGCCAAGAAAGCGCTGTGTGGCCTTGAGGCTAGCAGGAAGAGGCCAGTTGGTGATAGCCAAGACCTTCCCAGGGTCCATACGAAGCCCCGAACATGAGACAAAGCACCCCAAAAACAGGACCTCAGAACATTCAAAGGAACATTTCTCCAGCTTGGCATAGAGATTGTTCTCTCTAAGACGTTGAAGTACAGTGCGGACATGGTTTCTGTGGACGAGCAGATTTTCAGAAAAGATCAGAATGTCATCCAGATAGATGACAACAAACTGGTACAGCAGATCTCTGAAGATTTCATTGACAAAGTCTTGAAACACGGCTGGAGCATTACACAGACCAAAAGGCATCACCAGATATTCGTAATGCCCGTCTCTAGTGTTAAATGCAGTCTTCCATTCGTCACCCTCCCGTATTCGAATGAGATTGTACGCGCCTCTGAGATCCAACTTGGTGAAAATGGAGGCACCCTTCAACCTATCGAATAGCTCAGATATTAAGGGTAAGGGGTATCGATTTTTAATAGTAACCGCATTTAAACCCCGATAATCGATGCAGGGTCTTAAGGTACCATCCTTTTTGGCAACAAAAAAGAACCCTGCCCCTGCAGGCGATGAGGATTTCCGGATGAACCCTCTCTCCAGATTCTCTGCTACATACTCCGACATGGCCTGGGTCTCTGGGATGGACAGAGGGTAGGTACGACCCCTGGGTAGAGTTGCTCCGGGGACAAGATCAATAGCACAGTCAAAAGACCTGTGGGGAGGAAGCACCTCAGCTGATTTTTTACAGAACACATCCCGGTAATCGCTGTATGCGGCGGGAAGATCAGAAGAAACAGAAGTGGCAGCAACCGGAAGACTCTCCTTGGGGGTCACCTTGAGAAGACACGACGAGAAACATGAGGAACCCCAGGCCAGGATCTGCCCAGAGACCCAGTCCACATGTGGAGAGTGGAGCTGTAGCCAAGGGAGGCCCAATACAACTGGGGTAGAGGCCTTGGGTAGAATAAGAAAGGATATCCACTCCTGGTGGAGAATCCCTACCGACATCCTAATGGGTAGCGTCTGGAAGCGAATAGGGCCCCCTGGGAGAACAGTGCCATCAATTGCCGAGACTACCAATGGGGTAGTGAGAGGTGAAAGGGTAAGCTTCATAGAAGAAGCAGTTCTCCAATCCATGAAATTGCCGGCAGCCCCGGAATCCAGGTATGCAAGGGTTGACTGAGGAGAAGTGCCTACATGAAGGGACACCGGCAAGAGCAGGCGAGAAGGTGATGTTTCTGGGTCCAATACTCCACCTTCCAAATGTATTAGACCCGAGCGTTTCCCGGACGAAGCGAGCAGGAGTCACGAAAATGACCCTTGCCCCCACAATAGAGGCACAAGCCCAGAGTTCTGCGCCTAGCACGTTCTTCGGGGGTTAGTCTGGTCCGGCCCAGCTGCATAGGTTCTTCAGCAGGTAGAGGATGCTCCACGGAATGAAGGGAGGGGAGCTCAGACTGGCTAGGACCCAGAGAGTGCTGGCGTCTTTTTTCTAAGGACCTCTCTTGAAAACGAATGTCGATCTGGTTGCATAATGAAATTACATCGTCCAGACCGACGGGAATGGCTCTTCCCGCTAATTCGTCTTTCACTCGGTCAGAGAGGCCATGAAAAAAGGTAGCGACCAGGGCCTCATTATTCCAGCTCAATTCAGCTGTGTGGATACGGAACTGAAGAGCATATTGCCCCACTGAACTAGATTCTTGGCGAAGACGTAAGACAGCACTAGCCGCTGAAGAAGCCCGAGCCGGCTCTTCGAAGATATTACGAAAGAGCTTCAAGAATTCGGACAGACTGGAAACCACCGGATCGTTCCTCTCCCACAGGGGGGCAGCCCAGGCCAAAGCTTCACCGGAGAGGAGGGAAATGATATAGGCTACCTTAGCCCGGTCAGATAGGAAGCTTTGAGGCTGAAGCTCAAAATGAATAGTGCATTGGCTGAGAAACCCCCTGCAGGCCTTGGAGTCCCCAGAGAAACGGAACGGAGCTGGCAATCTTAGTGAGTGTGAGGCTGCGACTGGTGCGATAGGTACAGCCGCTGGTTGTACTTGGGGTTGCGGATTCGGGGTTCCCAAGGAGACCTGAAGCTGCTCGAATCGAGAAGCCAGATCCTGGAGGAATCGCATCACCTGGGTCTGATTTGATTCCTGGGTCTCAAGTCTGCGAACTATGCCCTGCAATGGATCATCCGCGGGAAGCGGGATGTCAGCCGGGTTCATGGCTGATCAAACTGTCAGGGTCACCTGTGGCCAGGTGACAGATGCACACCGTAGGGGGACAGGAGTGCACCGCGAGGTAGTGAACCCTATGGCTGGCTTCTGTGGATAGGAAACTGGGTGGTTGTGGAAAGCGGGACCAGAGGAGCACAACCGGGATCCCAACGGAAGCGAGAGCCAAGATTCCCCAGGGCGCGGAGTCTAAGACCCAGCTGGTCTTCTCCAGGGCCTCTAGTGGTGAGGATGTTACGCTGCAGGCTGGGACCAGGTCGCGGCCCCTGGAGTTTCCTAGCTCACGCCCCGTAGGATAAGGGGAAGCAGCAGCACACGATAGAGAGAACCGAATAACAAGCCGAAGGTCAGGGGCCACAAGCAGACAAGGATAACGAAGAACGAGCCGAAGGTCAAGGGTCACGAGCAGACAGGGATGGTCGGGGACAAGCCAATAACGTAACAGAGAGACAGACGTAGCACACGGCAGGCAGGAACCCAAACACACAATGCCTAACAAACACGTTGATCAGCAAAGCAGGCTTGCAGTGCACAGGTTAATATAGTGTTCAGTGATAGGGCCTGGGGTGGAGTCAGGCTGGGAGGAGATTATAAAGGAAGCCAGGTGAAGGAGGTCTGGTCTCTAGATGAACACATGAGGAGGAAGGTAAGATGGCAGACAGACATTAATGCATATCCATGACATTAACCAGTTAAAGGTTTTCCGATCTGAAATCGATCAGGTGAGTGACTGAGCCACTGAATCCGCTTGACAGCTAAGGAGCTAGTATTTCAGGAAAGGCCAACAATGGCAGCCTCCCCAAGTCCATAGGTTTCCAATATTTAATGCTGTTCTGAATTCATTAATAAATCTCTACATGTATTTTTTTTTTAACATGCAAGCAGTGTACATACAGTATATGAATTTAGCTTAGTAATTTGCAATTCTCTATACAGCAGTGGTCACACTAAAAGAAGGAGAGGCAGCACAAGGTGCTACTCATCCGAGCTACAATGTTTACATGCTGAACATGCTAATAAAAAGAGAGAGCAGGGTGACAGAGAAGTGAGCTTATCTGTGTGCTGCTTCTCTCTTCACTGTCCATTTACAGGCTGGGGGAAAATAGACCTATATGCAGGGCTTTTTTTAGCAGGAACGTGGGGGGACACGCAATTCTGGCATCTCCAGCACTAGGGGTCTATTGTTGCTGGTGGGGGACCTACTGTTGCAAGGGGTGGGTCTTATATTGCTGGGGGTGGGTCTTATATTACTGGGGGTCAGTTGTTGCTGTTAGAGATCTACTGTTGCTGCCGAGAGTCTATTGTTGCTGGGGGGGGGGAGACATTTGTTGTGCGTGGTCTGTTGTTGTTGGGGAAATCTATTGTTGCTTCTCAAAATCCTCAAAACAATAGTACGCTGTCACTTTAAAAATAAATCTTTCATTGCAATCAATACATGAAGTTCAAACAAAGGTGATGTGCAAATAAACAGTCCCCTATACAAGTATAAAGTGCAAAAATTGGAAAATCCACTTACATTTAAGCAAGGAATATCAAGCTTCACATTAGGAACCCTTTCACACTGGGGCGCTTTTCAGGCGTTTTTGCGCTAAAAATAGCACCTGTAAAACGCCAAAAACAAACAAACTCTCAAGCCACCCCAGTGTGAAAGCCCAAGTGCTTTCACACTGGGGCGGTGCACTTGCAGGACAGGAAAAAAAGTCCTGCAAGCATCTTTGACGCAGAAGCGATTTGAAAGAAGCGCTAAGCGGGCGCTTTTAACCCCTTCTGGGGGGTTAAAAGCACCCCACTATAACAGCGGTAAAGCGCCGCTAATGCCCGCACCGCCCCAGTGTAAAAGGGGTCTAAAACATGCCAGCCCCAGTATCTCCTAACCCGCTGGCACGCGGTGACGTCACACACACTTTCCTTCCGATGCTCTATTGTTGCTGGCTGCAGGGCATCTATTTTACAACTTTTCTTGTTATCATTAACAAATTACATACAAATTACATAGCACCACAAAAAGATACTTGGTTCTGTATTCTCTAGGGCAGTACTGGGAGGTGGGTAGGAGGTGGAACCAAGGAATGGTGCTCGGAGGTGGGTAGGGGGCGGAGAAAAGAGGTGGCTCAGAAAAGGTGGGGTTCCTGCACCTATTCTCTTAGAGAAAAATCTCTGCCTATATGTGTTACTTAAATGCAGAAAATGTATGTCTTCTACCCTGCCAAACAGAGCTGTCCTGCGTGGCAGAGCTGTGTAAACCTCAGAACTGGATGGACATAAAAATATAAATCATGTGGCAGTTAATAAAGCTTCCTAGTATGTATTCTATCTGTGTATTTAGCCATTTACCCGAAGTTCAACTTTAAAGTGGTTCTAAAGCCAATACAGTTTTACCTTAAAGTGGTTAATTTGAACAAAGCATATCTCTCTATAGTGTGTCACTTCTGACAAGTTTTTCTGACACCAAGAGAAAAAAGGTGACAAAGGAGGCATCGCCAGCACACAACCGTGATTGACAGCCTCAGTTATGTTCCTATTTGCTGTGCGAAGCGGGGCCAGTGGCAGCTGGCGCTCAATATTTTTTTTTTTTTTTGGGGGGGGGGGGGTGTCAAACAAAAATGTCCTAAGACTCCCAGGCCAATTGGGTCTCAGGAGGAGAAGCAGGAAGACATTAGCGAATATTAATTTGCTAATGCCACACAAGTGGGTGGGGTGGGCTTGAGGCACAGTGCTCTGCGTCCTAAGCCCACCTTTATTTTAAGCCAATTAGAGCCTCAGGCTCTAATCACGTGCTTAAAAAAAAAACTTTGAAATCCATGTGTCCAGCGCCCCGCATGTAGATTAGAGGCTGGGCGCACCGCTTAGGAGGGTAGCACCCCTGCGCCACGTATGAACGGTCCGCAACTGCATGTTTGTTATTTGAAAGACCTGTACACACAGGCGGGAATCCTGTCGGAAAAAAACGTCGGTTTTCTCAACGGGATTCAGGGCAAGCTTGTCTTGCCAAGCCCTGTGTACACACACAACCTTTCAAAAGAACGCCATTCTTTTGAATGGCAAGAACGCAGTGACATCATCTTCTACGACGAGCCGGCGCTCATCACATTCGATGCCGTCGCCGCCATCTTGCTACAAACCACACTACCCTTGTATGCTACCTCGCATACGTTGAAGTCTTTTCGAGCATGCACAGGTTTACCTTGGACAGGTAAGCATACAGAAGACAGTTTTCTCGGCAGGAAACACTCTGCCGAGAATCCCTGTACGTGGCCCTTTAACTGCCGATGTCGGGGTCGCGCGCGCGCGCCGGCGGCGGCGCGCTCGCAACCCCCCTGCCTTCCCCGTGAGTGGAACCGCGGACTCGATCGCTGTGAGGATCCCCGCGATCATCTCACGGAGGCTCGGAGCGGGGAGATGTCAGTGTAAACACAACATCTCCCCACTCCTCTACTGACAATGTCAGTGATCTCAGAGCGGAGATCGCTGACGTGTCAATCATAGCCACGCCCCCACACAGTAGTAAACACTCCCCTGGGCACACTTAACCTCTCCAGCGCCCCTAGTGGTTAACACCTTCACTGCCAGTGTCATCTTCACAGTAACTAGTGCATTTTTATTGCACTGATCGCTGTGCAAATTACAATGGTCCCAAAAATGTGTGAAAAGTGTCCGATGTGTCCGCCATAATGTCGCAGTCATGAAAAAAATCGCTGATCGCCGCCAAAAAAAAATAATTAATAAAAATGCCTTAAAACTATACCCTATTTTGTAAACGCTATAATTTTTGCGCAAACCAATCAATAAACGCCGATTGCGATTTTTTTTTACCAAAAATATGTAGAAGAATACGTATCGGCCTAAACTGAGGAAAAAAAATGTTTTTTTATATATTTTTTGGGGATATTTTTTTTAAAAATATGTAATTTTTTTCAAAATTTTCGCTCTATTTTTGTTTATAGCGCAAAAAAAAAAAAACGCAGAGGTGATCAAATACCACCAAAAGAAAGCTCTATTTGTGGGAAAAAAAGGACGCCAATTTTGTTTGGGAGCCACGTCGCACGACCGCGCAATTGTCAGTTAAAGCGACGCAGTGCCAAATGTCAAAAAGGGGCCTGGTCATAATGGCCTGTATTGGTCCGGGGCTTAAGTGGTTAAGATGTTGATTTATTGGAAGTACCACACAATGAACTGTGCATGTGCCAGCTTGTGTGTCAAATGGTGATATGTAAAGAATATCAAAACGTGTAGTGAAATGATATCATCCAATCATAGAAGCACACACAGCTGTTATAATAAAAAACAGTCACAGGAAGGTGTATATAGAGTTCACAGGGTTCAGTATTATCTGACCCTGAGGTATTCATCAATGGGCATCCGAGATGGAACCTGCATCAAATGCTGGCACGCTTTTGATGAAAAGAAGGATTGCTTTAAATAGTCTTTGATAGACAGAAAGATATATACACTGGAGCATCACCCGGGAGTGCCTTCACCTTGGAACAATAGAGAAGAAGTAAATACTCTTACCGAACAGTGTGGATCCAGCTCACCATACGGTGGACGATCAGCTGCGCTTATGTCCACTGTGGGGACTCAAGGGATAGGGATCCGCGAATCTCCTCCTCTATCAGCTGGCGACACCTCCAACCGGGTCAGAAACTCCAAAGCAGGCAGCGGAACTCAGGCATGAAAGGTCAGGTATCCAAGTTTAGATTGCACCAAACATGAAATGGATAAAAACGGAAATCCTCCACATAGTGTAAATCCAAATGGTTTGGAATTTATTAAACATCCGTAAAACGTTCAAACAACTGAACAAGTATAAATCCGAAATAACAGATAAAAGAGCGTGGTATGGGCAGCTGGAGCTCGCGTGTAAACCCGACGTGTTTCGTCTGCAAAAGACATCAACTGGGGTGTCTTTATCATCAGTATTATCTTTAATATTGGAGAAAAATAGAGAGCAGGTTCTCTATTTTTCTCGTCGAGATTCCCGGCAGTTTTCCGGTCGAGAAACCATACACACGGACGGCTTTCTCGGCAAAAAGCTCTCCCAGCAGTTTTCTTGCCGAGAAAACCGGTCGTGTGTACGAGGCTTAAGAAAAGAAATTGACTTTACAACTGCTTCAAAGCAATGCCCCGCATCTTAGTTATTATGGAATTCTAGAAAGAAGGAAAAACTTACCAACCTTACCTTCTTTTTTTGTGCAATTTTCTTTGGCATTTATAAAAATAAATCTCATTCAATGAACAGAAACATCAGACTGACTGAAATCCAGGATTTAATTTATACAACAAAACCCTCTGTCACATCAGTTCATAATTGACATCAACAATAGAAACCTATACAAGCTGTACAGTAATTCCGTCTATAAATTCTAATCTATCTAGAGAACAAAGAATGAAAAGCGGATAAATTGTGTGAAATCCAAATTACATTCAACTTTTATTTATTTTTATATGATGCTTATCCCATTCAGCATTAGAGTAATCCTTTTTTGTGAGTTTTCACTATATATTTCTTTATCTGTTTAGATTTGTGGAACGAATCTGTACAGAAAATGTAGGATCAATAAGAAGTCTTGTTTTTCTTTTATGTCGTAAAGAAAAAAGTTGAAGAAAAATGGACTACAAAGGACCATAAAGACTTCTTTTGTGAATTTGCACATGTAATTAGAGATTTAGTATTATTTTAGAACATAGATTTGGTTATACACAATATTGCCTAAAGTATTGGGACACCTGCCTTTACATGCACATGGACTTTAATGCCATCCCGGTCTTAGTCCGTAGGGTTCAATATTGAGTTGGCCCACCCTTTGCAGCTATAACAGCTTCAACTCTTCTGGGAAGGCTGTCCACAAGGTTTAGGAGTGTGTCTATGGGAATGTTTGACCATTCTTCCAGAAGCGCATTGTGAGGTTGGACGAGAAGGCCTGGCTCGCAGTCTACGCTCTAAATGATCCCAAAAGTGTTTTGAGGTCAGGACTCTTTGCAGGCTAGTCAATTTCCTCAACCCCAAACTCACTCATCCATGTCTTTATAGTGGAGGGGGGATTATGGTGTTGGGTTGTTTTTCAGGGGTTGGGCTTGGCCCCTTAGTTCCAGTGAAGGGAACTCTTAAGGCATCAGCATACCAAGACATTTTGGACAATTTCATGCTCCCAACTTTGTGGGAACAATTTGGGGATGGTCCCTTCCTGTTCCAACATGACTGCGCACCAGTGCACAAAACAAGGTCCATAAAGACATGGATGAGCAAGTTTGAGGTGAAGGAACTTGACTGACCTGCACAGAGTCCTGACCTAGAACACCTTTGGGATGAATTAGAGTGGAGACTGCGAGCCAGGCCTTCTCGTCTACATCAGTGATAAGGTGAACAAATATCTGCGCTAACCAAAAAAATAAATAAATAAATAAATAAATAAATAGAGCAGCTAGCACAGTCTGTAGATAAGGTAAACGTAATAGTATAAAGTCCAAAGTGCAGCGCTTAGTGAAAAATCAAAATGAAAAAAACAGTCCAAGTGCAGAATCAGCAAACAAGATAAATGTGGAAACTGATATGGAACCACCACCAGAACTTTCAAGCCTCGTACACACGAACAAGTTTCTCGGCAAAAACCAGCAAGAAACTTGCTGACAGAGATTTTTTGCCGAGAAATTTGTTCGTGTGTATGGTTTCTCGTCAAGAAAACCGACTAGAATCTCGACGAGAAAATAGAGAACCTGCTCTCTATTTTCTCGTCGAGATTCTCGTCGGCATGTTTCTCGACGAGAAAAGTGAGTGTGTGTGTACACTTAACTGTCCTCCCGGAAGCCCGCGCATGTTCGAAATGAATTCGACGCATGCGCGGTAGCTTCCTAGGCATAGATAGGGTATACCAAGATGGCGGCGACGGCATCGAATGTGACGAGCGCATGCTCATCGTAGTCGATGACGTCACTGCGTACGCTCCATTCAAAGAACCGTGGGTTCTTTGAATCGAGCGTGTGTACACTCGGCCGGGACAATTTTCTTGTCCAAGAATCTCGTAGAAAAAAACGCCATGTTTTTTTCGACGAGAATCTCGGCCGTGTGTACGAGGCCTCAGTGTGCAAGCGTAAAAGCACACCACCCCAATGTGCTCACAAAATGCTTACCGGAAGGCAAACATACACAAGCGATGTAAATATATTTGCAGGAGGTCAATGTATAGACACAAATTTCCAAGCCTGATGGATCACACCCACATCATTATACGACATCCAGAGCTCAGTTGGAAATGGAGATGATATGTAATCCTCAGCAGGGAGTAGTTTAACAAATGAGAGAAAAAACTAACATAGTGAAGCCCATAAGGTAAAAGGACAAAGGTATTTATTGTATTCTACTTACAAAAAGGACCATCATCAAGGCATAAAAACATATATATCCGCGGCTCTCAGCGTGCTTGTATCGGCCAGCCTGACATGTTTCATCCGAATGGATATCATCAGTGCCTGACCTCACAAATGCACTTGCGCTGGAAGAATGATCAAACATTCCCATAGACACACTCCTAAACCTTGTGGACAGCCTTCCCAGAAGAGTTGAAGCTGTTATAGGTGCAAAGGGCGGGCCAACTCAATATTGAACCCTACGGACTAAGACTGAGATGCCATTAAAGTTCATGTGCGTGTAAAGGTAGGTGTCTTAATACTTTTGGTAATATAGTGTAAGGCCCTATTTTCATGGGCCTAATATCCCAAGCAATGCAAGGGGCAGTAAAAACAGGTGGTTGAGCCACAGTTTTACCCCCGCCTTAAATATAACATGCAGCCAGAGGGGGTCTTAGGCTGCATGGTCTGTACAGCTTTCAGAGCCTGCCTTTGACATTCCCATTGCCTTACATCTGCGCATTGAAATGCTTTAGAAAAGGCAACTATATGCAGTAGTGCACTGGGGTTACTTCCACCCCCCCCACGTCCCTATAAAGACATGTGGTTAAAGAGAGGCAGGAAGCTTCAATTCTCATCTCTCGTATTTCTACACTCCATATGTGTGTCATGTGTGTATTGTAAATGTCGATACGACTATACACAAGTTCATGAGGTTACCATGGTTATGGGGCTCGTGGGAAAATATATATTCATTGCTTTTTTATTTGCTCTGCTTTATACATTCTAGTTTGTCAGCACTGAGAATAAAAAAAATCAATGAATAAAAGGTAAAATTGGATAGATCGTGCCGTGCATAAGAGGACTGCTGGAAAGTGGAAGATTCAGATTAACACGTTTAATTAAAGATTTCCAAACAAAGACAATGCAAGGTCTTGCCTTGTATTTGCAGATACGCTAATGATCAATGATAATCATCTGACCTCCTTCAGGGTTTGAATTCCCAGAATGAACACCTTGCTTTGTTTTAGAAAGTGGCAAAATTAGCATGTTACCCAGAGGTACACCAGCCTAACCATTAAAGTGGAGCTCCACCCTAAATAGCAACTTTTGCTATTTGGAACCCTCCCCCCCTCCGGTGTCACAATTGACACCTTTCAGGGGGGAGGGGGGTGAAGATACCTGTCTAAGACAGGTATTTTCACCCACATCCGGGAGTCCTGTCTGCGGGAATCTGCGGGAGTTACGTCACTTCCCGCAGACTTCCCTTGGTGTTCTGGGAGACACTCGGCTCCCAGAACACAGGAGCACCAATCAGAACGGCGCAGCGCGACTCGCGCATGCGCCGTAGGGAACCGGGCATGAAGCCGCAGGGCTTCACTTCCTGGTTCCCTCAGCGAGGATGGCGGAGGGAGCAGCAGAGCGACGAGCGGTCGCTCGTCCTCTGCTGCGGACGTCGCTGGACTCCAGGACAGGTAAGTGTCCAAATATTAAAAGCCAGCAGCTGCTGTAGCTGTAGCTGCTGGCTTTTAATTTTTTTTTTTCCGGCGGAGCTCCGCTTTAACGTGGAACTTGAATTAAAGTTACACTAACCTTTGGTTTAAAAAAAAATAATATTCAAATATATATGGGATAGAAGGCAGCAGGCATTTTTTTTAAGTGTATATATAATAATTCAGACCAGACAAGCAATTATAATTTTTAAATAAATATTTTAATTTGGATAAATATTTTCGGCCGCGGCTGTTTTTATTGGTTTAATACATTTTCTATAAAATTTATAAATAAATGTATTATAACATCACTCTTGTTCTTCTGAAGATTCCATAGGTGTCATCAGGAGAGTAGCTGCTTGATTGGATGCTGCTGCCCTGGATGATCTTGGAAACCATCTTTAGTATGGGCAGTGCTATCGGGGACATGCAGTCAGGGAAGGCAGGTGAGGGAGAAAAAAAGATTGAGCTTCTGGGGTCATGAATTACATACAGAGCGGCCAGTTTAAATACAAGCTGGCACACTCTGTTTGCAGCAGTCTGAGAGGTTGAGCTCACAGTGCCTCTCACTCTTTCAGAGGCACTGAGCTCAATGGACAGCTTGGAGTCTTGGACCAATGGTAAAGTACCATTGGCCCAAGCTATCCAATAAAAATGCTGCAGTGGAGGCACGCCTCTCACCGCAGTGTCATAGAAGGGGGCATGTGTCTAAAAGACAAATACTCCCTTAGAGCCCAGCCCTCTTAACTAGAAGGAAAAAACATGAGTTTATGGGTATAAACTCGTGCGCATTTACCCACAATCCCATGTTTTTCTCAAACAGTTAAAGCGGAAGTAAACCCATCGATTTAACAGTTTCAAAAAGCAGTTACATTCCCGGCATGCCGGGAATGCCAACTGTCACATTGGTTGTGCTCTCAACCAAACTGTCAAACCATCCAATGGCTGGTGTCATAACTGATCACATGTGCAGCATCATGGCAGTTGAAGATTAAACAGAGGCCAAGATGGCAGCTTCCTTGCCTGAAAATGATAGGCGGGTTTACGTCCACTTTAAGAGGGAGAATGAGAATCTGCTGCTGATAAAAAGGTACTGTTTTAATCAAACTAAATCATATTTTTTACTGTATATGCTACATGTTATAACATAATAATTTATTATTTATCTATTTACTGTGAAATTACTGGTTGGAAGTTGAAACTTCAAATTTCAGTAATTTGTCAGTTAAGCCATCTGCTTGAGTACAGTTTTAGAAAATATAGTAAATTACATTAAAAACAATATATAATAATTATTTGTATATTACTTACTTATGGCAATTAACACTTTGCCACCCAGGCCAATTCTGACACTTCTCTCCTACATGTAAAAATCATAATTTTTTTGCTAGAACATTACTCAGAACCCCCAAATAAAATGGTGGTCATTGCAACTGTCATGCCGTATTTGCGCAGCAATTTTTCAAACGCGTTATTTATTTTTTTAAGAAATTGTTTCATGAAAAAAAAATGCAGAGATCATATATTGTGTCCACAATTGTGACCAATATTGGACACAATATGCGATCTCTGCATAAAGATTAGTCTATATGTATCATAGTATATAATTCTGTGTTCTCTTTACTATATGGAATTTTAAATATTGTTCTGTGTACCCGATTTTACTGTATCTTTTATAAAATGTATACATATTTATGAGAAAAACAAATACCCTTTTGAGCCTTTAACCACTTCAGCCCTGGAAGAATTTACCCCCTTCCTGACCAGGCCATTTTTTGCAAGCTTTATTTTGGTGGTATTTGATCACCTCTGCGGTTTGTTTTGTTTGCGCTATAAACAAAAGAAGAGTGACAATTTTGAAAAAAACACAATATTTTTAACTTTTTTCTATAATAAATATCCCCAATAAAAAAAAAAAAATAATAATTCTTCATCAGTTTAGGCCAATATGTGTTCTTCTACATATTTTTGGTTAATTTTTTTTAGCAATAAGCGTATATTGATTGGTTTGCGCAAAAGTTATAGCGTCTATTAAATAGGGGATAGATTTATGGCATTTTTATTATGATTTTTTTTTTTTTTTACTAGTAATGACAGCGATAAGCGATTTTTATCGGGACTGCAACATTGCGGCGGACAGATCGGGCACTTTTGACACGTTTTTTGGACCATTGACATTTATACAGCGATCAAGGGAATGGGACTGACTAGCCTCCCTGGCGGTATGATTATGTCAGATTTTAGGTGCTGAAAGCGGTACAATTATTTTGCATGGAAATTTGGCGTTTTATATTGTAGGCCTGCAATTCTTAGGAATAACTCACTTAAATCTGTCCAAACCAGCGTCTAGTAGACATCCCGGGTATGATAAAGTTTGAAACACAAAATCATAAATTATAATATAATAAATAACTATAAATAATTATAACAAATAATAATATAATAATAATACAAATTATTCAATAATGTAATCAAATCAAAAACACTGAAATTTGCTCAGTTGCAGAATTGTCGCTGTCATTAGATTTAGTGTTTGATGACGAATTTCCCCACAAATCGCTATCGCTCAATTCTGCAAGTGATTCTAATTTATTATCGCTGTTTTATAACTGGTCTAAAACCACTTTTGACATAAAGGGACACTTTTTGGTTGCTATGGACAATCTCCAGTTTCCAGGCAGAAAGAACAGTTTTTATTATATAAAAGTGCATGCAGGGCACTGGACAGACCACTAGGGACAAAGGGGATGTGTAATTATTTGATACAGTACTGTAATCAGTAAGATTACAATATACTGTATCTATACTGTGTTTTTCACTTTTTTGAATTTGGCACCAAACTCCGTCCCCGTGCGTCGCAACGTCGCAGGGAACGGAGCTCGGCACTCGGCAGTGTGAATCGAGCTAGACACGGCTCGCACACACTGCGGGGAGACATCGCAGGATTCATGGAACAAGGTGAGTAACTCTCCCTGGATACTGCGATGCAGCCTGAGTCTGGCTCGGGGTTACCGCTTTTGGTAGTAAAGACTCACCCCGAGCCCGACTCGGGATTACCACCAGGGAGCTTAGAGGAGGATCCATATCGTTGTTCCTACTTAGTAGGAACAGACGATGAGTTTCTCCTCCCCTGTCAGAACAGGGATTTGCGTGTTTAGTGCATTTGAGCCTGGACAACTTGTACAGTTAAATTAAGTATTAACGGTGAGTTTTTCTTGGCCTCTTGTTTTGCATAAGCAATACACAGAAGCACAGAATAACTTCAAAGATACAGAAGTACACGTCATTGCTTAGTACAGTATACATAGGTGAACTCCAGTTGCAAGTACATTGAGTTACCAAATATGGTATTGGTATGCCATGTCACTACTAATGCATTCATAATATGTACAGAGGTCAGGGAAAGGTTACATTGCACCTAAAACTATATTTCTTTTCTACTAGTTGAATTAGTGAACTTTTGAAGAATTGCCACAGTAGCGGGAAACCCAGATTAGGGGACCACAGAGAAAAGAGAAACTAGATAAATGGAAGTGAGTGAAGACGATAAATAGGGAGAGAGACCATGGGAAGTGGAATAGGAGGGCATAAGAAAGGATGAGGGTCAGGGAGGGGAGTTGAAATCAGACCATCGTGGACATCGCCCCATGAGATTGCACATCAACCCTCAGTACAGGTTAGGGTTAAATTGTTCATAAGTAGTCATTAAGATCTCCAAGGAGATCATTTTTTTTAACTTGTGTTAACTGTTACACAGTTGGTGAGGCTGAAAAAAGAAACCAGTCCATCCAGTTCAACCTATGATGTGTGTACGTGTGCGTATGTGTTTATGTCAATAGTACATTGTATACCCCTGTACAGTATGTTGTGGTCGTTAAGTTGCCCATCTAATAGTTTTTTTTAAACTATCGATGGTCCCTGCTGATACCACTGCTTGTGGAAAAGAATTCCACATCCTTACCGTTCTCACAGTAAAGAACCCTCTATGCAGTTTAAGGTTAAATCGCTTCTCTTCCAATTTTAGTAAATGGCCGTGTGTCCTTTTAAATTGCTTTTCAATGAAAAGTTTTTTCCCTATGCTAGGGTCGCCAGTACAATATTTGTACATTGATATCATATCCTCCCTCAAGCGTCTCCTCTCCACAGAGAATAAGTTCAATACTTGTAGTCTTTCCCCATAGCTGATGTTAGGTCACCTGAGTCCAGGTGACAGATGCACACCGCTAGGGTCAGGAGCGCACCGCTAAGCTTGTGAACCCTTCGGCTGAGTGCTGCGGATGGAGCTCTGGGTGGTTCGGGAAAGTAGCTCTACCTGAGCACCGACAAGGATCGAACAGGGAGCTAGAGCTAAGATTCCTCATGGCATGGAGTCTAAGAGCCAGCAGGTTTTCACCAGGGCCCCCAGGGTCTCCCAGCTCACGCTCACGGCAGGTTCTGGTGGATGTAGAGGAAGCAGCAGGGCAACAAGTAATAGTCAGAAAGACAAGCCAGGGGTCAGGGTAACAAGCAGACAGGGACGGACAGGAGAACACGGCAAAGGTCGGGGCTACAAGCAGATAGGGATAGTCTGGAAACAAGACAAAGTCAGTACATGGAAACAAACGTAAAGCACACAGGAAGAAACATACAGGGGAGCCTAAACACACTATTCCTCGGGCAAGGCAGGCTTGGAGTGCACAGTGTTAAATAGTGTTTTCTGTTAGAGGCTAGGGTGGAGCCACGCTGAGAGAAGATTACTTAAAAATGCAGGTGTGAGAGAGCAGTCCCTAAAGCTGATACACAGACCAGAGGTAAGCAGACAGACAGGGCATGAAACATTACTGCAGATTTATGACAGTAGCCCACCTCTCACAAGGCCTCCTCCTCCCTCGCTTGGGCTCAGGCTTGGAGGGAAACCTCAAATGAACCCTCCTCAAAAGACGAGGTGCAAAGACATCAAATGCAGGGATCCAAGACCTCTCCTCAGGACCAAAACCTTTCCAATGCACAAGGTACTGAAGAATGCCTTTACAGAGTCGGGAATCCAGAATGTGACTAACCTCGTACTCCTGATTAATCTCAGAGACCGGAACCGAGGTAGGGAGAGGATGAGAGAACTTATTGAGGACTAAAGGTTTCAGTAGGGAAGCATAAAGAGTTTGAGATCTTGAGGCTTTTAGGGATTTGAAGTTTAAACAAACTGGATTTAACTTGAAATTTAAGTGTACGGGCCAATGAATCTTGGGGCAGAGTGAGAAACAGTATGAACCCCAAGCCAGGATCGACCCAGAAGTCTAGTCAACGTGTGGAGAGTGGAGCTGCAACCAAGGAAAGCCCAACCAATACGATAGGGGTTGAGGCCTTAGGTAGGATAAGGAAGGATATCCACTCTTGGTGGAGTATCCCTACCAACATCTTCACATGGAGGGTCTGGAAGCGGATAGGGCCCCATGGAAGAACAGTGACCTCAATCGCTAATACCACCAATGGAGTGGTGAGGGGTGAAAGGGTAAGGTTCATGGAAGATGCAGTTCTACAGTCCATAAAATTGCCAGCGGCTTCGAAATCCAGATAAGACAAGACCGAGTGGAAGGAAGCGCCAACATGAAGGAACGAGAAGGGGATTTTTTTGGGTACAATACTCCACCTACAAGATATATTAGACCTGAGGGTTTCCTGGACGAAGTGAGCCTGTGTCACGAAAATTACCTTTGCCCCCACAATGGAGACACAGGCCCAGAGTTCTGCGCCTAGCACGCTCCTTTTCCATCCTAGATTGCCCCAGAGGTTCTCCCCCCCATGTTTAGGTCTTCTTGTGTAGCACACCACTGAAGGAGCTGCTGGTTTAGATTTTGGCCTTGCACGTTACCTCAGTATTCGTTGTCTAGGGGAGGAAAGTCTGTAAAAACTCCAATGTCCACACAAGATGTAAAACCTTCTGTTGTTAGGTTTTATTTTATTTTGCTTAAAACTTGTGAAGAATAGTAGAAGGATGAAGGAGAAAGGGGTAGGTTCAGGTATACAGTACAGATCACTGGGAAGAAACTTCTCAACTACAGAGTCATTCACCACTCCTCCTCGAGTGGATATTGCTCACCCAGATAGGCCCCTCTCACCTGGCCTAGCAGCTGGAATGATGCTCGGACACCGATCAGGACCAGTCTCTGCCACAGACCGGTTGCAAACAAAATTGGATAGCCTGGGATTCTCTGCCACAGGACTTAACGCCCGAACTTCCAGCCAAACAGTCAAAGAGCCTTTAAGCCGGCCCGGCAGACTGTAAGGTAAACTTTAGCTATGGTGCATCCTCCAACAAAATCACCAGGCCTTCCTCAAGACACCAGCCTTCCGCTCAGTCTTCTCCAGGACAGGTCCTCCCCTGGTTTCCTCCATTGAGTGGCTTCCTCCTGCAGGACGGACAGCACAGGATCACCTTCAAAGTGTAGGCCCCAGTCAGCATAACGAGGCCTACCTGGTAGAGTTGCAGCCTCGGACCAACATGGTTACGAGGTCGAAATCACACAACACACAACTCGTGCCAGGAGGGCTACGAGGGGAAGAAGAACCCAGAACAATGGCGTCTGCCCCTTAAGTACCCCTTTTCCAGCATGCCCAACGGGGACACCACTCCCACTGGGCTGTTCCCGGGAAGGGACACTCAATACACCATGACCTGCCCATATTCCAATGCCGGCCTGTGGTGGTCTCGTCACCTACAGGCAACAGTGGGAAATCCTGTCAGGCACAGCCACAGCTGAACAGAGGCCAATTTAGCATAATCACATAAGTCTGAGCCCAACTATGGGCTCAGACACCCACTAAATTTAACATAGCGCCCAGTCATTGAGAGCAGGGCGCTACACTTGTAAGGTTTCCACATCGTGCTTAGAAGTTATTGCCCTGCTTAGCTTTGTATCATCTGCAAATACTGAGATTGAGCTGTTTATTCCATTCTCTAGATTGTTTATGAAAAATAAACAGGATTGGTCCCAGGACAGATCCTTGGAGGACCCCACTTTCCACACCAGACCATTCAGAGTACTCGCCATTTATAACCACCCTTTGGACTCGCCCCTGTAGCCAGTTTTCAATCCAGGTTCTCATCCTATGGTCCATGCCGACCGACCTTAGTTTGTACAGTAAACGTTTGTGGGGAACTCTATCAAATAATGTCTTTGCAAAATCCAGATACACCACATCTAAAGGCCTACCTTTATCTAGATGGCAGCTCACTTCGTTGAAGAAAACTTGTCTGGCAAGAACAATCCTTCATGAATCCATGATAATTACTACTAATACTACTGTTTTCATTACTAAAATCTTGTATACAGTCCCTTATCATCCCCTCCAATAGCTTGCAGACTATTGATGTTAGGCTAACTGGCCTGTAGGGATCCCAGGGATATATATCAGACCTTTTTAATATATTGGTGCTACGTTGGCTTTTCTCCAATCAGCTGGTACCATTCCAATCAGTAAACTGTCCATAAAAATTACAGTAGGAACAATGGTCTAGTTAACACCTGGCTGAGTTCCTTAAGGACCCTCGGGTGTAAGCCATCTTGCCATCTGGTCAAGTCTATTTCTAGTTCTGTCGTCTGTTAGCCATGAGGGTGTTTTCTGTGAAGAGTTATTAACATTAGCATTAACATTAAAGTCTTGGTTACTGTATCCCCCCTTTTCCTTTGTGAAGACTGAGGAAAAGAATACATTCAAAACCTTTGCCTTCTCTCTGTTATTTATAGCCAAATTCCCGTTATCATCCTTTATGGGTCCAAGATGTTCTGGCCTCACTTTCTTACTATTTATATGATTAAAGAATTTCTTGAGGTTTTTTTTACACTGCTCCGCTATGTGCCTTTCGTGTTCTATCTTAGCCGCCCTGATTGCACCCTTACATTTCTTATTGCAATCTTTGTAATGGAGAGAAAAAGTTGTCTGGACTGCCGCACTCTGGTCAAGCGTTTTATTAACAAAGAAAATTAAAATAGCTATGAGTAAGCATCACACCCTGATGTGAAACGTGTTAGCCTTTGCCCTGTATGTCCCTTCTATGTTTGATTGCTTTTTGATGGATTTTGTAAATTTTTCTTTGGATTTTTTGGAATTTCAATTTTCTTTGTTAATAAAACGCTTTACCAGAGTGCGGCAGTCCAGACAACTTTTTCTCTCCATGAATTAGAGCATAGCCACTGCCAGCACCTGTGAGTGGAGCAGGGCGGGAGCAATTGAAGGAACCTGGAACCTTAGAGCGGTACACCTTTCTCGCAATCTTTGTAATGTTGGAATGCTGACAGTGACCTCTCAGCCTTATATTTTTTGAAGGCCTTTTCTTTTGCTTTTAGATGCAAAAAAAAAACTGTCATGAAGAATGGTCACCAACTTTTTATTAAAAATGTTTTAATTAACCTGGGTAACTGTTGAGGTACCACACTAAGAGTTTATATGTCTTTCACATGTTTCTGTGTTTTTTCCCCCCAGGTAAATGGAAGCATGCTTTGGTAGGTACATTAGAATGTGAGCTCCTTTGGGGACATGGTCTGATGCAATTGGTTCTATGTACTCAGTATATTATGGCTTAATATGTGAGGGCTATTGTAAAATTAAAAAGGGGTAGGCTGGCTCAAAATTTTTTGCTTTGATATACAATGAAAACTAGACATACCACCCGTGTACTGTGGGCTTTGGTAAGAACAAGAGTTCAAATAGGAACATGAATAATCATGCAATAGTTACTAAAAGCGTTTGAATTTCATCCAAATGGGAAATTATATGCAGACCGGTAAAAGATACATCACTGCCAGTTCATCCTGATGTGCATTCCACCCCAATAACCAGCAACGCAAAATACAACATCACAGCCTTCTGCTGGGGTTATACATGAGTGGAAAGGATTGTTTTGGCTTAAATGTCTTTACAGAGGTTCATCTTATACATATTAAAGAGAGATGTGCCAGATGATAGCACATGGCGGGGAATCCAGACACAGGATTAGTTTGGTTCTAAGTAAATATTTGGACAAGAGATCTCCATTCATCTCTTCACAAGGCAGTCAGGTCTAAAGCAGCAGCGGCAGTTAGCCAGGCTACTGTGAAGTGTTTGTATTCACACAGTATATGTGAGGGAGATTTGTAGAGAGGGATAAGAAAGAATTAGGGTAGGCCGGAGCGGATTCACCAACCAAATACCTAGCTTACTATGCTGACTGTTCTGAGGATAACAAAAACCACCTTTTTTATGTCCCTTTTTGGAGTATTGTAACATCAACGGGGAACCAATCTTCAACAATTTATATATAAATAATTTCTTGTTATCTCTTCTTTCTTCATTCATTCTTACTTTTTATCAACTCAACTCTTAAAGGGACGCTGTATTGGTTTGGGATAAGTCTTATTTTAGTTTTTTTTATTCATTTTTTCAGTATACAGAGCCCAAATTTTTTATGTTTAGCTAGTAATAGGCCGAACACCCCCGTTTCAGTTTGCACCAGAACTCCCGAACATGGAGTTCTGGTGCAAACCGCTGCAAACCTGAACTGTGAAACCTGGTGCAGATCCGAAACGTGAACCCTATTATGGGATCCAAACTTGAAAAAAAAAAACATTTTAAAGGCTTATATGGAAGTTATTTAGCATATAAATGGTATGAGGCCCTGAGTACTGCCCTGGGGGACATGAATCAATGCAAATGATTTTTTTTTTAAATATTGTATAAATAATAAAAATGAATATTTTTTTTAAATATAGTGCATGCTGGTCCCCTTAGTCTGCCTGCAAAGTGGCGCATCTGTACCGTGTATAGAACCTGCTGTAACAAAACTGACGTATATGTAACAAAAGTGACATTTAACCACTTAAGGACCAGCCACAGTATATATACGTCGGCAGAATGGCTCATGCAGGCACAATCATGTACCTGTACGTCCCCTTTAACTGCCTGACGTTGGGGTCATGACCCCCATGCCTTCCCCGTGAGTTGGACCGCGGGTCCCGCGGACTCGATCACCGCGGGGATCCCCGTGATCATCTCACGGAGGCATGGAGCGGGGAGATGTTAGTGTAAACACAACATCTCCCCGCTCCCCTACTGACAATGTCACCGATCTCCGCTCTGTGTAATCAGAGCGGAGATCGGTCATGTGTCACTCGTAGCCACGCCCCCAGACAGTAGTAATCACTCCCCTAGGCACACTTAACCCCTTCAGCGACCCTAGTGGTTAACTCCTTCACTGCCAGTGTCTTTTTTACAGTAACCAGTGCATTTTTATTGCACTGATCGCTGTAAAAATTACAATGGTCCCAAAAATGTGTCAAAAGTGTCTGATGTGTCCGCCATAATGTCGCAGTCACGAAAAAAATCGCTGATCGCATTACTAGTAAAAAAAAATTTTTTTATAAAAATGACATAACACGACCCCTTATTTTGGAAACGCTATAACTTTTGCGCAAACCAATCAATAAATGCCGATTGCGTTTTTTTTAACAAAAATATGTAGAAGAATACGTATCGGCCTAAACTGAGGAAAAAAAAGTTTTTTTATATATTTTTGGGGGATATTTATTATAGCAAAAAGTAAAAAATATTGAATTTTTTTCCAAATTGTCGCTCTAATTTTGTTTATAGCGCAAAAAATAAAACCGCAGAGGTGATCAAATACCACCAAAAGAAAGCTCTATTTGTGGGGAAAAAAAGGACATCAATTTTGTTTGGGAGCCACGTCGCACGACCGCGCAATTTTCAGTTAAAGCGACGCAGTGCCGAATTGCAAAAAGGGGCCTGGTCTTTATGCTGCGTATTGGTCCGGCTTAAGTGGTTAAATAGTTTTTCTGTAAAAACAAAACCATTGCCAGCAAAAGAAAAATGTGAAAAAAGGGCGTGGTAGTCTCCCCAAAATCCATACCAGACCATTAGATCTGGCATGGATTTTGAGGAGAACCCCCACACCAAAATTTATATTTTTTTTTATAAAAAAACATTTATAAAAAGAACCATACCAGGCCACATGCCCTCAACATAGAGGGGTACTTTGGGACAAAGTAAGGGGCAGAGCCATCTGCCGATATGCATGCTGGGTTGGTGACGTCACAAAGCGGTCTGTGCCACCAGGTGACGTCGATGGGTGGCCCCGCCCCCTAAGCCACCAGGTGACATCGCTGGGTGGCCCCGCTCCTAAGCCTTTTAAGAACTTTTTAGCCTTCGTCGCGGACATCGCTTTTTTATTTATTTTTTATTTTTGATTGACGATGGATCTACATCAGGGGACATTGTTTTTTTATTTTTAATACAGGAATTGTCAAAAACTGTGTGCATGTTTTCCTTTTTGATATTTTTTTTGGTGAATGAGTAGGGGTACAATGTACCCCGTACTCATTCACATGAAGGGGTCAGTAAAATGGGGGCCCTCTTGTTAAAGGAGGCTTTCAGACTCTGATAAGCCCCCTCCCCGCAGATCCCCACAACCACCGCCCAGGGTTGTGAGGAAGAGGCCGTTGTCCCCATCAACATGGGGACAAGGTCCTTTGGGGTGGGGGGGTAGAGCCATCCGCCCCAAAGCACCCCCATGTTGTAGGCATGTGGCCTGGTATGGTTCAGGAGGTGGGGGGGCCCTCAGTCATCCCCCTTTAATCCTGGCCTGCCAGGCTGCATGTACGTATAAGGGTCTGGTATGGATTCTGGGGGGGACCCCGGACCCCACCCTCTTTTTTTTCAAAATTTTGACATGGAGTTCCACTTAAAATACATTCTAGACCCAAAGGGGCCTGGTATGGATTGGGGGAGATGACTCATCTGTTGTTAAGGACTACTTAACAACCGGCAGCTATTCATTGTGCACTCAGGTGAACATCCCATTGAGCATCCCGAAAAATAGGATTTTTTGTACTCACCGTAAAATCCTTTTCTCTGACATCCATGGACTGACACGGTGTGTCTTTACACTTTACACGTGGGTTATGTCCCTGCTTGCAGGAGAAGACCTAGGCAGAATGTGAGATGTTATACATACATTCTAAAAGCCAGAGCTGAACAGCCCCACCCAGGGGGCGGTCCCTCCGGGCATAACCCTCCCACTACAGTCAGCAGACTTCAGTTCGTAACAAAGCAGTACAAACTTAAAAAGGAAGGGTGGGTGCCGTGTCAGTCCATGGATGTCAGAGAAAAGGATTTTACGGTGAGTACAAAAAATCATATTTTCTCTTATCATCCATGGACTGACACGGTGTGTCTTTACACTTTACACGTGGGATGTCCCAAAGCAGTGTCAAGAGGGATGGGAGCAGTATAAATGGAAAAACCAAAAACTTCCACTCCAAGAAGGCAGATCTCCTCAACGGAGGAGTCGCAACTTTAAACAGCGGCCTGCAGCACCCTGCGGCCGAAGGAAGCATCCGAAGATGCAGCCACATCAACCTTATAAAAAACTTAAAAGGTATGAACAGACGACCAGGTCGCCGCCTTGCACACTTGTGCAACCGACGCTTGATGTCGGAAAACCCAGGAAGCACCAATTGCCCTGGTGGAATGCGCCGTAACCGGAAAGGGAGGCGCCCGCCCTTTGAGAGCATAGGCTTGAATGACGGTTTTTCTGATTCCCCTAAAAATGATTGGAGACGAAACCGCTTGGCCCTGTTATGGACCAGGGGCAGTCACAAACAGTGAGTCGGACTTCCGAATAGAAGCAGTAGCAGACAGGTACACCCGTAAGGCTCGTACCACATCCAATATGTGCAGCGCAAACTCTCTGGGATGCGATGGGTGAGGACACAAGGACGGGAGGACAATGTCCTCATGTAGGTGAAAGGTAGACACCACCTTTGGCAAAAAGGAAGGTCGCGGATGCAACACCGCCTTATCCTTATGGATGACTAAATATGGCGACTTGCAGGACAAAGCCGCCGACTCAGACACTCGTCAAACAGAAGTGATTGCCACTAAAAGGCCACCTTCTGAGACAAGACAAGAGAGGAATATCCTGGATATTCCCAAAAAGGAGGTTCCTGGAGGACCTAGAGCACCAAATTCAGATCCCACGGTGGGAGAGAAGGCTTGACAGGAGGGAGCACATGGCGAACCCCCAACACAAGGTGCTAACCAAGAAATGACCCGGTAGAGGTCGCTGAAAGAAGACGGCCAAGGCCGAAATCTGATCCTTGATGGTACTCAAAGTAAGCTTTTGGGTCACTCCACACTGTAGAGGACGCAGGATTCTGGGGACGGAATACGTCCGAGGACGCCAGTCCAGCGCTTCACATATGGTGATATAAGCTTTCCAGGCACGGTGATAGATCTGCCTGGAGGAAGACTTCCGTGTCCTTAACATGGTCAAAATGACAGAGTCCGAGAGACCTCGGTCCCTCAATACCTGGCTTTTAACAGCTCTGCCGTTAAAGCCAGAGACTGTAAGCCGGATGAAACATAGGACCTTGAGACTGAAGGTCCTCCCTCATCGGCAACCGCCAGGGAACGTCCGCAACGAGACGTACCAGATCAGCGTACCAGTGACGCTGA
This sequence comes from Rana muscosa, assembly GCA_029206835.1. Taxonomy (NCBI): domain Eukaryota; kingdom Metazoa; phylum Chordata; class Amphibia; order Anura; family Ranidae; genus Rana; species Rana muscosa. Next base: position 190,964,167 of record CM055126.1, on the reverse strand, counting down.
GGCCAATCCGGAACAATTAGGATCACCGGAGTTTATATCAGGCGATAAGGACCCTATGGGGCCACCAACGCATCCGAGTCATCGCCCAAGGATCCCTGGATCTGGCCACAACCTCGACCCTTGCGACTGAGTCGAGAGGCCATCAGGTCCACATCCGACGTGCCCCCCCATCGGCAAAGGAGTTGAAATATGCAAGGACCACTCTTCCTGGTCCCGCGTCTGGCGATTGGCGACTCAGATAGTCCGCCCCTACAGAGCCGGCACGTTTCTTCCGGCCCACTTCAGGATACGGATTACCTCGGAAGCCGCAGCTGAGCTCCGAGTCCCCCCGTGATGGTTTACATACGCCACCGCCGTGGCGTTGTCCGACTGGCTCCTGATGGAGCGACCCGTACTCTCTCCGACCTGAGGAGAGACACAGTCTGATGGCCTGCATTTCCAGAACAGTGATTGGTAAACGGGCTCGTCCGGAGTCCAAGGTCTTGAGCCGACAGGACTCCCCAGACTCCACCCCAGCCCGTCAGGCTGGCGTCCGTCGTGAGTACCGTCCATTGGATGGGAGAGGAACGACTTTCCGGACCGAAGAGCCGAGGGCCCCAACCACCCTGTCAGGGACGCCCTGACCAGGTGAATCACCTGGATCCGAAGATCCAAGGACAACGGGGATTTGTCCCAGGTGGACAAGATCTCCTTCTGCAATGCCCTGGTGTGTGATTGGGCATACAGAACGGCCGCGAAGGAGGCCACCAGGAGTCCCGGGACTCTCATGCAAACAACGGATTGACAACCATGTTCGAGATGTCAGCACCCGCACCGCAGACTGAAGTGTCAGCAACTACTCCAGAGGTAGGATACCTTGCCTCCAAGGAGTCCAGAACTAGAGACTCCAGACACTGAGTCGGGACCAGGACTGACTCCTGAATGTTCAGGAACCACCCGAGGTCCCTGAGGGTCTAATTGACGATAGTCACCTTTCCTCTAAGTCTGAGCCACTTTCTGCTCATAGCAGAAGACCGTCCAGATAGCCCACGACAGCAATACCTCGCTGTAACAGAAGGCTAGAACCGGAGCAAGCACCTTGGTGAACACCCTTGGTGCCGAGGCAAGGCCGAAAGGAAGAGCCACAATCGAGAGTGGACTTCGCTGATCGCAAGGCGCAGAAACTTCTGGTGACTTGCGCGGATCGGAACATGCAAGTAGGCGTCCTTGAAGTCCAAGGACGCCAGAAGAAAATCCCTTTGGTGGAGTGTAGCGATCACCGTGCGAATGGATCCCATGCGGAATTTCTGCACCTTCTCGAAGGCATTCAGGGCCTTGAGGTCCAGGATAGGTCGAACCACGTCCTATTTTTGGGACGACAAACAGATTCGAGCAGAATCCCTGAAAACTCTCCTGTGACGGAACCGGCACAATCACTCCGGACCTGATCAAACCTGTACAGCCCCCAAGAGGGCTGCCCGACAGGTAGGAAGGAGAGAAAGATTCAAGGGAAAGAATCTGTGTGGGGGCCAGGATCGGAATACTATCCTATAACCTGAGGTGACCACCTCGCACACCCACCAGTCGGACATTCGGGAGGTCCACCGATCCATGAACCTGCGAAGTCGTCCCCCCCACCCCAGAGTCGGGCGGAGGCAAGACTTCACGCGGAGGCGGGCTTGGGAGCCGCTTGTTTGGCTTACGCACCCAGGGGCACTTGTGCCCACCAGCCGCACTGCCATCAGTCTGAGAGGGCCTACCTGTGGACTCTGACTGACGAAAAAACCCCTGTTTGCTGGAAAGGAAGGCCCCTGTTTGCGGCGGGCCTCCTCATCCTTGCTAGTCTAAGGAAGAAGAGTGCGTTTACCTCCCGTGACATCCATGACGATGTCATCCAGAGCAGCACCGAAAGGTCTACCGCCTTTAAAATAGTAGATCCGTCAGGAGCTTCCTAAGGCTAGGTCAGCAGACCAGCATTTCAACCAGATAAGACGACGCAATACCACCGCCGAGACAGAGGCCCTGGATATTAAAGGGGCCGCGTTCAGCGTGGCGTCGCACACAGAAACCAGGCCCTGAACCAGTTGGGTGGGCCAGAGCAACTGTGTCTGGAGGAAGAATATGCTCCTGTACAGCTAGGTGCAACATTTTTGCCCAACCTGTAAGTGTTTTTGACACAAGGGTCGCCGCTACCACAGGTCGTAGGGCGGATCCCAACAAGGCAAACATGGTTCTGCTCACCACTTCTGACCTCCTGTCAGTGGGGTCCTCAAATGCAGGAGTCCCCTCCATCGGGAGAGTGATGGCCTTGTTCAACCGGGCGACTGGAGGGTCGACCACTGGGGGAGAAGCCCACTTTTTAAGTAGGGCATCTTCAAGGGGTACCTGATAGACAAACGCCGCGGGACCATAAAAAAAAAAAAAAATCTTCTGCGGCTTTTCCCAGACCTTATCAATGAGCTGGTCAAAGAAAGTACAATGGAAAAAACCCCTTTAGAAGGCCTGGCCTTAAAAGAACCAAAGGAGACAGTATCCGCCTGAGGTTCTGCATCCGCAGCATTTGAGCTTGAGAGTGTCCCTCACCGCAGTCATGAGCACACTAACAAGCGCCCTGTCATTTACTGACTCAGAACTGGAGTTTCCCTCATAAGGAATGTCCTGTTCAAAACCATCCATACATTCAGAACTAGGGTCCTGAGCGATAGTGGCTAGGCCCATATCTGAATCAGCGCACTGCCCTCGAGTAGATAAAGTGGGGAGAGGGCGCCTTTTTGCACCTTGCGCTTGCACACAGCTCCCATCCTGGTCAGAAATTGATTCCAGGGCTGCCCACAACAGGTCCATAGGGACCGCAGTGCTGAAGCACTGCCTGTTGCCACTGACATTTTTAGGGGAAGCTGGTGACACAGACTCCATATTGTCCCTCTCTGAGACTCTCTCAGATAAAAAGTCCACCCACAGGCTGTGCTGACTGAGGAGGGGGCGCCCAGGGGACTCACCAAACCGGACCAGGGACCGCTTAGTTCCGCTGTCTGTACCGCGCTGTGTCAGCGCTGGTAAGCTGTGAGGAGACTGTGAGGAGATTTGCGCTGCTATAGCAGCGCTAGAGGCCAAACTAGTGCTGAAAAGCGCGCGGGCTACAAGAAAATGGCCGCCGCACTTCACTGAGGCGATCCGCGGCAAGATGGCCGCCATGACGCAGTTAAAATGAAACAGCACACACGCACAGCGCCACTCGGCGCTCAGGCCCCAAAAAAAAAACCACACAAAAAAGCCCCAAGGCATACATTGCAGACCAGCATGAGCCCCCCAAGAACAGTGTGACCCCCAAGCACCCCACACAGTCAGCGCCAGTAATGGTGACAGAGAGCGACAATAAAATACAGGGGGAGACAGGGAAAATCCCCCACAGAGAAACACACAGCCCTTTGTACTCACCTGCAGGCAGGAGAGACTACTTACCCGTCCCCTGAGGGACACACTGGTGTTTCTGACAGGACTATCACAGTGCAGTACTGAGTAGCTGTCGGCCCGGTCCACCGTGAAAGATACAGTCAGTCAGGAGCTGTTCAGTCTTGAGAGGACCGTGGGAGCATGAAAGCAAACCCGGCCACCCCTGGAGTCATGGGGCCTGTCGTGAACTGAGTCTCACGCACACAAGGCGAGGATCAGCACGCTCGATGGTCGGACAGGGAAGACTACGAGGATATCTTGTACCCAACCTGTTGCCCAGCCGACAGTTGATAGAAGATTCTCAAAAATAAAATAAAAAAGAATTCCAAAAAGGAATAAAATAGGTCAGGAGACTGGCTCCTGAGGGAGCCACGTCTTCTCCTTCTGCTAGGCAGAAAAAAACTGAAGTCTGCTGACTGTAGTGGGAGGGTTATGCCCGGAGGGACCGCCCCCTGGGTGGGGCTGTTCAGCTCTGGCTTTTAGAATGTATGTATAACATCTCACATTCTGCCTAGGTCTTCTCCTGCAAGCAGGGACATAACCCACGTGTAAAGTGTAAAGACACACCGTGTCAGTCCATGGATGATAAGAGAAATGTGGGTGTTCAGCGAACTCCAGAACGGGCGCTGTTCAGGGCCGAACCAATGTGGACAGTGTCAGTAGGGCAGAGATTGATGTCAGTAGTTTATTTTTATTAATTTTTTAATATAACTTTCTTACAATTCTATAGTTTTTTTTAACAATAATTTATTATTAATAATAAATTATCAGGAGTCTGTCCCCTGATGTCTCACTTTTGAGACAGAGAATTGGACTGAGGACACAGATTCCCAAGTCCCTTTCTCTGCACCCAAAGAGCAGGGGGAATCTGTGTAGCACAGTGTGAGTAGGATGTGCCCATATTGATGATATTCCCATAGCACATGTTCTTGTATTTTAAGGCACATCTGTAGTGGGTGCTGCAGCGATGACCAGCTGGACACCGGATATATCACTGATAAATACACATTTTCGCCAGCAAACCATGGATCTCAAATTGCAGTCCAAAGCTTTTATTGTAGAAAGATCACATCACAACAGGATAAGTGCAACATTTCAGAGCCATGCAGGACCACCTTCGTTGTCAAATGCCTGACGAAGGGGTCCTGCATGGCTCCGAAAATGTTGTACTTATCCTGTTGTGATGTGATCTTTCTACAATAAAAGCTTTGGACTGCAATTTGAGATCCATGGTGTGCTGGCGAACATGAGTATTTAAGGGTGTGCCCAGGCACACCTGGCACACCCCCTGCACATGCCTATGTTTGTAACTGTCAATTGATTTGCAAGTCAAGTAGGCACAGCACAATGTAGGCTTATTTAGCTAGACTGAATATTTTTTTTTTACAGATAGTTATGTTTTAGCGTTTTATGTGTGCGTTATTATTTTCTTCATATAATTACAAACACATATACCCGCTATGAATAGGAAATTAGTTAATATGGTATGTTGCTGAAAATAATATAATGTAAATGTAAACTATCCTAATCCTTTGTGATATCTATCTGTAGAAATATTTACACAGTTCTGAAGATTTCCCTTGTGTAACATATATGTGTTATTAACCTGTGGAGTCAAATGAAAAGAGAATGAAGGGAGATCATTTGGTGTTATGCAGGGAAAAGATCAAAGACTATCTGCACATAATTTTGCTTGCAATAAACTATTGGGAAGGTATCTGTATGCCTCATGATATAGCCCGTAACATTAAACGGCAGTACTAAGCACAATCCTTCCTTGAGAGATCAATCTGGGACATTCCCCAGGTAATTGCCTTCCCAATCATACATAATGCCGCTATAATTCTTTTTTTCCTTAGCTATTTAAGAAATATAAAATAGCGGACGTCATTCTGCAAGAAGCCTGATTGTTTTCAGTTAACGTTAACTGGGCTGTGATAGGTTGTTGTAATGATTGCTTATAAAGAAATTGAGTGTGTTCTAGAATGCCGGCATGGGAAATAAAATGTACAGCCATGAACTTCTGCAATACGGGTGATGTTCAGGCTTATTTAATAGGGCAAAGAGCAGCAGTTGGGAACAACCAATCAGCAATCTGTCTTCTTTGTTCTTGCTGTGCTTGTGTCAAAATGATGCAAAATGAAATCTGATTGGTTGCCATTTTTTCCTGCACTTTGCACATCTAGGTGGTCTGGTTGATTTACCAACGAGGTAGAGTACGTTCACTTTGTAAAGTGAATGAATGATTTCGCTTGGTGAATGAGGTGAGGCTGTGCTGACATTAAACACGAGTGAGCAAAAATCCTGTTTATTTTTTCATTTGTTTATTTGATATGATTTGGTTTTCTTTGCAAAATTAATTTTACTTACCATCACCTGATTCATTAACCACTTAAGGACCGGACCTATTTTTTAGACTTGGTAATTACAAGTTAAAATCATTTTATTTATTTTTTGCTAGAAAATTACTTAGAACCCCCAAACATTATATATATATATTTTCTAACACACTAGAGACTAAAATGGCGGTCGTTGCAATACTTTCTGTCACACTGTATTTGCGCAGTGGTCTTACAAGCGCACTTTAAAAAAATAAATACACTTTTTTGAATTAAAAAATAAGACAACAGTAAAGTTAGCCCAGTTTTTTTTATATTGTGAAAGATGATGTTACGCCGAGTAAATTGATACCCAAGATGTCACGTTTCAAAATTGCTCCCGCTCGTGGAATGGCGACAAACTTTTTTTTTTTTTACTTTTTTTTTACACTGTTCTTTTAAATAAAAAAAATTGTGTCACTTTTATTCCTATTACAAGGAAAAGAAAAATAGAAAATAGAAAAAAAGCATGACAGGTCCTCTTAAATATGAGATCTTGGGTCAAAAAGACCTCAGATCTAGATCTAGATCAGCCTCTCGGGACGCTGTTTGAATCTGTCAGCAGGAGGACTGTGTGACAGTAAGCTGCTGATGATTTGCGGCCTACACAGCGGAGAGCCGGACAGCTATACCCAGAGGGACCTCTGCGGACAGCATTGCTTCTGCCCTGCAGCGGACCGGAGGGTGTTCCAGGTCATCAAGAGACGCTTGCAATTCAGATCCCAGTGGGCTGCAGCGTGGCGCGGCGGGTGCCATTTCCCAGAGCCAGGATACAGAGAGAGAGAGTTCCTGTTAGAGTCTTCTCATCATCAGCATCGTTTGCCAACTGCATCTAAGTTCCAGAGTGGTGAGCGGGCATAGTCCTTCTTATTGTTAAACACTGCTTTCAGACATCATTCACACAGTTCATCTGGTGGTACTTGTAGTTCCACTGAAGTTAGATCTTATGTTTTTAATGAACACTGAAAGCAGACATCTTTGCCCAGTTCACATCATTGATTCTAGTATAGGGTGACCAGACATCCCCGGTTTCAAGGGACTGTCCCCGGATGAGGACACTGTCCCCGGACCAAGTCTGTCCCCGGTTTTGTCCCCGGATTGGATTTAAACAAGGGCTGGGGCAATTTCAAAGACACTCGGTGCAGAACTAAAAAAAAAAATCTGAATTCCCCCATCCCCCCGCTCTGCCGCTCCTACTAGCTTAGGGGGTGTATTATTTTCCATTATCTGTGCCCCTTTCTAATGATCGTGTGCTGGTCGGAGCGGAGGGACCATTTCTTCAGTTTCGGGTGCATGCCCATTCAGCTCCACTCGCATGTTCTTCTGCCTTGGCTCAAGTCCCAGCCAGCCGCCTGCCTGCTTATCTCCTTGCCTTCCCTGGCGGAGTGATCTTCCTCCTCTCCGCACCTAGTAGTAGCCGGGGCCTGGAGAGTAAGACTCGACAGGCTGTGAGGCGGGCGGCGGCAGCGATGGGCAGAGAGTCGCTGATAGCCGCCATTACTAGTTTAAAAAAAAATATGTCCCCGGATTTCATTTAAAAAATCTGGTCACCTTATTCTAGTAGCTATACTATATAACACCATTAGGATCATATCAAAGGAAGTTATAATACAACAAGGATAACCTAAAGTTCTGCCAAATTTGCTATACCCTGTTATCAAGGATTACTTTAGTTACAACACAAATAGGCTAGCTGAAGAATTCTGGATTTCAAGGAATACCCTTTTACCCATTTATTATCCTTTTTCCTCATCTGCTTTAATTTAATTGGACTTCATCTAAAGGGAGTCAGCCAATTTGAATATAATAGTCTGTATATTGTTTCTTTATATTGTGCAAGATTTACTGGCCTGTGAGTTGAGGAGGCAGAAGGGAGAAACCTGACACCTGAAGATATAGTGCCAGTTGTCTACCGTCCTGTTAACCTTTTCACATAGGTTTCTGTGATTGGGTTAATATTTGTGTTCATTTACAGCTAAAGGAGCTTTGCCCCAATTATATTGCCCTTTTGATAAGTATAGAAAAAAAATCTGTGTGTAAAGCCTCGTACACACGGCCGAGAATCTCGTCGTTAAAAACATGTCATTTTTTACGACGAGATCCTTGGACAAGAAACTTGTCCCGGCCGAGTGTACACACGCTCGATTCAAAGAACCCGCGGTTCTTTGAATGGAGCGTACGCGGTGACGTCATCGAATACGACGAGCATGCGCTCGTCACATTCGATGCCGTCGCCGCCATCTTGGTTCACCCTACCTATGCCTAGGAAGCTACCGCGCATGCGTCAAAGTCATTTCGAGCATGCGCGGGCTTCCCGGCGAACAGGTAAGTGTACACACACACACTTTTCTCGTCGAGAAACAGGCTGACGAGAATCTCAACGAGAAAATAGAGAGCAGGTTCTCTATTTTCTCGTCGAGATTCTTGTCGCTTTTCTTGACGAGAAACCATACACACGAACGAATTTCTCGGCAAGAAATCTCTGCCAGCAAGTTTCTTGCTGGTTCTTGCCGAGAAACTCGGTCGTGTGTACGAGGCTTAAGAGTGTTTTCTTACTATCTGACAAAGTTGAGATATACCTATTTTGTGTTCTCATTTATACAGTAAACATACTTGAACTGTTTCTTTAACCACTTCAGCCTCGGACCATTTTGCTGCTAAATGACCAGGCCACTTTTTGCGATTCGGCACTGCGTCGCTTTAACTGACAATTGCGCGGTCGTGCGATGTGGCTCCCAAACAAAATTTACGTCCTTTTTTTCCCACAAATAGAGCTTTCTTTTGGTGGTATTTGATCACCTCTGCGGTTTTTATTTTTTGTGCTACATACAAAAATAGAGCGACAATTTTGAAAAAAATTCAATATTTTTTACTTTTTGCTATAATAAATATCCCCAAAAAATATATAAAAAAACGTTTTTTTCCTCAGTTTAGGCCGATACGTATTCTTCTAGATATTTTTGGAAGCAATACGCATTTATTGATTGGTTTGCACAAAAGTTATAGCGTCTACAAAATAGGGGATAGAATTATGGCATTTTATTTTTTTGAATTTTGAATTTTATTGATTTTATAAAACCAAAAGAGAATAAACAATTGGTACAATCCTTCCAGACATAAGATCACAATATGCAATGGCAAAGTACAAACAGAGTCCTACCGGTACAGATAAATTGACCACTGACTAGTACTTTCACTCTAAATACCTCGTCCTACTAATCAGACAATGATACCGGATCATGGGGAGAAAACCCCAACCACCCCTATTGGGAACAAACTGTGCCCTGAGGGTTCCCCCCCCCCGATCCCAAAGGTAGCTAAGGACCATGAGGACGGAAGTCCAGTATTAACATTGTGCCAGAGTGATCAGAGAAGAAGAAAAAAAAAAAACTGTCAGACTAACAGTCCAGATATAAGCCTGGAAACATGCCATATGGAGTCGAAAAGTACCAAAAAAAAAGAGAGATAATAGAAAGAGGAAGGAGAAAGAAGAGTATCGCAGAGGGAAAGAAGAGGAGAGAGAGAGCTGATCTTACTGGGAGGGGGCCGAGTTGCCGTCCCCAGTAGTTATCGATTGGGACTGGAATTATGGCATTTTTATTATTATTATTTTTTTTACTAGTAATGGCGGCGATCTGCGATTTTTATCGTGACTGCGACTTTATGGTGGACACATCGGACACTTTTGACACATTTTTGGGACCATTGTCATTTTTACAGCGATCAGTGCTATAAAATGCACTGATTACTGTAAAAATGACACTGGCAGTGACGGGGTTAACCACTAGGTGGCGCTGTAGGGGCTAAGTGTGCCCTGGTGAGTGCTTCTAACTGTAGGGGGGATGGGCTGTGTGTCACAGGACAGTGATAGGACAGTGATCACCGCTTCCGATTACAGGAAGCTGTGATCACTCTTCTGTCACTAGGAAGACTGGGGAAATGCTTGTTTACATTAGCATTTCCCCATTCTTCCTCACCGTGACACGATCGTGGGTATGCCCGCGGACATCGAGTCCGTGGGACCCGCGGTCGGGGTCACGGAGCTTGCGGCGCCGCCGCCGGTGTGCGCGCGTCCACAATATACGGCTATATACGTATATATACGTCCTTCTGCCTGTCCGTGCCATGCTGTCGACGTATATCGTCGTGCGCTGGTCGGCAAGCAGTTAAGACTGTGTGAGTCTCTATTTACTAATACAGTTGGTAAGATGAAAGAACCCAGGATGTCAGAGGTCATGGAGGATTTGCAGACTCGAGGTAATCAGTGGGGAACAGAGTCTATTAGCAGCCCTGCATGAGATGGAGAGGCAGGGCGGAGATATTACATTTACATTAAACTGGAACAACTATATAGGGGGGGGTCCTTCAAAACCATTTGTCTTTCACACATAATGTTCCATTTTAACATCTCTATTGCGGTTTTGACAATTCATACCTTTAGCCATGCAAATGGCGGATTAACACCTTTCTGACACCAAAGTATGGGATTATGTAACTAGAACGAGGTGGTCCCACAGCTTTAACACTTCCCATCCTGTTCTTGGACAATCAACATCTGCCTTGATGTATTTTATGGTGATTGGATTAAAGTGGTTCTAAAGGCTCAAGGTGTTTTACCTTCATGCATTTTATGCATGAAGATAAAAAACCTTGTGTGCAGCAGCTCCCCCAGCCCCCCGAATACTTACCTGAGCCCCATCGTGATCCAGCAATGTGCACAAAAGTCTCGGCTCTCTGGGGACTCTACCTCCTTATTGGCTGAGACAGTAAGTCAGTGACTCCTACTGCTGTCAATCACAGCCAGTGAGTCAATAAGAAGAGAGAGGGGGCGGGGCATGCAGAGCAACGGTTTAGGAGCGAGCCTGCTCGGGTGCCCCATAGCAAGCTGTTAGCTGTAGGGGCGCTTGGCAGGAGGGTGGAGCCAGGTGTGCCAGCAGAAGACCAGAGAAGAGGGTGACCGGGGCTGCTCTGTGCAAAACCACTGCACAAAGCAGGTAAGTATAACATGACTTTATATAACTTTTTTATAACTACACTTTAGTATCACTTTAAGGTGACTGTGCTACCTTTTTGGATATACTGTAAATGCTGGGGTTGTGTTTTCCTGACACTCTTTAGAACTGAAGAAGTGGCTTGGATAAGCTGCAAAGCATCTTCAACATTACAAAACAAGTCAAGTTAAAGCTTAAATTTAGCTAAAAACATATTTTTCTCTACAGCTTTAGTTACATTTCTTACCTGTAATGTAGTATGTCCCACAATTTGCAAGCTGCTGGATTCTGTAGAAATCCTCTCTGTTGGGCTGCCCTGTTCTCTTCCTGGCACTATGGGAGTTACCAGCTTCAGGTTTCCGGGCTCAGCTGCACTGAAGATGATCCAACAAGGATGAACCCCCTCCTGCCCTCTCCTCCTTTCAAAAAAAAGTTTATTTGCTGATTACATTTGTGAATGGGGGAGATAATCCTGTGACTGATTAGATTCTCCTCCATTCATAGATAGGCAGTTTAATCAGTGGAAGAACATTTCTCAATGGAGGAGAGGGCAGGAGGGAGTTTGTCCTCGTTGGATCACCTTTAGTGCAGCTGAGCCTGGAAACCCAAAGGTGGTAACTCCCATAGTGCCAAAAGTTCAGCAGCAGGAAGAGGACAGGGCAGCCCTACAGAGAGTATTTCTACAGAATCCAGCAGCTTGCAAATCCTCCTATGAGGAGAGAGTGTGTCCCTTTCAGATCATCTTTAATGGAGCTGAGCCTAGAAACCCAAAGTAATTAACCTCCACAATGCCAGAAGTTCAGCAGCAGGAAGAGGACAGGACAGCCTGGCAGTGAAAATTTCTACAGAGTCCAACAGTTTGCAATGTGTGGGACATTCATTAATAATTCATTACATGCAAGTAATGTAACTAAAGCTGTAGAGAGAAAAATGTTTTTTAGCTAGATTTTAGCTTTAATTGTGGCTTACTACTACTATCTATACCAGTGTTTCTCAACTTCAGTCCTCAAAGCGCACCAACAGGTCATGTTTTTGGGATTTCCTGCAGATGAAACATCTGTGGGCTGACTGCTAGGATTCCTCTGGACTGTTGGAAGCTTTCCTCTTTTTAAGGTGCAGGCTGACAGCCTGCCCACCTACCATAGGCTTTCTGGGGTCAGATACCCTCTGCCCTGAATGTGCACCAGGGTCTACTATGGTGCATACATAGCCCCTTTCCCTTATGCTCTGGTATCTACAGTTTCCAAAGTCCTGGAGGACATTACCTGTTGCTGCTTATCAGTAGCCTTTACCTAGCAGTTTACCCAGCTGTCGTTTACTGTGATTTTTTATCATATTGGTCATTTGCCACAAACAAATTGCCAATCTAACTTTACCAAGGTGTGTGCTGCACTTGCAGCACATTCGACCTACTATTATGCTCCTGAAGAAGCGTTAATTCGCAAAACTGGTAGAGCGATCCAAGATTACACCCGATACATTGGACCCATGGCTAATACCACCTGCTTCACACGTTTACTGTTTCACTAGCCTGTGGTTGCTGGTTATGTATTTTCATTAAGGATGGAGTGCATATACTGTATGTTGTACAAATACAATTCTGAAGCATTGTAGAACATTAGCCTGAGCCTTGTATCCAAATACGAATAGACTGTCATTTTTTGAATGTTTATATGTATTTTCTTATGATTTTTTCTAAAATAAAAACCCTTAGCTTTTTACAATATTTATCCATGTGCCGCCTAAAGTCCATTCTTTAGTCTATTCATATTCTTCGAAACAGCTGTGGTAATTACTAAGGCAGTGAAACTGCTCAAATCACCTTTGCAAATCAATGGAAATCCCAAAAACATACCTGTTGGTGCGCCTTGAGGACTGGAGTTGAGAAACACTGATCTATACCATGGCTTAGATAAATGAGAACCTTCAGATACATGTAAGTCATCAAGTGAATGACGATCATCAGCTCACAAGCAGTGGGACAGGTAAGTATTTCCTTTTTTATATTTAATCTTGACAAAAAGTTGCTTTGGGATTCCTGCGCAGTCTTCAAGGAATTTTGACAACGCTTGCACGTGGTAATATTTTACTACATAAATATTTGCAGCTGTCTTGCCTTCAACTTTGACAGACGTGTCTGTTCATTTAGATGTCCTTAGATAGTCAGTTTTGTGTTTCCTTCCAGATATTAGTCTTTTAGATGTTACAGCTCTGTCTAACAGCTTTCATGAAGGCATACACTGGAAAAGTTAAAACAATCTGTTTAGCATACGGAATCATTAGGAATTCCTAGAAGAAGAAAAAAGGGGATGAGATAGAAGGCAGAGAACATCAATGGCCTGTCAATCTCTCTCAAAGAATGGGTCTAATCCTCAGCTCTAGAGAGGTAATGAAACCTTTTTCTTTCACTCCAGATACGCGGATGGAGGCTCCATTTGCCTTTCATGTCTGAAATGAACTGTTAAATGGCCAGAGATGAAAGTGAAATGGAACTCCCTACCTCTCCATAGATAGAAGCTTGGGGTCATCGATGACCTTACATCAGCAAGTCTCACCTTGCACATCAGTGTCAGCGCTGGGTCAGGAATTAACTAGACCTTATCCTTCACTGCTAAATTGTCCCTGAGCAAGCATGGATGAGAATATACCTTCAGCAGAGATAAAAGATGAAAAAGTCACTTAATAAATCCCCTGTCTCATGGGAAGTGAGAGGAAATGATATGTAAAGAAAAAAAAAAAAGATAAAATATGCATAGAGGCTGTTTGACCTGAGGAACGGGGTAAATTATTTTTATAAAAGAGAATATAATCAGTGAGAACCATAGAAAGAATTTAAAAGTAAAATTAATTAATCACATGGAGTTAAGAAACTCATGTACGATTTGGCAAAGGACTCGGCTAAAGGGTCAATGCACCCAAAATGAGTTGAGTAATTGTTGTTGATGAATTAAATTCTTATCAAAAAGGAACTCTTAAGCCCTGTACACACGATTTCCGATGGATTTTTCCATCGGAAATCCAATGAAGCTGACTTCCATCAGTCTTGCCTACACACCATCAGTCAAAAATCCGGCCGTCCCAAACGCCGTGACGTAAAACACTCCAACAAGCCGAGAAAAATGAAGTTCAATGCTTCTGAGCATGCGTCGACTTGATTCTGATCATGCGTGGGTTTTTTGTCCGATGGAGTTCCACACAGACGATCGGAATGTGCTATCGTTTTTTTTCCCATTGGATAAATTTAAAACATGTTCTATTTTTTCTCACCAATGGAAAAAAGACCGATGGGGCCAATACACGATCGGTTTGTCCGATGAGAAAAGTCCATCAGACTGTTTTCATCTGTAAAACTGATCGTGTGTACACGTCATTACAGTGAAATCCACTTCTTTCGTCCACGTATATTTGCAGATACCATTTAACATTTTCAAGTGTGTACCACTCATTTATTAATTTTTTTGTTATTTCACACAGGGGGAAAAGTGGCAGGAGTAGTGAGACTTCATATGGTGGGGCAGAGATAGGAAAACATATGAGATCTGGTGAGGCTTGGCCTCAATTCTGAAAGGGACCCTGTCACATAAGTTAGAAGTTTCAACAAATCCCATGCCTGCAAACTGAATATTTAGTTCTCCTGCTGCCACCCCCCTGCTGAGCACTGCACCAATGCCGAGAGGTTACCCTCCAACGACCGCTTGAAAACTGACACTTCCAAGGAGGACAGTGAGCAGAACAGTAATGACATTCCAAGATCTCACTTCAAATCTTTTGAGACTAGCAGTCAGAAGCAGTGGTGCCTTACATCTCACACTGTAGATATGGAGCTACACAGAGGCGGCTCTTTAACTAGGTAATTTAGGCGGTCGCCTAGGGCCTCGCACTCACAGGGGCTTCGCAGCCGTCTAATTTGCCTGTGATTAATCACCAGGATGGCGCGCCACCACCTCCGGTGCTGCCCTGTGTTTTCTGTCCCCTGCTGTCACCTTGCTGAGTCCCAGATGTTATATTGGCTGCATATGTCTGATGGGTGAGGAGGGTGCCCTAGAAGGGGTGCTGATCACTTGTGCGCTAGATCTGTGCATCTTTCTGCAGCCATTTTTCTTGCTTGAATTTTTTTCCCATTTTTGGGATGTGAGTGGGGCCTTATGTCTAAAGTTTGCCTAAGGCCTCACAAAGCCTAGAGCCACCTCTGAAGCTACAGTATAAGGATGTAGGCACAGGAGTGCCTCGGTACCCTCATATTACAGGAAACACACTGCTATTTTTCAGGAAGAATTCAAGACAAAATTAAACATTTTCTGGACACTCCTTAGGAACAATTACCACTTCTGGATGCTTCCAATTTTTTTATTATTTAAAGCAGCAGTAAACCGCACTTTTAAAAAAGACAATGGCATAATGTGCTAGTATGCATCGCATTACGTAATATTTACCTTAAAACAAAGCCCTCCAGTAGCGTGCTGTCACAGCTGACAGGGCTTCCATCTTCACCAGTCTTGACCGGTATGCTGTCCCTTCAGAGCGCATGCACCCGTAATGCCACAGTGTAGGTTTAGGAGATATTTACTGGGCCTAAAGGTAAGCCTTATGATAGGCTTACCTGTAGGTACAACTTACAAATAAGTCTTTACTACCACTTTAAATTCATGACCGCTTTTGGCCTTTATCATTATAAGTTGGGTCTGGTCCTTTTGAAAAAAGATGATCATCCAAGAAACAGAGAACTGTCCTGCATGCCGACCGCAAGGCCCCTTGTTTGCTTCCACTAATGGTCTCTATGCAGGCACAAATTTTAGAGGCCCCTTCCTAATAACACAGTGTCACAAGTCTTTGCTTTGATTCCTTGGTAAAAATAAAGAAAGACGTTGGAGGACCAAAGCCCAACCGAAATTAGACTCCCTATAGAGGATAAATGTGTTTTATGGATGCCGCTATACCAGACTTCGCCAACAGGTGTCGACAGATAAAAAGGACCCATCATTACATCGAAAGTCACTAAAAACCGGACTTCCTTTTTCCCTTAAAATCGCCTTTTAAAAGAGACCAAACATATACAGTATAG
This sequence comes from Rana muscosa, assembly GCA_029206835.1. Lineage (NCBI taxonomy): Eukaryota > Metazoa > Chordata > Amphibia > Anura > Ranidae > Rana > Rana muscosa. The sequence goes on along the minus strand of CM055126.1, from coordinate 190,948,304 downwards.
AATCCTATTGATGCTAACAAGAAAAGTACAGGTGTAAAAAAAAAAGCAAGTTTTTTTTCAACAAGTGATGAAGTTGTTGGCTGTTCAAACTGACACCGAAACACTGTCTCATTTGTTAATGACAACTTCCTTCCTTCCCTGGGCAATTTCTTCCTCCAAACAAAGAACACGACAACCATCTACAGTGATCCCTGTATCATTATTAATGCTCGTAGCAAGCCTACACATTAGGCAGATCGTTTTTTGTTTGCTCCAAAACACTCCATAAATTATTTAGTTTGCAAAATGCCACTTTGAGCAGGTTCGGTTAATTGAATGGAATAATTTATGGTAAAAGCCACCAAAAAGGATCAATGCAGATGGCACTGGGAAATGATGGGGTTTCAGCAAGGACAATTTGATTGTTATCCCTCATTATAATAATGTTGAAGGGAGAAGGCATGAGCGTTGGTTGAAAAAGAATCAATATTTGATGAACGTTAAGGCGATGGAGGTGGAACAAAGGTGGAAACTCAGCTTAATAATTAATTGCGTTCCAAACGTCGGGCAAAAACAGTTTTGTTTATGTCTAATCGCTGCTGTCATTTTTCACCAGATTAAAATATGTTTTCCTTTTTGATTTTTGGGAGAAAAAAAAAAACAGGTTCGTCCTTTAAGCTATAATATGTCTTTAATGGTGTCTGTTTCATTTGTATCTTGTTTACTTCCCATTTAGCCTTGGAGTGATGCAGTGTGATCACTGTTATTGATTTTAGAGACCTGTTAGAACAGCCTGCAAATCTACCATTTGGGAAATGTTCAGCGCTTATTGTTTGGATTTTTCATATAAATGTGCCTAGCAACAAAAAGTAAAAGGTCTTTGGAATTTTGATGTGAATGTAGCAAAAACTATACAGCTACAATCCATCAAAATATAAAAAAGCACTAAGCATAGATGGTAGCAGTTAAAGTGATACTAAACACACACACATTGTTTAACCTACATCATCCTTTCTCTTTTTGTATATGGATGAAGGCCCTGTAATTATTTTAATTTGAAAAAAATTGAAGTACCTTTCTACTAATCGATATACAGCTTTCAAATGACCCAGGTCTTTCCCAGCCTGTCTGAAGGAAAACATAAGCAGGAGGAGCTTCTAGTCCTCTGCTGCTGGTCACATGTTAAAAAAAAAAAAAAAAAAAAAAAAGCAGCCTTTGAAACGCAGTGTAAAAAATAAATAAATAATATCAATAAACTGTTTTAAATTGGCATCCATATATATTATTTGAAATCAAATCTTTATTATTTTGTGGAAATAACATGGTGTGGGCAGATTTCTGCCAGTCACGGGCCCTGTCACACCCCTCCAGCCTGTGTCTTAGAATAAGAAGAGGGTGAAGCCTCCATTAATCTACATGTAATATCCCACCTTCATTGTGTTTAGTTGGTGAGTGGGCAACGAGGAGGAGAGAGGGAGTGGGCTGTCAATATACACTAATTGGGATCTTTTCCAAAATTATGTTGCAGAATACATATTGGCCTAAATTTATCAAGAAATTTCATTTTTTTACTGGATGTGTTTTATAGCAGAAAGTATGGTGTTTTTTTTATTTTTTTTTCAAAATTGTCAGTCTTGCGCAGAGGTGATCAAATACCACCAAAAAAAAGCTCTATTTGTGGGGAAAAAAATACATCAATTTGATTTGGGTACAGTGTCGCAATTGTCAATTATAGTAACACAGTGCTGTTTAGCAAAAAATGGCCTGGTCATGAAGGGGAGTAAATCTTCCGGAGATCAAGTGGTTAAACAGGCAACGGGTCATGGAAGTCAGATAATAAGAATTGTTGAGAATATTATGAAGTAAAAAAAAAAAAGAATTGTTGAGCAACAGGCAGAGTTGGTAAACAGGTATCAGGACTGAAACAGAGATCACAGGTACTGGAACCTGGGAAAAGTTTTTGCTCAGACAACACCAAAGTAAATTGATCAGGTTTGTATTTAAAAAAAATAAAATCATGTTTTTCACAGAACAAAATAAGGACTTTGACATTGATTCTAAACAACACATAGCTTCCATAATTTGAAGAACATACCGTACAAGAATGGAAAGTTGAACTTTGCAAACAAATAAATACAATGTAAGGAACGTGTTATCACCTTCCATGTGGCGACATGCCATGCTCCCTAAGGCAATCTGTCTCTTCCGAGTTACAGGAATCAGGTGTAAAGTGGTTATTAACCCACTAAGTTAAAATTACACCATCCTCTCTGTGTATTCATCTCATGTGCCCTGCGACTGTGCCTTATAAAAATAATGCAGCTATATACCTGTTTACAGAGCGCAGATCGGCGCTCACGTGACCCGCCACCTCTCTCCTCTTTCCTCCTAACAGCTGCAGCGGGCAGTGCCAAAGATCCCCCGCTGACGTCAGTATGGGAGGAGGAGAGAGGCGGCCCACCCGCTGCAGCTGTCATGCGAGAGAGGAGAGAGGCGGCGGGTCACATGAGCGCCGATCTGCGCTCTGTAAACCGGTATATAGCTGCAATATTTTTATAAGGCACAGTCGCAGGGCACATGAGATGAATACACAGAGAGGATAGTGTAATTTTAACCCTAATTTGAGCAGCAGAAGGGGAGGGGGTCACGGACACGGAGCTGAGGGGAGGGGGGAGAGGACGGAGGAGAGCACAGAGGAGCACAGAGGAGGACAGAGGAGAGAGCGGATGACGGAGGCACGTAAACTGACCACGGTGTCAGGGCTCAGTTTACAGGTCAGTTTACAGAGGGGAGGCCAGAACCAGGCAGGATCAGCCAGGTATTTCAGGTGTTACAGGGGGCCAAATGACACAGCACAAGCACTGTGCTGTAAACCATGCTTTAAAGAAACAGGATCTTTATTTTTATTTTTTTAGGTTAACAAACGCTTTAAATATCTTACCTGCATATGACCTTTAAGGAAGTGTCCGATAGCTTTCAAAATGGGGTTTGACCTAATGTCTTTATTATATGGGACATCGTGGAAGGAAATGCCTTAGTTTCACTCTTCCAAAAAAATAGAAATCACATTCCTTATCTTTCCTAACCACTTCCTTTTCAAAATTGAAAAAAGTGAGAACAAAAGAAAAAGACAGCAATACATGTAATACACAAATGTGTCCTATAAAATATATCTCTAGTCTAAAGTCTTCATATAATAAACAGATCACCAAGTGTTTTACCCCTTGCCCTGTTGCATTGAAGAAGCCTATAAATTTACATTTTGCCAGCAACGCACGTATGTATGTTGCTTTCATTCGGAATTCAAGATGAGTGATAAATTGTTCTTATTTAGAATGTGCTTTTAGAAGACTCTCATCATTCTGTTGATCCCATATTCACCACTTAAGCCTCTTGAGTGCAATATATAATCTTAATTGTGGCGGTGATATATATAAAGCTATCACATGCTGCCCTTTTTTACTATGAGTGATTTTTTCTTTATTTGTAACTGCTTGAGCAATGGTAGTATGTAGATTGATTACATGTCAGAAATATGGTAACTCAATCATGTCTTCTGACTGGCCAGGTAAACTACAATGGTATTTCCTCGTCTCAAGAGGCTTTAATTTGGATTTATACTTATTATTAGGCAAATGTCATTTTACTTGATCTTCAACGAGTTGTTCATTATTAAAGGGTAACTCCACTTTTGTGGAAAAAAAAATAGCAAATAAAGAAAAAATAATATAACGTATACAATTGCGACACAAGTCATATTGTAATTGATTGTTATTACCTTTCCTTTTAAATCTGCAGTGCTGTAATTTTCTGTGAAATGCAGTGCAATATGGCTTCCTGGAGGTGTTCTGTACAGAATGTGTACAGAACAGCCCCCCCCCCTCCCCGAATATGTAATTTCCTGCTTGTGCGATTGGCTCACTGGTTTTCCCTAGAAGTCTGCACTAAGATACAAGTCAGATTTCAGGCATCCCCTCTAACACAAATGTCATTTTTGGTAAGATACTCCTAAAAGAAAATCACATCTAAAGGGATGCAGGCCTTGCATTTTTTCTCATTGGAGTCCTGCAGGTACAGAAGCTGGTTGATAATTAGGAAACCACTCCCGTTAAGCTCACTTCTGCACATAGGCTCAGACAAACACGCAGGGATTTCTGCAGAATAACAAAAAGGTAGGAGGAATCCGCAACAAAGTTTGTCAAAATCCTTGTAATGCACATATATCACCCAGAGGAGAATGTTTTTTTCTCAACAAAGGTGAAGTTACATTTTAAGTGATGTATATCAATGGATTGTGTGAGTACTAGTTAATAGGGCTGCAGCTAACGATTATTTTCATAATCGATTAGTTGGCCGATTATTGTTTCGATTAATCGACTAATCGGTTAATAAACGTGTAAAAAAACAAAAAAAAAGGTAATTTTGCTGCGATTTGCATTTTTTTTTTTTTTTTGCCCAATTTGTTGTTGGGCAGATTACCAAACACAAATTGCCGCAAAAACACATTACATGCTTTTCTGCAGCTTCTCCATTGAAGTATATTAAACCAAAAAAACAAAATAGCACCGTTATGCGTTAAAAAAAAGTCCTTGTCCTTTCCAAATACGCAGCAGCTGAAAAAATCATGGATGTGAACGTGTCCAATAGGAAACCATGTAAATGAACTGTAGTGTGTTTCTGCAAAAAGCACCAAAAAACAGAGGTGTGACCCAGGCCTGAGATGTTTAGTAACATAATGGGGGTTAAAAAAACTAAAATTAGTACAAAAAGAGCAAATAATCGCTACTGTAAGAGGTTAATTTTTTATTGTGGGACAGTGAAAGTAATATTTACAGTAGCGATTTGCTCTTTTTGTACTATAAAGGGCTAATTTAGTTTTTTTAAACCCCATTATGTTACTGGCCGATTAATCGATTATGAAAATTGTAATCGATTAATTTCATAATCGATTAGTTTTTTCGGCCCTACTAGTTAAGCAAATTCCTTTACGTTTTTTTCCTTCCTTCAATCTTCCCTTCCTTCCTTCCTTTACTACTTTGCTTTGGCCCCTTTCACACTGGGGCGGGCATGTGCGGTGGCGGTATAGCGGCGTGATTTTCAGCGCTGCTATACCGTCGTTAACCCCCCCGCTAGCAGCCGAAAAAGGGTTAATACCGCGGTGTCCCATTGATTTCAATAGGAAGGAGCGGTAAAGGAGCGGTATACACACCGCTCCTTCACTGCTCCAAAGATGCAGCTTTTTCCTCCCGCCAGCGCATCGCCTCAGTGTGAAAGCCCTCGGGCTTTCACATTGAGAATGCTGGGGCAGGAGTATTTTAGGCGTTATTTATGCGCTATTTTTAGCGCTAAAACGCCTGAAATACACCTCAGTGTGAAAGGGGCCTTTGGAGTATGAATTAGCTATAGAATTAAGCAGAAATAGCAGCGCGTATGGGTGATCCCACCTTTGATGGTTCTGAGAAGAATGCAGTGGTAGACCTGACATCCTACATGAAGTGTGTTGGGTTTGAGGTGGCAAGATGGCTGCTTAGAACAAAATAGCTTCATTATAAAAAAAAGGTTAATATTAGCTTGTTTCTTATCTTACATGTACATTGGCATCTTGCATAAATAATTCTGATGACTCGATGAACCATAATCACAAGACGATTAACTCTATGCTTGCAGTAGATCTTATTAATCTTTGATTGGTCAGTTTATATCTTGACCCAACCTTTCTTACATACGTCATTTGCTGTATTTAGTCTGAAAGCGCCAAAAATTAAAGCAGATCAACTGACTCAAACTTCTGGATTCTGCCGGGTCTCTATGTAGCTACATACAACCCTTGAATTTGGTATCACTGACTAACAGGTGTCAGGTATCTGTACCTGAAATTAAAGATTCCACTACAGGTTCTAAAGATTCTTTAAGAAAGAGAAGATCTACAGTTGACAAAGGTGGCAGGCAAGTAAGTACAGTTTTTTTAATATATATATATATATATATATATATATATATATATATAGTGGGTCAAAATTTAGTCAGCCACCAATTGTGCAAGTTCTCCCACTTAAAAGATGAGAGAGGCCTGTAATTGTCATCATAGGTATACCTCAACTAAATGTGGAAACAAATCCAGACAATCACATTGTCTGATTTGGAAAGAATTTATTTGCAAATTATGGTGGAAAATAAGTATTTGGTCAATATCAAAAGTTCATCTCAATACTTTGTTATATATCCTTTGTTGGCAATGACAGAGGTCAAACGTTTTCTGTAAGTCTTCACAAGGTTGTCACACACTGTTGCTGGTATGTTGGCCCATTCCTCCATGCAGATCTCCTCTAGAGCAGTGATGTTTTGGGGCTGTCGCTGGGCAACACAGACTTTCAACTCCCTCCAAAGGTTTTCTATGGGGTTGAGATCTGGAGACTGGCTAGGCCACTCCAGGACCTTGAAATGCTTCTTACGAAGCCACTCCTTCGTTCCCCGGGCGGTGTGTTTGGGATCATTGTCATGCTGAAAGACCCAGCCACGTTTCATCTTCAATGCCCTTGCTGATAGGAGGAGGTTTGCACTCAAAATCTCACGATACATGGCCATATTCATTCTTTCATGTACACGGATCAGTCGCCCTGTTCCCTTTGCAGAGAAACAGCCCCAAAGCATGATGTTGCCACCCCCATGCTTCACAGTATGTATGGTGTTCTTTGGTTGCAACTCAGCATTCTCTCTCCTCCAAACACGACGAGTTGTTTTTCTACCAAACAGTTCTACTTTGGTTTCATTTGACCATATGACATTCTCCCAATCCTCTTCTGGATCATCCAAATGCTCTCTGGCAAACCTCAGACGGGCCCGGACATGTACTGGCTTAAGCAGGGGGACACGTCTGGCACTGCAGGATCTGAGTCCCTGGTGGCATAGTGTATTACTGATGGTAGCCTTTTTACGTTGGTCCCAACTCTCTGCAGGTCATTTACTAGGTCCCCCGTGTGGTTCTGGGATTTTTTCTCACCTTTCTTGTGATCATTTTGACCCCACGGGGTGAGATCTTGCCTGGAGCCCCAGATCGAGGGAGATTATCAGTGGTCTTGTATGTCTTCCATTTTCTAATTATTGCTCCCACAGTTGATTTCTTCACACCAAGCTGCTTCCCTATTGCAGATTCAGTCTTCCCAGCCTGGTGCAGGTCTACAATTTTGTTTCTGGTGTCCTTCGGCAGCTCTTTGGTCTTCACCATAGTGGAATTTGGAGTGTGACAGTTTGAGGTTGTGGACAGGTGTCTTTTATACTGATAACAAGTTCAAATATGTGCCAATAATACAGGTAATGAGTGGAGGACAGAGGAGCCTCTAAAAGAAGAAGATACAGGTCTGTGAGAGCCAGAAATCTTGCTTGTTTGTAGGTGACCAAATACTTATTTTCCACCATAATTTGCAAATACTGTATTTATTGGCGTATAACACTCACGTTTTAACCCTGAAAATAGAGGGTAAACTGTGCCTGCGTGTTATACGGAGGGGGCTGTGGAAAGTTTTTTTCATGAAACTTCCCTCCTAAAGTTAGGGTGCGTGTGATATACGCCTGTGCGTGTTATACGCCTATAAATACAGTAAATTCTTTCCAAAACAGACAATGTGATTGTCTGGATTTGTTTCCACATTTTGTCTCTCATAGTTGAGGTATACCTATGATGACAATTACAGGCCTCTCTCATCCTTTTAAGTGGGAGAACTTGCACAATTGGTGGCTGACTAAATACTTTTTGGGTGGTGTAAGACAGTTGTGAATTTGGCACAAATACACATGAAAACAATTTAAAGAAGTTCATATTGTGGAAAAAGGGAATTCTTTATAAACTTCAAAGACTTTTAAGTCTTTGGAGTTGGGTCTGTATGAAAAACCTTCTGAATTTGCATGACATAAGATGTTCAGAATACCGATCATAAAAGGATCTGCTAATAAAAAAAAAAAAATCCATTGATACTTGTGTAAACATAACAATCCCTACATTTGGTTTTTAGATTCCTTTGTAATCCTTTGGCTTCTATGACTTTGATATCTCTGCTTTGTGATGTATGTGGTGAAAATTTTGAAGAATAAGAAAAGCAAACAACAATATACTATAACTGAAGGGTTGTTTACAACAAAAACCACAAAGTTATATGTTGGATCTTACATTTCTCTCATGTTGAGTTAATTATATTTTTTATGAGAAAACTATGCATATTTGGGTTATGGTCTACTCAAAGGAAACAAAACTGTGCTTAAAGCGAAGTTCCAAAGTGGAACCACCGCTTATCTGCTTCCTCCCCCCCTTCGGTGCCTCATTTGGCACCTTTCGGGGGGAAGTGGGAATGGGTACCTGTTTTTGACAGGTGCCCTTCCCCATTTTCTGGAGATATTGATGCCGCGCTGTCCCTCGGAAGTTTGGCCCCCCTGCTCCATCCTCCGCTGCCGGACCAGTTAGAAAGCACAGTGCACTTTGCGTATGTGCAGTAGGGGACCAGCTTTGAAGCCAAAAGGATTCACTGCCGGTTTCCCTTATGATGAATGGTGGCGGTAGCCCGACATCGTGGGCTCCCTGGACAGTTAAGTGTCCATATATTAAAAGTCAGCAGCTGCAGTATTTGTAGCTGCTGACTTTTCATTCTTTTGTTCTCCCCAGGCGGAACACTGCTTTAAAGTATATCTATATGCATATAAGGGTATGTAGCGTTTACCACTTGCCTACTGGGCACTTTCACCCCCTTCCTGACTGGGCCAATTTTCAGCTTTCAGTTCTGTCACATTTTAAATGACAGTTGCGTGGTCATGCAACACTGTACCCAAATTACATTTTTATCATTTTTTTGAGACATAGCTTTCTTTGGATGGTATTTAATCACCACTGGGTCTTTTATTTTTTGCTAAACAAACCAAAAAAAGACAGAAAATTTTGAAAAACAAATTTTTTTCATAGTTTGTTATAAAATTTGCTACTAAGTCATTTTCTTAGTGATGGGGCTGCACTGATAATCACAGCACTGATGGTCCGTGCCCTGATTATCACTGTTAATGTGTACTGTCACTGGGTTGCCAGTTAATGGCTTTCTTTCCTCACACAGTGACAGCACTGAGGAAAGGAAATGCTGATAACAGGAATTGGTTTACATGGGATCAGCTGTGATTAGACACAGCTAATCACATGGTAAAGGGCCACTGTGATTGGCCCTTTACCTCGATCTGTGATAAGCAGTGTCCAAAGGGCACAGCAATCACAGAGCTCGCCCGATGCGTGTCCAAGGGGCACACAGGAAAGCGTGGTTCTAGGAGGATGTCAATAGACGTCCTCCCAGAACTGGACGACTCCTCTGTAGCCATCTTTTGGCTATAGTCCGGTCAGCAAGTGCTTAAAACTTTGTGGTTTTGTGCTGTCTTTCTCCCATTATCTGGACTTAAAGTGGAACCCTCCTATCATTTTCAGACAAGGAAGCTGCCATCTTGGCCTCTGTTTAATCATCAACTGCCATGATGCTGCACATGTGATCAGTTATGACACCAGCCATTGGATGGTTTGACAGTTTGGTTGAGAGAACAACCAATGTGACAGGTGGCATTCCCGGCATGCCGGGAAAGTAACTGAATTTTGAAACTGTTAAATCGATGGGTTTACTTCCGCTTTAATTTCCTGTCCTGGAGACAAAACAGACAGTGAGGAAAATCACATCTTATTCAGTTATTATTGAAACAAGTGTCCCAATTGTAAGATTTCTCTTCCAGTCCTATTGTGGTGACAACTGTAAAAATGTTGGAATTTTTATCACTTTCTGTCTTAAAGACAATGGTGACCAGAAAAAAAACCCTGACAGGAGTTTCACCACTTCCCCACTTGTCCAAAAGTTAAGAAAAGGTTTTGGCTTTAGATACCCTTGCAATTTCCAGTTTTGTTGATAGTAACAATTTTGACCAATTAACTATATCCAGTATATTGTGAGAATTTGAAGTAAGGGCAAATCCAGTACACTTTCTCAAAATGAATACTCGTAGGGTGAGTCTACTCACTTTAGTCATACAATAATTCCCATTGTTGTACAAAGTATCTTTAGGCATCCCTTTTAACATTCACTATATTTCCAAACTTTTGTAGACACCTGACCATCACAACTATTATATGGACAATGCAGACATCTCTTCAAATTATTGAGTTCAGATGTTTTCAGTAAAGGGTTCTGTTAAATGCTACAGCAAACAAAGACATATTAGATTACTTAGCACTAGTGATGAGCCGAACACCCCCGGGTTCGGTTCGCACCAGAACCCGCGAACGGACCGAAAGTTCGTACGAACATTAGAACCCTATTAAATACAATGGATGCGAACGTTCGAATTCTAAAGTGCTAATTATAACAACTATTATGCATGTTATTGTCCTAAAAAGGGTTTGGGAACCCGGGTTCTGCACCAGGGGACATGTATCAATGCAAAAAGAAGTTTTAAAAACGGTCGTTTTTCGGGAGCAGTCATTTTAATGATGCATAAAGTGAAAAAAAAAAATTAAATATTCCTTTAAATATCGTACCTGGGGGGTGTCTAAAGTATGCCTGTGAAGTGCCACGTGTTTCCCGTGTTTAGAACTGTCCCTGCACAAAATGACACTTCTAAAGGAAAAAAAAGCCATTTAAAACTGCTTGCGGCTTTAATGTAATGTCTGGTCCCGGTAATATGGATGAAAATCTTTAAGAAAAATGGCATAGCTACCCCATGACCCCCCCCCCTACCCCAGCCCATTACCAGCCCCTTTGGGTCTTGTATGGATATTAAGGGGAACCCCGCACATAAAATAAAAAAGGCCCTATATACTCTGAACAGCCGTATACAGGCGGTGCATACAAGACAGGGACTGTAGGTTTGTTCTTATGTAGAATCTGTTTGTAATTTTTAACAGGTACATTGTTTAAGTGTAGCTCCAGCCCAAAAATCTATTTTTAAACTTTTTGGAAAACATAGGTAAGGGTTATCACCCCTGTAACATTTGTTTTGCTGTCTGTGCCCCTGTTCAGAACATTTCACCTCACTTTCCGTCCCAATGACAACTGTTTTTGAAATGTGGTGTTTTTCTTGAAACAAGGATTGCTGATAAAGCATCAGTACAGAGGAGACACCTTTCTCCCATATTAATTCTTACAGGAGAGAATTTTCCTTCCTAGGGGTAGATTTCCTCTCACTTCCTGTTGTCTTCTTGCGTTTGCAAGTAGGAGTCGTTTGTAAGTTGGATGTTTGAAAGTAGGGACCTGCCGTAGATACTCTGCAGAAATAGGCCCCTTAGTTGTTGGTGTTGGCACAACACTGTAAGCACTCACAGTTACTCTTGGTTGGTGCTGGAACGCCCTGCTGTCAACTATTATATCAGGAATTGTAATTACATATAATTGTTGAACAGTGGTAGTAAAAATTGGGCCTTTGATGGTGGTGCTGGTGCCACAACACTGTAAGCCCTGACAGTTACTCTTGGTGGGTGCAGCAATGGGCCCTGCTGTGAATTATTAGATCAAGAATTGTAATTGCATGCCCCTGTTGAACAGGGGCTGAAAAATTGGGCCTTTGGTGGTGGTGGTGGTGTTGACACAACACTGTAAGCCCTCAGAGTTACTCTTGGTGGGTGCAGGAATGGGCCCTGCTGTGAATTATTAGATCAAGAATTGTAATTACATGCCCCTGTTGAACAGGGGCTGAAAAATTGGGCCTTAGGCACTGGTGGCACAACACTACAACCCCTCACAGATACTGTACTTGGAGCACAGCAATGAGCCCTGTTGCAAAGTATTGCTTCAAAAATTGTAATGACACGCCCCTGTTAAACAGGGGCTGAAAAATTGGGCCTTAGGCACTGGTGCCACAACACTCCAACCCCTCACAGATACTGTACTTGGAGCACAGCAATGAGCCCTATGGCAAATTATTGCTAAAAAAATTGTAATTACACGCCCCTGTAAAACAGGGGCTGAAAAATTGGGCCTTAGCCACTGGTGGCGGCACCCATAAACAAAAATGATCTTCCAAGCTATCATCATCAATCGTATCATTGAGGACTCGGAGGAGGAGGATAGCCAGTCAACATAACAGCACAGACACTCAGCATCAGCATCAGTCTTGAAGGGATGTGACATGTTAAAATCAATTAGTCTGTTATATCAGCATCAGGTGTGTGGTAGCTGGTGGTGATCCAAGACTGGTTCATCTTGATGAAAGTCAGTCGATCAACCGAGTCGGTGGACAGGCGCACCCTGTGATCCGTGACAAATCCTCCAGCAGCACTGAATGTGCGTTCCGAAAGAACGCTGGATGCAGGACAGGCCAGTAGCTCAATTGCATACTGTGCAAGCTCTGGCCAGTGATCCATCCTCAAGACCCAGTAAGCCAGAGGATTTTCGGTGGGGAAGGTGTCCAAGTCTGACCTTGCCCCTAGATATTCCTGCACCATGTTTATCAGACGCTGGCGATGGTTGCTGGAACCAATCATACTTTGGGGCTGCAGACTAAAGAATTGTCTGAACGCATCGGTCAGACGGCCACCTTCCCCACCGCTCCTTCTTTGACTGGCCGAAGCCTCAGCAACTCGTTGTCCTGGACCAGGAGTTTGTAACCTCCCAGTCTCTGGGAACGCGTTGCACAGACCTTTCTGCAAGGCCTCCCGGAGTTGTCTCATCCTCTGCTCCCTCTGCGACGGTAACATAAGGTCCGCAACCTTACCCTTGTACCGTGGATCAAGGAGAGTGGCCAGCCAGTAATGGTCCCTCTCCTTGATCCGAAGAATACGAGGATCCTTCCGCAGACTTTGCAGGATCAGGGAGGCCATGCAGCGTAGGTTTGCTGAGGCATTCGCTCCGGAGTCCTCTGGGTCACTAAGGACGACATGATCCGCAGTCACCTCCTCCCAGCCACGTACAAGTCCACTGGTTTCTTGGGACTGTAAATCATCCCTAAAAGACTGCTGCTGATGATGCTGAGTGCCAGCCTCCACCTCCATGCTGACACAATCCTCCTCCTCCTCCTCCTCCTCCTCTTCCTCTTCCTGTGCGATGGGTGGGACAGAAGGAACACTGTCTGGGTAAAGGGGGCCTTGAGAGGCAAGGAAGTCCTCCTCTTCCTGCCTCTGTTCTGCCTCAAGTGCCCTGTCCATTATTCCACGCAGCGTGTGCTCCAACAGGTGGACAAGAGGTACAGTGTCACTGATGCATGCACTGTCACTGCTCACCATCCTCGTGGCCTCCTCAAATGGTGCCAGGACAGTGCATGCATCCCTGATCATGCCCCACTGGTGTGGAGAAAAAAAACCAAGCTCCCCTGACCCTGTCCTGGTGCCGTAGTCGCACAGGTACTCATTGATGGCCCTCTGCTGCGTGTGCAGCCGCTGCAGCATGGCCAACGTTGAGTTCCACCTGGTGGGCATGTCACATATAAGGCGGTTCTTGGGCAGGTTCAACTCCTTTTGCAGCTCAGCCAGGCGAGCACTGGCATTATAAGATCTGCGGAAATGCACACAGACTTTCCTGGCCTGCCTCAGGACATCCTGTAAGCCCGGGTACCTGCCCAAGAACCGCTGCACCACCAGGTTAAGGACGTGAGCCACACAGGGCACATGGGTCAGTTGTCCCTGTCGGAGGGCGGAGAGGAGGTTGGTGCCATTGTCGCAAACCACCATTCCTGGCTTAAGCTGGCGTGGCGTCAACCACCTCTCGGCCTGGCCCTGCAGAGCAGACAGGACCTCTGCCCCAGTGTGGCTTCTGTCCCCCAAACACACCAGCGCAAGCACGGCATGGCATCTTTTTGCCTGCGTACTTGCGTAGCCCCGTGAACGGCTACGGAGCACCGCTGGTTCATAGGACAAACCACAGGAAGAGGCCATGGAGGAAGAAGAAGAGGAGGGGGTGGAGGAGAGAGGTGTGTCACAACCAGTAGTAGCATTTTGGAGGCGTGGCGGTGGGACAACCTCCAACACTACTGCACCTTGTCCTGCATCCTTCCCAGCTGCCAAAAGAGTGACCCAATGGGCCGTGAAAGAAAGGTAACGTCCCTGTCCATGCCTGCTGGACCATGAGTCAGCGGTAATATGTACCTTACCGCTGACCGCCCTGTCCAGCGACGCCAAGACATTGCCTTCCACATGCCGGTAGAGAGCCGGAATAGCCTTCCGTGAGAAAAAGTGGCGTTTGGGAACCTGCCACTGAGGAACCGCACATTGCACAAACTCACGGAAGGGGGCCAAGTCTACCAACTGAAAAGGCAGCAGTTGAAGCGCTAGCAATTTAGCCAAGCTAGCATTCAACCGCTGGGCATGTGGATGGCTGGGAGTGAACTTCTTTCGACGGTCCAGCAGCTGGGGCAGGGAAATTGGCCTGCTAGAATCGGACGTCGGTGTACTGCTAGCAGAGTGGCCGCAAGTACTTGGCTGTGACACACCTAATTCTACACCTTCATTCCTCTCAGTGCATGTTTCAGAGAGGACTGAAGTTATAGTGGGGTTGGAAATCCCAGCTGATGCGGTGCAAGGAAAGGTCCGCTTTGTTCTTTGGTGTGGGTCTTTGAGGTAGGCTTGCCAACGAGCTGCATGGCAGGTCAACATATGTCTGGTCAGGCATGTGGTACCCAAGCGGCTGATGTTTTGGCCACGCGATATACGCTTGAGACATATGTTGCAAACAGCAGCTGTGCGATCTGATGCACTAGCCTCAAAAAAGGCCCACACCAAGGAACTTTTTGAATGACGGGCAGAGGCAGCGCCCTGCACAGGCGGAGCTCTGCGGTGTGATTCCGTCGGTGTACTGCCCTTACGCTGGCCACCAAAGGGCATCCTGTCTCGTTGGAGATGTGCCTCCTCCTCATCCTCCTCCTCCTCTCTCCTATTAGGCACCCACGTGGAGTCAGTGACCTCATCATCCCCTCCCTCCTCATCACTGGAGCCAATCTGGCAGTATGCTGCAGCTGCTGGAACATGACTGCCAGATTGGTGTCCTTCTTGAGCATCCCCTCTGTCTGCTCTCACCCTACTGCCTTCCTGTAGCTGGGTTTCATCATCAGACCCTTCGAAACGCTGGGCATCCTCCTGGAGCATGTACCCAACACTGTGCTCAAACAGTTCGGGGGACTCCTCAGGAGGAGGACATGGTGGGTCTAGGGAAGGAGTGACTGATGATGAGTCTGACATTGATACCAGGGAAGAGGACGCTTTGGCAGCTGCTTTGCCAGTACCCTGAGCCTGGGTGAGAGAGGATAAGGAGGAGGAGGAGGGCTTGGTCATCCACTCTACCAAGTCTTCGGCATGATGTGGCTCAACATGTCCAGCTGCGGAAAAGAAGGACAAGCGTGTCCCATGGCCATGTGCTGATGACAATGCACCGCGTCCACGACCAGCACTGTTGCCCCCAGACACAGAGCCTGCTTGCCCTCTTTTATTGCCTCCTGACTGTCTGCCTCTCCTTGTTTGCCTTCCAGACATTCTAATAGATGGCCTGCAGGGAGATGGGAAAAAAGCAATAAGGGCTACCTTCAGGTGTCCTTCTCTGTCCCTTGAAACAAGGACTTGCACAGTGAAAGAAACTGACACTCTCCCTACCTACAGTTTTCTGTCCCTAGAAAAAATGTTTTTTTTAAGCACAATATAGCACAAGGAGAATTCACTCACTGTCCTTCCAGGTCCCTGGAAACAAGGACTTGCACAGTGAAAGAAACTGACACTCTCCCTACCTACAGTTTTCTGTCCCTAGAAAAAATGTTTTTTTTAAGCACACTATAGCACAAGGAGAATTCACTCACTGTCCTTCCCAGTCCCTAGAAACAAGGACTTGCACAGTGAAAGAAACTGACACTCTCCCTACCTACAGTTTTCTGTCCCTAGAAAAAATGTTTTTTTTAAGCACAATATAGCACAAGGAGAATTCACTCACTGTCCTTCCAGGTCCCTGGAAACAAGGACTTGCACAGTGAAAGAAACTGACACTCTCCCTACCTACAGTTTTCTGTCCCTAGAAAAAATGTTTTTTTTAAGCACAATATAGCACAAGGAGAATTCACTCACTGTCCTTCCAGGTCCCTAGAAACAAGGACTTGCACAGTGAAAGAAACTGACACTCTCCCTACCTACAGTTTTCTGTCCCTAGAAAAAATGTTTTTTTTAAGCACAATATAGCACAAGGAGAATTCACTCACTGTCCTTCCAGGTCCCTAGAAACAAGGACTTACACAGTGAAAGAAACTGACACTCTCCCTACCTACAGTTTTCTGTCCCTAGAAAAAAATTTTTTTTAAGCACAATAAAGCACAAGGAGAATTCACTCACTGTCCTTCCAGGTCCCTAGAAACAAGGACTTACACAGTGAAAGAAACTGACACTCTCCCTACCTACAGTTTTCTGTCCCTAGAAAAAATGTTTTTTTTAAGCACAATATAGCACAAGGAGAATTCACTCACTGTCCTTCCAGGTCCCTAGAAACAAGGACTTACACAGTGAAAGAAACTGACACTCTCCCTACCTACAGTTTTCTGTCTCTAGAAAAAATGTGTTTTTTAAGCACAATATAGCACAAGGAGAATTCACTCACTGTCCTTCCAGGTCCCTGGAAACAAGGACTTGCACAGTGAAAGAAACTGACACTCTCCCTACCTACAGTTTTCTGTCCCTAGAAAAAATGTTTTTTTTAAGCACAATAAAGCACAAGGAGAATTCACTCACTGTCCTTCCAGGTCCCTAGAAACAAGGACTTACACAGTGAAAGAAACTGACACTCTCCCTACCTACAGTTTTCTGTCCCTAGAAAAAATGTTTTTTTAAGCACAATAAAGCACAAGGAGAATTCACTCACTGTCCTTCCAGGTCCCTAGAAACAAGGACTTACACAGTGAAAGAAACTGACACTCTCCCTACCTACAGTTTTCTGTCCCTAGAAAAAATGTTTTTTTTAAGCACAATATAGCACAAGGAGAATTCACTCACTGTCCTTCCAGGTCCCTAGAAACAAGGACTTACACAGTGAAAGAAACTGACACTCTCCCTACCTACAGTTTTCTGTCTCTAGAAAAAATGTGTTTTTTAAGCACAATATAGCACAAGGAGAATTCACTCACTGTCCTTCCAGGTAGCTGGAAACAAGGACTTGCACAGTGAAAGAAACTGACACTCTCCCTACCTACAGTTTTCTGTCCCTAGAAAAAATGTTTTTTTAAGCACAATAAAGCACAAGGAGAATTCACTCACTGTCCTTCCAGGTCCCTAGAAACAAGGACTTACACAGTGAAAGAAACTGACACTCTCCCTACCTACAGTTTTCTGTCCCTAGAAAAAATGTTTTTTTTAAGCACAATATAGCACAAGGAGAATTCACTCACTGTCCTTCCAGGTCCCTAGAAACAAGGACTTACACAGTGAAAGAAACTGACACTCTCCCTACCTACAGTTTTCTGTCCCTAGAAAAAATGTTTTTTTTAAGCACAATATAGCACAAGGAGAATTCACTCACTGTCCTTCCAGGTCCCTGGAAACAAGGACTTGCACAGTGAAAGAAACTGACACTCTCCCTACCTACAGTTTTCTGTCCCTAGAAAAAATGTTTTTTTTAAGCACAATAAAGCACAAGGAGAATTCACTCACTGTCCTTCCAGGTCCCTAGAAACAAGGACTTACACAGTGAAAGAAACTGACACTCTCCCTACCTACAGTTTTATGTCCCTAGAAAAAATGTTTTTTTAAGCACAATATAGCACAAGGAGAATTCACTCACTGTCCTTCCAGGTCCCTAGAAACAAGGACTTACACAGTGAAAGAAACTGACACTCTCCCTACCTACAGTTTTCTGTCTCTAGAAAAAATGTGTTTTTTAAGCACAATATAGCACAAGGAGAATTCACTCACTGTCCTTCCAGGTCCCTGGAAACAAGGACTTGCACAGTGAAAGAAACTGACACTCTCCCTACCTACAGTTTTCTGTCCCTAGAAAAAATGTTTTTTTTAAGCACAATAAAGCACAAGGAGAATTCACTCACTGTCCTTCCAGGTCCCTAGAAACAAGGACTTACACAGTGAAAGAAACTGACACTCTCCCTACCTACAGTTTTCTGTCCCTAGAAAAAATGTTTTTTTTAAGCACAATATAGCACAAGGAGAATTCACTCACTGTCCTTCCAGGTCCCTAGAAACAAGGACTTACACAGTGAAAGAAACTGACACTCTCCCTACCTACAGTTTTCTGTCCCTAGAAAAAATGTTTTTTTTAAGCACAATATAGCACAAGGAGAATTCACTCACTGTCCTTCCAGGTCCCTGGAAACAAGGACTTGCACAGTGAAAGAAACTGACACTCTCCCTACCTACAGTTTTCTGTCCCTAGAAAAAATGTTTTTTTTAAGCACAATAAAGCACAAGGAGAATTCACTCACTGTCCTTCCAGGTCCCTAGAAACAAGGACTTACACAGTGAAAGAAACTGACACTCTCCCTACCTACAGTTTTCTGTCCCTAGAAAAAATGTTTTTTTTAAGCACAATATAGCACAAGGAGAATTCACTCACTGTCCTTCCAGGTCCCTAGAAACAAGGACTTACACAGTGAAAGAAACTGACACTCTCCCTACCTACAGTTTTCTGTCCCTAGAAAAAATGTTTTTTTTAAGCACAATATAGCACAAGGAGAATTCACTCACTGTCCTTCCAGGTCCCTGGAAACAAGGACTTGCACAGTGAAAGAAACTGACACTCTCCCTACCTACAGTTTTCTGTCCCTAGAAAAAATTTTTTTTTAAGCACAATAAAGCACAAGGAGAATTCACTCACTGTCCTTCCAGGTCCCTAGAAACAAGGACTTACACAGTGAAAGAAACTGACACTCTCCCTACCTACAGTTTTCTGTCCCTAGAAAAAATGTTTTTTTTAAGCACAATATAGCACAAGGAGAATTCACTCACTGTCCTTCCAGGTCCCTAGAAACAAGGACTTACACAGTGAAAGAAACTGACACTCTCCCTACCTACAGTTTTCTGTCTCTAGAAAAAATGTGTTTTTTAAGCACAATATAGCACAAGGAGAATTCACTCACTGTCCTTCCAGGTCCCTGGAAACAAGGACTTGCACAGTGAAAGAAACTGACACTCTCCCTACCTACAGTTTTCTGTCCCTAGAAAAAATGTTTTTTTTAAGCACAATAAAGCACAAGGAGAATTCACTCACTGTCCTTCCAGGTCCCTAGAAACAAGGACTTACACAGTGAAAGAAACTGACACTCTCCCTACCTACAGTTTTCTGTCCCTAGAAAAAATGTTTTTTTTAAGCACAATATAGCACAAGGAGAATTCACTCACTGTCCTTCCAGGTCCCTAGAAACAAGGACTTACACAGTGAAAGAAACTGACACTCTCCCTACCTACAGTTTTCTGTCCCTAGAAAAAATGTTTTTTTAAGCACAATATAGCACAAGGAGAATTCACTCACTGTCCTTCCAGGTCCCTGGAAACAAGGACTTGCACAGTGAAAGAAACTGACACTCTCCCTACCTACAGTTTTCTGTCCCTAGAAAAAATGTTTTTTTTAAGCACAATAAAGCACAAGGAGAATTCACTCACTGTCCTTCCAGGTCCCTAGAAACAAGGACTTACACAGTGAAAGAAACTGACACTCTCCCTACCTACAGTTTTCTGTCCCTAGAAAAAATGTTTTTTTTAAGCACAATATAGCACAAGGAGAATTCACTCACTGTCCTTCCAGGTCCCTAGAAACAAGGACTTACACAGTGAAAGAAACTGACACTCTCCCTACCTACAGTTTTCTGTCCCTAGAAAAAATGTTTTTTTTAAGCACACTATAGCACAAGCACAAAACACACTGACACTCTCCCTACCTATCCTTCTCTTTCCCTAAACTAAAGGAATCCAGGTTAAGCAAGAAATAAATAAAAGTCACTGTCCCTGCCTATGCTGCTCTATCCCTGCTCCGGAACACACTACACTAGGCCGCCGTGCTGGCGGCCTTTTATAGTGTGGGGCGTGTACTAAACACCCTCAGCAATAATTGGCCACAGGCATCCTGCCTGTGGCCAATCATTGCTCTCCTCGCTGCCGGCGCTGTGATTGGCCAAGCATGCGGGGTCACAGTGCATGCTTGGCCAATCACAGCGCCTGGATGACACTGCGATGGCGTAGTGCATTGTGGGCCGTTCGCGTCACTCGAATTTGGCGCGAACGGCCCAAATCGTTCGATCTTCGTCGAACGATCGAACAGCCGATGTTCGAGTCGAACGTATGTTCGATTCGAACACGAAGCTCATCCCTACTTAGCACTTCTAACCTTGTGGCAACAGTTTGAGAATGGCCTTTTCCATTCCAGCATGACTGTCCCCCGTGCACAAAGCCAGTCCCATAAAAACATGGCTTGACTAGTTTTGTTTAAAGGAATCACTTTAAGTGATAGTAAAGGCCGCTATATTTTTTTAGGGGCTATGCCATAATGTGCTATTATGCTATAATGCACAACATATTAGCTCATTATGGGAGACTTACCTGCCAATGAAGCTCTCCAGCGCTGCAGTGTGATCGATTAAGTGGGCCACGGGAGATTCCATCTTCGCCCAGTCTTCCTTTTAGGTTTCATGTGTTCGGCTACATAAATGGCTGGGCCGTAATGACGTCACTCACTGACAATGACGTCACTCACTGACGTCACTCACTGACGTAAAAATGCACTGATCAATGTAAATATGACACTGGCAGGGAAGGGGTTAACACTAGGGGCGATCAAGGGGTTAAGTGTGTTCTAAATGTAGGGGGATGGGCTGCCAGGGACATGACAGATATCACTGTTCCCGATGACTGGGAACAATAGATCTCTGTCATGTTCCCTGTCAGAACAGGGACTCGCCTTGTTTACAAAGGCAGATCCCCGTTCTGCCTCTGTACTAGGTGATCGCCGGTCGCCAGCGGGCTTCCGCAGCGTGCAGCGGGTGCGCACCCACCCACGACTGTGCCTGCGCAAGCCGACGTACAGCTACGGCGATTCATGCAGGAGTGCCAGCCTGCACCCTATAGTGACTGGGGCTGGTCGGCAAGCAGTTACGGGCTATGGTTTTGCAACAGGATGTCCGACAAGCCTTTAAAATTGTGATGGCCAGGTGTCCACATACATTTGGCCATATGGTATACAACAATTTTTGAAGAAGACTCACCAAAGATGCAACTCTTGGTTACCAATACTAACTATAAAAATAACATGGCCATCCCTCACAGAAACATGTCAGATGTAGGAAGTAGATCCAATAACCATAGAACCAAGTTTTTCAAGCAAATCACATTTGCAGATGTATCGGAACACTCTACAGAAGATTGTCTAAAAAGTATGGGCACTCCAGGATGCCCGCTGGTTAAAGTAGGTATTGTCAGGTCTGAGGCCAGATGACAGATGCAAACCGTTGAGGTCAGGAGTGCACCGCTATGGTAGTGGACCCTACGGCTGACTGCTGCGGATGGATCTCTGGGTGGTTAAGGAAGGCAGGTCCACTGGAGAACCAACACGGATCCCACAGGGAGCTAGAGCATAAGATTCCCCAGGGCGCGGAGTCTAAGAGCCAGCAGGTGTTCACCAGAGCCTCTAGTGGTGAGGATGGACTGGGCTGCAACTGGCTCCAGGTCGTGGCCCCCAGAGTCTCCCAGCTCATGCTCACAGTAGGCTACAGGAGCATAGTAAGGGGATATGCCAAAGGTCAGGGTGACTAGCAGACAAGGATAAACATAGAACACGCCAAAGGTCAGGGTCAGAAGCAGGCAAGGATAGTCGAGAACAAGCCAAGCTCGGTAACTGGAATCAGACGTAGAAGACACAGCAAGTCACACACGAAAGCTAACATACAATGTTGATCAGCAGGGCTGGCTTGCAGTGCACAGGTTAATATAGAGTTCTCTGATAGGGGCTGGGGTGGAGCCATGCTAGGAGGAGAGATTACTTAAGCAGCCAGGTGAGAGTGGCTGGCCTCTAAGGTGAACACATGGAGGAGTGGCAAGCTGACAGACAAACATTACTGCATATCCATGACAGGTATTAATTTGAACCTGACCACATGTACTGTATAATGTAAATAAGTAGCTACATGGACCAAATGTGTACTTACACTTTATAAAGCCAGTTTCAACCAATAGTCTAGTTAAATTACAAAACAAGTTGTTATTTATTGCAGGTCATGGATACTGAGATCCCTGTGCTTAGGTTCCAAATTCAGCATGTCTCTCAGCCTTTGGAAGGGTGTCGGAGTTTCCATGTTAATTTCTTTGAGTAAATGAAAGCAACTTGTTCTGAAGATTCTTATGCAGCCCCAGAGTGAAGAACAGCAATATGAGCAGAGAGACAGGTGACTAGAAACTCTGTTCTTTTGCAGTTGCTTAAATGCTATGGAGAAAGCAACAAGAAGACTATAAATATCCAAAAGTAGCAGGTCACCTGAAATATCAAACTATGCACAAACAAGACCAAAATTTATAGCTGGGAAATCTCACCTCTGAAGTCCAAAGTATATATTATACCAGCAACTAAAATACCACTTTTGGGTGAACTGACCCTTCAAATATGCAACCCACTGTAAATGCAATCACAAGGTTTGGAAAAAAACTTTTTTTTTAATTTAGAAAAAAATAACCATATTCCTTGAAGAAGACCATATTCAGTTTTGTCCACCAGTTTCACATCTATATTCAGAACATAATTTACTATCTTTGCTCTATTTTCTCCATGTGGAGGTTCAAGTACTATTGAACATAAAGCTGCAAAGAAATGCCTGTAGGACATTCTGAAGGAATTAATATTTTTATACCAAGTGCGAATAGTATTGACATGACATTCAATATCCTTGATAGGTCACCTCCTTCTGCGGATAACACTACATAACACTTTCATGTTTCCATCTTATCTTCATATGACTTCCCCCACCCCGACTCTCATTTAATAAAACATTCCTAGAATTCTAAACCTGTACAACTCTTCATTTGCATACAACACCATCTCCTTCCCTCCCGTGTCACATCAAAGGGTTTCAGTCTATCAAAGATTGGTATCTATAAAATAGAATAAAGTGTTGGAATGAGTAAATCAGTGAAACCTTTGAATTGTCAATACAAAGGTTGCTCGGAATGCGTGAAAATCATTAATTTCGCATCATTTCTTGGATTCTCGTTATACTTGAAATCCTTAGTAACCCATTTTGAATTATTACAGTTAATACTGTATTTTGGCTCTGAAGGTTTTTTTTGCCTATTTTACAGTTACAAAAATAATTGAAAAAAGCAATCATTTCAAAGTTCATTTATATGCTGAATAATATGAGACGATTTTGCATAAAGATGTCGATGTCAGCGAAACATTTGAAGTCTGTGACTTTAACTATATGGGAAATAGTTTTTAGGGCATGGGTAGCTTGACAAAGATCATAGGGTGCTTGCTGGTTTGGAAAGGAAGCAGTCCAGTAATATATTGAAGGTGAAGAGTGAAGCATTAGGGTTGATTTATTGATTAATTTACTATGCACTTTTGAAAGTGTAGTTGCTCCATAGATTAGTAAATGAGGGAGAGCTCTGCTGGCTTCTACCATCCAATTATGTGCACGCAAAGTATTTTTCTTGCATGTGATTGGTTGTTGTTAGTAAAGCTAAGCTTTACCTCATTTATTAAGCTCTGGGGCAACTGCACTTTCAAAAGTGCACAGTCTATTTGCCTTTAGTAAGAGACGGTTCACACTGGGGCGGCACGACTTTGGGGGCGACTCGGCAAGGCGATCTCAAGACGACTTGGGAGGCAATTAAAAAATGACTTCTGTATAGAAGTCAATGCAAGTCGCCCGAGTCGCCCCCAAAGTAGTACAGGAACCTTTTTCTAAGTCGGAGCGACTTGAGTCGCTCCTATTAGAACGGTTCCATTGAACAGAGCGGGACGCGACTTGTCAGGCGGCTGAGTCGCCTGACGAGTCACCCCTGTGTGAACCGGGTCTATGTCAAACACAATGTAACCATATATTAACCGATAAATATACTAACAAAACTAATACAAATGGTGAAAACTGTTTTTGGCAGCACCATTTAACGAGAAAAAGGGATTTTTATAACAGCTTACCTGTAAAATCCTTTTCTTGGAGTACATCACGGGACACAGAGCGACATAGTCATTACTATGTGGGATTATATAGATTACCTTCAGGTGCTGGCACTGGCAACTTCCAAACAGGAAGTACCCTCCCCTATATAAGCCCCTCCCATCCGGGAGTACCTCAGTTTTGTAGCAAAGCAATACGTGTCCCCAAAAAGAGGGGTGGGAGCTCTGTGTCCCGTGATGTACTCCAAGAAAAGGATTTTACAGGTAAGCTGTTATAAAAATCCCTTTTTCTTTTTCGTACATCACGGGACACAGAGCGACATAGTCATTACTATGTGGGACGTCCCAAAGCAATGCCAAATGAGGGGGGGGGGATACACCATACATAATCAGACATGAGGATCTTTTGTGGCCTGCAACACACTGCGCCCAAAGGCGACATCCTCCTGACTTCTAACGTCCACCTGGTAGAACCTAGTAACCGTGTGTACTGAAGACCACGTTGCGGCCTTACAGATTTGAGCCAGGGAGGCCTGGTGATGCACTGCCCATGAAGTTCCAACTGCTCTCGTGGAGTGCGCCCTAACTTTGAACGGAGGCGGTCTCCTTTTCAAGCCATAGGCTTGCATTATGACCTGTCGAATCCACTTGGCTAAAGTAGATTTTGACGCTGCCTGACACTTTCTGGGGCCTTCCGGCAGAATAAACAAGGTATCCGTTCTACGAATCTGAGCAGTGGCTTTTAGATAAGCTTTAACTGCTCTTACTACATCCAAGGAATGTAATAACTTTTCCTCTACCGAGCTCGGTTTTGGGAAAAAAGAAGGAAGAACCACATCTTGGTTCAAATGAAACCTCGATACCACCTTAGGAAGAAAGGCTGGATGAGGACGTAACACTACTCTGTCCTTATAAATGACTAGATATGGCTCTTTACAGGACATGGCGGCTAATTCCGACACTCTTCTAGCCGAACATATGGCTACTAAAAAAATCAATTTTCTGGTGAGTAGAACCAAGGAAATGTGCCGCAGAGGTTCAAACGGCTGCTTTTGCAGAACCGATAGAACCAAATTTAGATCCCATGGGCATATGGGAGCTTTAACCGGTGGAATAATACGAGTCACCCCTTGTACAAAGGATTTGACAAGTGAGTGCATAGCCAGGGGCCTTTGAAATAGTATAGACAAGGCTGAAACCTGACCCTTGATAGTACTTAAGGCAAACTTCCTGTCTACAGCCCACTGCAGGAAGTCCAGAATTCTGCCTATAACGTACTTACGTGGATGCCATTTCCTGGCCTCACACCAAGTGATGTACGCCTTCCAGACTCTATAGTAAATCTGCCTGGATACAGGCTTCCTGGCATTGATTATAGTAGATACCACAGAGTTAGAGAGACCTCTCTTTTTTAGGATGTGGGATTCAATAGCCAGGCCGTTAAACCTAGAGTTAGTAAGGAAGGGTGGTATATCGGTCCTTGCGAAAGCAGGTCCGAACGACGTGGAAGGGTCCAAGGACTCCCCACAGACATTTTTACAATCTCCGCGTACCAGGCCCTTCGGGGCCACGCTGGAGCCACCAGGATCACCGGCCTCTTTTCCAACCTGACTCTGCGAAGGAGTCGAGGCAACAATTGTAGCGGAGGGAAACCATATATCAGTTTGAACTGATCCCAAGGGAACACCAGAGCATCCGAGCCGCAAGCGAGGGGATCCCTTGTCCGGGAGACAAATCTGTCCACCTTTGCGTTGAATCTGGATGCTAGCAGATCTACATCCGGTGTTCCCCACCGCTGACATATTGCTCGGAAGACCTGGGGATGAAGGGACCATTCCCCTGGGCATAACTGTTGGCGACTCAGAAAGTCCGCCTTCCAATTCTCCACCCCTGGAATGAAGACAGCTGATATGCATGGGACATGCTTTTCTGCCCATTCCGGGATGTGACTTACTTCCCTCTGGGCTGCACGACTCCTGGTGCCCCCTTGATGATTGATATATGCCACTGCCGTGGCATTGTCTGATTGAATTCTGACAGGGGACCCTAGGAGTTTGGATGTCCATGCTACTAGGGCATACCGGGCTGCTCGTATCTCTAAGAGATTGATGGGCAGGGTCTTTTCTGTATCTGACCATCTGCCCTGTGTCATGGATATGCATTAATGTCTGTCTGCCATCTTACCTTCCTCCTCATGTATTCATCTAGAGACCAGACCTCCTTCACCTGGCTTCCTTTATAATCTCCTCCCAGCCTGACTCCACCCCAGGCCCTATCACTGAACACTATATTAACCTGTGCACTGCAAGCCTGCTTTGCTGATCAACGTGTTTGTTAGGCATTGTGTGTTTGGGTTCCTGCCTGCCGTGTGCTACGTCTGTCTCTCTGTTACGTTATTGGCTTGTCCCCGACCATCCCTGTCTGCTCGTGACCCTTGACCTTCGGCTCGTTCTTCGTTATCCTTGTCTGCTTGTGGCCCCTGACCTTCGGCTTGTTATTCGGTTCTCTCTATCGTGTGCCGCTGCTTCCCCTTATCCTACGGGGCGTGAGCTAGGAAACTCCAGGGGCCGCGACCTGGTCCCAGCCTGCAGCGTAACATCCTCACCACTAGAGGCCCTGGAGAAGACCAGCTGGGTCTTAGACTCCGCGCCCTGGGGAATCTTGGCTCTCGCTTCCGTTGGGATCCCGGTTGTGCTCCTCTGGTCCCGCTTTCCACAACCACCCAGTTTCCTATCCACAGAAGCCAGCCATAGGGTTCACTACCTCGCGGTGCACTCCTGTCCCCCTACGGTGTGCATCTGTCACCTGGCCACAGGTGACCCTGACAGTTTGATCAGCCATGAACCCGGCTGACATCCCGCTACCCGCGGATGATCCATTGCAGGGCATAGTTTGCAGACTTGAAACCCAGGAATCGAATCAGACTCAGGTGATGCGATTCCTCCAGGATCTGGCTTCTCGATTCGAGCAGCTTCAGGCCTCCTTGGGAACCCCGAATCCGCAACCTCAAGTACAACCAGCGGTGGTACCTATCGCACCAGTCGCAGCCACACACTCACTAATACTGCCAGCTCCGTTCCGTTTCTCTGGGGACTCCAAGGCCTGCAGAGGGTTCCTTAGCCAATGCACGATTCATTTTGAGCTTCAGCCTCAAAACTTTCTGTCTGATAGGGCAAAGGTAGCCTATATCATTTCCCTCCTCTCCGGTGAAGCTTTAGCCTGGGCAGCCCCTCTGTGGGAACTGAATGATCCAGTGGTTTCTAGCCTGTCTGGCTTCTTGAAACTTTTTCGGAATATCTTTGAAGAACCGGCTCGTGTCTCTTCAGCGGCCAGCGCCCTTCTACGTCTCCGCCAAGAGTCTGCTTCAGTGGGACAGTACGCCCTTAATTTCCGCATACTGTCGGCTGAGTTGAGCTGGAACAATGAGGCCTTAGTCGCAACCTTTTTGCATGGCCTTTCTGATAGAGTGAAGGATGAATTAGCAGGAAGAACCATCCCCACTGATCTGGACGGAGTTATCTCCTTGTGTAACCAGATCGATATTCGCTTTCAGGAAAGGACCCTAGAAAAGCGGCGCCAGCACTCCTTGGTCCTTAGTCAGCCTGAGCTCCCCTCTCCTCGACCCGTGGAGCATCTCCTGCCAGCTGAGGAACCCATGCAGCTGGGCAGGACCAGGCTATCCCCAGAGGAACGTGCTAGGCGCAGAAATCTAGGCCTGTGTCTCTACTGTGGGGGCAAAGGTCATTTTCGTGACACTTGCTCTCTTTGTCCAGAAAAACGTTTGGGTCCACTTCATCTGGAAAGTGGAGTATTGGACCCAGAAATATCACCTTCCCCTTCTCGTCTTCTGCTTTCTGTGTTCCTTCATGTTGGTGCTTCTTCTCATTCGGTCTCAGCATATCTGGATTCCGGAGCCGCTGGTAATTTCATGGACTGGGAAATCGCATCGTCCATGAGACTTACTCTTTTGCCCCTCACCACGCCATTGGTGGTCTTGGCGATTGATGGTACTGTTCTCCCAGGGGGACCTATCCGCTTCCAGACCCTCCCTGTTAAGATGTCGGTGGGTACACTCCACCAGGAGTGGATATCCTTCCTTATCTTACCCAAGGCCTCAACGCCTATAATTTTGGGTCTCCCATGGTTACAGCTCCATTCTCCTCATGTGGACTGGACTACTGGACAGATCCTGGCTTGGGGTCCCTCCTGTTCCTCGTCCTGTCTACCCAAGGTTGCCCCCTGTGAATCTGAGCCGGTCATTCATTCCAGGTTGCATAACCATTTACATTTCTCTGTCCCTAACCACCCTTGGACGCACAGCCAGGCTAGCTTGTCTACAAGTCCTGCAGTCGCTACGTCTTGCGATGCGATTCAGGTAGTCGCTACACCTGACTCAGCTATTCACTCTGCCTCTGTACTAGTTATGCCAGTCCAGCCCATGCCCAGTGAGCCTCTTACTTTTTCTTGTTCGGGACATTCTGCTTGTCCTTCAGCTATTCAGCTTGACTCCGGCGACATGTCACCTTCTAACCAACCTGACTTCAGGGTTCCACTGACATCTGCCCAGTCTGATGGTCCTGTGCAAGATGACCAGTTCCCCTTTAAGGGTCTAGGGGACCCTCCTCAGATTCCTGTTGATCCTCTCATGCCCTTGCTTATTCCTAGAGAGCCTTTGGTCCTCAATAGATCTTCTTGTCATCTCCCTACCTCGTTTTCGGTCTCTGAGGATAATTTTAAGTACGAGGTTAGACAAGTTCTGGATTCTCGGCTCTGCAGAGGCATTCTTCAGTACCTTGTGCATTGGAGAGGTTTTGGTCCTGAGGAGGCGTCTTGGATCGCTGCATCTGATGTCGCTGCACCTCATCTGTTGAGAAGGTTTCATCAGAGATTTCCCTTTAAGCCTGGGTCCAGGCGGGGGAGGGCCCATAAGAGGGAGGGTACTGTCATGGATATGCATTAATGTCTGTCTGCCATCTTACCTTCCTCCTCATGTGTTCATCTAGAGACCAGACCTCCTTCACCTGGCTTCCTTTATAATCTCCTCCCAGCCTGACTCCACCCCAGGCCCTATCACTGAACACTATATTAACCTGTGCACTGCAAGCCTGCTTTGCTGATCAACGTGTTTGTTAGGCATTGTGTGTTTGGGTTCCTGCCTGCCGTGTGCTACGTCTGTCTCTCTGTTACGTTATTGGCTTGTCCCCGACCATCCCTGTCTGCTCGTGACCCTTGACCTTCGGCTCGTTCTTCGTTATCCTTGTCTGCTTGTGGCCCCTGACCTTCGGCTTGTTATTCGGTTCTCTCTATCGTGTGCCGCTGCTTCCCCTTATCCTACGGGGCGTGAGCTAGGAAACTCCAGGGGCCGCGACCTGGTCCCAGCCTGCAGCGTAACATCCTCACCACTAGAGGCCCTGGAGAAGACCAGCTGGGTCTTAGACTCCGCGCCCTGGGGAATCTTGGCTCTCGCTTCCGTTGGGATCCCGGTTGTGCTCCTCTGGTCCCGCTTTCCACAACCACCCAGTTTCCTATCCACAGAAGCCAGCCATAGGGTTCACTACCTCGCGGTGCACTCCTGTCCCCCTACGGTGTGCATCTGTCACCTGGCCACAGGTGACCCTGACACCCTGGAGAGACCATTGCTCCAGTACTGCCCCCCAGCCTATAAGGCTGGCATCTGTAGTGACCACCTTCCAGGAAATCGGACTGAAGGATTTTCCCTTCTGGAGATTCTGGGGGATCAACCACCAGCAGAGACTCTTCCGAACGGAAGGGGATAAGGACATCGGGAAGTCTAGAGCCTGAACCTTTCTGTTCCAGGCTGACAGTATGGCCCTCTGCAAATTCCTTGAGTGGAATTGGGCGTATGGCACAGCTTCGAATGATGCTACCATTTTTCCCAGCAGCCTCATGCACAGGCGTATGGATGGCTGTCTTTTTGCACAAAGTAGGCGGACCAAGTCCCTCAAAGAGGATACTTTGTCTTGAGGTAGGAAAATCTTCCTCTGGTCTGAATCCAGCCGTAGCCCTAAGTACACCAGACTTTTGACTGGCTGTAGGGCTGACTTGTCCAGGTTGATGATCCAACCGTGAGATTCTAGATACCTGATCGTATCGAGAATTACCACCTCTAGTTTGGCAACTGAGTGGTCCATCAACAACAGGTCGTCTAGGTATGCCATTATCGTTACACCTCGTGTTCTTAGATCGGCCACCAGTGAGGCCAGAACTTTTGTGAACACCCGTGGTGCTGTGGCCAGACCGAAGGGTAAGGCTCTGAACTGAAAATGGCGCCCTTCTACCGCAAAGCGTAGAAATCTTTGATGACCTGGAAAGATGGGAACATGCAAGTAAGCATCTTTGATGTCGATCGAGGCTAACCATTCTTCCCCTTGTAGGGCAGCGGCTACCGACCGGATCGACTCCATCCGAAAGGATCGGATGTTCAGGAATTTGTTTAGACCCTTTAGATCCAATATGGGTCTTATGTCCCCGTTTGGTTTCGGGATTGTGAAAAGGTTTGAGTAGAAACCCAACCCCCACTCTTCCATAGGAACCTCCATAATTACTCCTTGGAGCAATAGTTGTTCTAACGCCAACAGGAGAGACCTCCTTTTTAGAGGGTCTTTTGGCATGCCTGACCACATAAAATGGGAAGGAGGAGATTCTTTTAGCTCCAATTTGTATCCCAGAGTTACAGTGGAGAGCACCCATCTGTCTCTGATCGTCTCCCGCCAGGTCTCTGCGAACAACCAAAGTCTTCCCCCCACCCGTTTGAGTGGGGGCAGCCCTTCATAGGCTTGACTTGGAGGCTGGTTTAGTACCTCTTCGGATCCAGGGTCTTTTGTTACCCTGTGATTGTCCCTGATCTTTACCTCCGGAGTTTGACCGAGGAGGCCGTCGGAACTGCTTAGTAGCAGATGTCCCAGGGATTGGAGAGGTAGGCCTCTTAAAAGATGGACCTCTAGACCTCTTTTTAACCGGTAAGAGAGTACTTTTACCACTGGAAATCTTCTGGATATACTTATCCAGGTCTTCGCCAAATAGGCGTTCACCATGAAATGGGAAGCTAACTAGGAGCTTCTTACAGGGAGCTTCAGCAGACCAGTTCTTAAGCCACAGAAGTCTACGCATATGTACCAAAGACAGCGTAAGGTGGGAGGCCTGATGGATAGAATCCTTAAGGGCGTCAACCGCAAAACATAATGCTCTAGGCAAATCAGCCAGAGCCTGGGCTTGCTGGTCTGGCAAATCCCTCAAGATCAGTTTCATCTGATCCTTCACAGCTTGGCAAACCCCAATGGCTGCCACTGCTGGCTGTGTAACTGCCCCTGCTGTGGAAAAAGCAGATTTTAACAAGGACTCCATTTTTTTATCTATTGGATCCTTGAACATTTGAACATTATCTACTGGACATGTCAGTGATTTGTTCACAGAAGAGATGGCTGCGTCCACCGTAGGAACACTCCATCTTTGGATGAACTTATCCTCCATGGGATAGGTCACCTGAAATCTCTTAGGTGGAACAAATAGTTTATCAGGATGTTCCCAGTCCTGGTATATAAGTCCTTCCAGTAACGGATGAACTGGAAAGGAACAATTAGTCTGGGGAGCTTTTAACGACCCCAATGAGGAGACAGAAGTAGTTGATGGTTCCACAAGAGGCATTTTAAATGCTGATCGAACCATGTTAGTTAGGGTCTGAACCCACAATCTTTCAGCTTGTGATGCTGAAAATGGTTCTTCTACTGTCGATTCCTCAAAAACAGAGTCAACCTCATCCTGATCCCCTTCAGGTAGGTCAATCCCTTCCTGGGACTGTTGCTCTGCCAACAGGTACTCTGATGGAAGTGACGGAGATCTGGCGCGCTTTCTTTCCTGTAGAGAAGAAGCGATCAATGCTGCCAATCTTTGCTCCAATCCTCCCAGAGTTGAGGCAAAAACCTCCTCTGTTATATAACAGGAGCAGGTGGACTGAGGACAGCCGCAGTACCTGGCACTCCCGGGGGTTCCTTATGGGTACTAACCTCTGATTTCTCAGGGGAGGAAGGTGCAGATGACTGCTCCAGATCCTCAGAGCCCGATGGAGACCCCCTACACCTCCTGAGTGGTATATCCCGGAGTTTCTTAGGCGGCATATTCCTTAGTCAAAACTGAGGTATTCCAGCCGCAATACACCCCTTACTGAAATAGTCTAATGCAATTTGCTGCTATGTGCATCAGTGGGTGTCTACCAATGCGCCTTTCTAGGGGATGCCTGTATCAACCGCCCGCTGTAAGCCTGCTATAACATGCTACCAGCCCCTTTATATGCTCTGTTCTCCACAGCTAGTAGTTTGGACTGAGTCCTTTTACCTTGCTGGGATGCCCGCACATGCACAGAAGCGCTCGGCGCGCAGAGCGCGTCATCCGCCAGGCTCCGCCCCCTTTTCGTGGCCAGTTTCATAAAAGAAAGCGTGTGCGCGCGTGCGCGCGCGCGTGCATGAGTGCGCTATTGGCGCTATCCAGGGAGAGGAGCCAGGGTCCCTGCTTCAACCAGGACCCGGGGATAGAAGGGACCTTTAGGCAACATGACAGAAGGATGCAGCTTCCCTTACAGAGAGCCCACCATCTGCCTGGACTTTTACCATGGAAGGAATAGTCCCAGGAAAAAAGACGTTCCACAGCGGCCTCTAGTGGACAAACACAGGTACCGCACCTTGTCTTTTTTTTTTTTCCAAACTTCCTCTATGAAAAAAACATTTCTAGGATTTAGTAGTTTTGTAGGCATATACAGCTATTAGCGGGAATACCGTCTAGGTAACAGGCAGAAAGACATATTAGGCTTGGGGGTCCCCTCAATAGAACCAAGTTCCTGAGGGGTCCCCACTTACCTTTTCCCCGCCGCAGGACTCTGTTTGGTCCACAGGAGCCCAAACTTCACCTCTCACGGCAGGCATTGTACGTAGACCTTCAGGGACCGGGTTCCCAAGGATTCCACTCCCCTGGACTTGTATAGCACCCTGCACAGAAAACATCTTGGTCGTGGGTATGACCAGAGCTCTGGATCCCAGGGTCCAGCCCTCCTAAGAGAGGCATTACAGGCAAAACCTTGCTCTTCTCTGCAAGGCCCGGGTACCGCCCGTTTAGCTTTTTTGGTCGGATCCGGAGCTTGCTGAGGTCCAAAAGAACCTGTACGCAAGCCCAGTGAAAAACACATGTTACTCTTTGGCCAACACCTTAGACACTGGCAAAAAACTGAGGTACTCCCGGATGGGAGGGGCTTATATAGGGGAGGTTACTTCCTGTTTGGAAGTTGCCAGTGCCAGCACCTGAAGGTAATCTATATAATCCCACATAGTAATGACTATGTCGCTCTGTGTCCCGTGATGTACGGAAAAGAAAAGGGGTTTTTGAATGTATCACTGCTTCTAAAATTGTCCTGAACTGGTCCTCAGCTGTAGCAGTCCGGCCCAGTGGCACACCTGCAAAGCATATAGTTCTGTGGAACTAACGCAAGGAAAAGTCATAATACTATGCCCACCAAAAAGGGGAGACCCCAAACCAATAGATGATTCCCTACGTTTTCCAAAAACAATTTAAAGTTAGCTCTACTCCAACAACTCCCTCTCTGCCAAGCTGTCATGACAAAAGTTGTCAAGTGAGACAAGCTTTTCCTATGGTGACCTTGCTCTTAACCGACTGCCTCCAAAATGTCTAAAGTCAGCCAGTCAGGTAAGGTCCACCATCTAGTTAACCTTCTTATGCCCCATACAAATGAGCGGAATTTTCGCCAGCAAAAGTCTGATGTGAGCTTTTGGTCAGAAATTCCGACCGTGTGTATGCTCCATCAGACTTTTTCTGTCGGAATTTCCGCCAGCAAAAGATTGAGGGCAGGTTCTCTATTTTTCAGACGGAAAAAGATCCTATCAGAAATTCCAATCGTCTGTATGCAATTCCGACGCACAAAAAAACACGCATGCTCGGAAATAATTTGACGCATGCTCGGAAGCATTGAACTTATTTTTCTTGCCTCGTCGTAGAGTTGTACGTCAACACGTTCTTAACGCTCGAAAGTTCAGAGAACGTTTGTGTGACCGTGTGTATGCAAGCCAAGCTTGAGCGGAATTCCGTCAGAAAAACCATCCAACTTTTTTCCGACGGAAATTCTGCTCGTGTGTACAGGGCATAAGTCTACATCTTACTTCCCCAACTACAGTGCTGTTGAAAAGTATTTGGCCCTTCCTGATTTTTTTTTCTTGCATATTTGTCACACCTAAATGATTCAGATCATCAAACTAATTTTAATATTATGTAAAGATAACCCAAGCAAATGCATTTTTAAAATTATGATTTCAGGGGATTTTTATTAAGGGAAAAAAGTTGTCCAAATCTGCCTGGCCCCCTATGTGAGAACGTAATTGCCCCCCCCCCCTTGCTAAATCATGAATGAA
Organism: Rana muscosa; assembly: GCA_029206835.1. NCBI lineage: Eukaryota > Metazoa > Chordata > Amphibia > Anura > Ranidae > Rana > Rana muscosa. The sequence goes on along the minus strand of CM055126.1, from coordinate 190,913,821 downwards.
CTGTGATTAACCAAATTTTGGGGAAAGCTGAGTTAAATATCACTTGCCACACCCAGGCCTGATTACTGCCAGACCTGTTGAATCAAGAAATCACTTAAAGAAGCTGTCCGACGAAGTGAAGCACGCTAAGGCTGGGTTCACACTGGTCCGACAAATGTTCCGACATTGGGAGCTCATGTCACATGACGTGTGAAAATCAATGTTTCCCTATGGGAGCCGTCTTAACTGGTCCGACACAAGTCGGTCCGACTTTGAAAATGCTCCCTGTACTACTTTGGTCCGACTTTGATCCGACTTCAGCCCATTGAATATCATTGAAGTCGGATCAAAGTAGGATACTTGTCCTAACCATCCGACTTTTGACATCCGACATGGTGATTACAGCAGCAGTAAAAGGAATTTATCTCACACTGGGATTGTTTTAATTGGTCAAAGGACAAGCCAGACTATCACAAAGTCGGATCAAAGTAGTATCCTGTTCATTCAAGTCGGATGGATGTAGGACCAATGTAGGACCAATGTAGGACTGATGTCACAGAGCAAAGTAGGATGAAAGTCATACCGTGTAGTATCAGTGTGAACCCAGCCTCAAAGATGTAAAAAAGAAACACATCATGCCCCGATCTAAAGAAATTCAAAAACACATGGGAAACAAAGTAATGATCAAGTTCCTGATGACGCAGAGTTGTAAAAATGCATTGAGGCTGCACGTCCGCTATCATTGACGTCACTTCTAGTCTGTCCTCTGGCCCAACATCCGGTTATTGGAACGCATACCGACTTGGAGCGTGCGGTATGGATTGCACTGAAGGCTGTTAGTGTTGATTATAGCACCATTAAATGTTAGTACGAAATCTGTCATTTTTACACTGGTAAATCTACATTAAAAATACTACACTGTGATACTTTTCATTACTTTCTCCGGGTGTTTTCTGTGATACTTTATGAGAGAGAGTTATATGGGGAATCAGGGTTGGTGAACCCTTTCTACCGTTACGAGATCTTCCGTTCCCAGGTTATTGTTGGAGAAGCAGGAGCTGATAATTATCTAAAGACTGGTTTTATATAGATAGTTGTTAAGTGTGCATTTTAACCACTTTAGCCCCGGAAGAATTGGCTGCCCAATGACCGGGCCATTTTTTGCGATGCAGCACTGGGTCGCTTTAGCTATCAATTGCGCAGTCGTGCGACGTGGCTCCCAAACAAAATTGATGTCCTTTTTTTTCCCCCACAAATAGAGCTTTCTTTTGGTGGTATTTGATCACCTCTGCGGTTTTTATTTTTTGCACTATAAACAAAAATAGAGCGTCAATTTTGAAAAAAAAGCAATATTTTTTACTTTTTGCTATAATAAATATCCCCAAAATATATATAAAAAAATAAATTCTTCCTCAGTTTAGGCCGATATGTATTCTTCTACATATTTTTGGTAAAAAAAATCACAATAAGCGTTTATTGATTGGTTTGCGCAAAAGTTATAGCGTCTACAAAATAGGGGATAGTGTAAGGAAAGGTTACATCCTCTGGTAATATCTATCATTTGGCGTGCAGTACTGGGGTCCACCAGCAGGTGTCTCCTGGCAGTTTGGAACTGTCAGGGGAGCTTCTACCTGCTGGTGTTATGTCATCTTTGGGGCCAGTACTGGCGTCCACCAGCGGATGGATCCTGGCAGTGTGGTGCAGATTTTACCTTCTGCAATCAGGCTTCACCTGAGCTTGTTAGCAGGTAATAGTATAAATACCCGGCAAGTGCACACACACACACTGCCCTGGTATCGTCCTCGTGCCCTGACCTGCAGCCTGTTTACCTGAACCCTGATTCCTGATTCCTGATTCCTGTATCCTGTATCCTGAACCCGTTCTATCTGTTCCTGCATCCCTGGATCCTTGCCCTGCAGCCTGATTCCTTCCTTGTTGTCCCTGTCCGTCAACTCCTGGCCCCCCCATCTGCTGATCTCCTGTTAATGATCCTGGCCTGGCTTGACTACGATTCTGGTTCTCCCTTTTGCTACATATGCTGGTTGGTTATTTTCACTGTTTTGGTTGTTTGTTATTCACATTTATATGTATTTACCTTAAATAGACTTACTTACTTTCACCTATGTCTGTTTGCGGTCTCCTCTGTTGCAGTCCACATAGTTCTGGTCACTCCTGATACATGACAGATAGTTTTATGGCATTTTTATTAATATTTTTTTTTTACTAGTAATGGCAGCGATCTGCGATTTTTATTGTGACTGCGATATTGCGGCGGACACATCTGACACTATTATGGGACCATTGTCATTTATACAGCGATCAGTGCTATAAAAATGCACTGATTACTGTGTAAATGACACTGGCATAGAAGGGGTTAACCAGTAGGGAGCGGGGAAGGGGTTAAGTGTGTCTTAGGGAGTGATTCTAACTGTGTGGGGGCTGGGCTTACTGTGACACGACAGTGATCACTGCTCCCGATGGCAGGGAGCAGACGATCAGTGTCCTGTCACAAGGCAGAACATGGAGATGCCTTGTTTACAGAGGCATCCCCCCATTCTGAAGCTCCGTGACATGATTGCGGGACACCGGTTGACATCGAGTTCCGCGGGTCCCGCGGACATGGTCACGGAGCTCGGGGCAGGGGCACGCGCATGCTGCCTGCGGCACATGCTCACCCACATGGCAGCAAATTTAAAAAGACATATATATATACGCCCATTTGCCTGTCCGTGCCATTCTGCCGACGTAAATGTTTGTGCGGCGGTCGGCAAGTGGTTATACACACGATTGGTGCACTATAAGCAGGAATTGAGGATTCACTTTCCTCACAGTGATTAGAACTATTTCAAGATAATTCTGTTGGGACTTTATACTTTTTTTTTCTTTATGGACAAATTTATGATTTATTATTATTGAGCACAAAGTAGCGCCTTACATTTTTGAGAGTGGCCATACCATTTAAAGGGGCAGCTGCACTTTCTGAAGGCTAAAATATATGATGTTATATATGTTGTAGTTCATTGCTTGGCGCCATAATAAGCACTTTTTTTATGATAAAGTAATTGAAATGTATCAGTGTGGAAAGGGTTACAAAGTAATTTCTAATGCTGTGTACAGATGATCGAAAATTCAGAGAACAAAACCGTGAATTTTTTTCCGATGGATGTTGGCTCAAACTTGTCTTGCATACACACGGTCACACAAATGTTGTCTGAAATTCCGAACGCCAAGAACGCGGTGATGTACAAGACGTAGGACAGCACTATTAAAGGGTAATTCAATACCAGTCGTGTTAGTAGAAGTTTGGTGAGAGACGATTCGTGCTTTTCAGCCTCGTGCTTTTCAGTCCGTTACAGTGTGACGAATGTGCTATCTCCATTACGAACGCTAGTTTTATCAGACCGAGCGCTTCCATCTCGTACTTGATTCAGAGCATGCGTGGAATTTTGTGCGTCGGAATTGTCCACACACAATCAGAATTTACTAATTTATTAAGCTCTCAAATTTTTGTTGTCGGAAATTCCGACAGCAAATGTCCGATGGAGCCTACACACGGTTGGAATTTTCGACAAAAAGCTCCCATCGAACATTTGTCGTCAGAAAATCCGACCATGTGTACGATCACTCACGATGTTCATTCAGAAAGGGAAGGGGCCAGTAAATTGCATTTTTACTGGCCCCTTCCCCACTCTTAAAACATCCCAGCAGCAACAGCTAATAGGTGAGGAGGGACGCTGGCAGCGCTGCGGGGGGGGGGGGGGGAGATGGGAGCCAGGGCAGTAGGGGGAAATCTGTGCTACACAGGGTGATTAGGGTGTTCCTGGGAACCCCTGGCACACCCTGTGCGCACGCCTATGCCAGTGAACCATTGTGAGAACCATTATCCACAAATGGAGAAAATTTGGAACAGTGGTGAACCTTCCCAGGAGTGGCCGGCCTACCAAAATTACTAAAAGGACACAACGACAACTCATCCAGGAGCTCATAAAAGAACCCACAAAGAAGTACAATGAAACGACACACACAATTAGTTGATAATAGCAACACAGATTATCTTATTAAAACACTTTAAATAACAACTGTGTGTTCATTAAATCTTATTAAATAACATCTTGTGATTTCAATAAATAATCCTGAAGAGGGGACTGGTTGCTATGTACAACATAGACTGTTCTGTTGGATTTTCTTATTCCCAATTTATGTATTTTTTTTTTTATTGTTGCCACAATAAAGCTTGTTGTCTTTCCAATTCAGAAATAAAGGTTATTTTGTTGCTTTAAATAGATAAAGAAATACAGCTTGTATATATATATAAGATATGTTTTACATTCTAGACAACTGTAACCTTTGCAGGTGAAATTTCATTGTTTGTAATACGTGACCTTCAACTATGCAATACACAACCTTCAACTCAGACTACCCCTGACTATCCTTGCCTCTATTGCCTCTATTGCTATTTGACTTTGTGTCATTTTTGGAACCACAGCCAGTCATGTTTTCTGAGATATTGGTGTTCACGTAGGTCAAGAGCCCCTTGATTGCATTTACAGATGTAATCCCATGCTTCTTATTTTTTCTAGAAACACAAAATGAGAAAAAAGGAACTCGTTCAAACTGTTAAGCTTTAAAGAAACATTTCAAGAAATGTATGTCCAGAAGTCGACAATCTTTTCCCTTGCCATCATTTAACCAATTGTTTCTTAAACTTTTAAGGCATTCATATGGATGGCATGCTGGGTTCTAATTTCCCTTCACTTCCTGTTTCTAGAGGCGCAACAGGGAGTGAGAAGAAATCTTTCCAAAATGAGGGCAAAATCCAGTTTAGACATTTGTCACCAGCAGGTGTTCTTATTCAAAGATTACCCCTTATCTCCCGTTTTGCCAAAATTAGAGGTACTCTTCCCATTACTTTCCGCATTTTGGGAATTCGCATCGGAGCTGCTGCGGAGCACAGAGAGCCGGTCACGATCTCCTGCTATGTGAATGTGATGCGTGGAAACCCGCATCCCATTTGCAATTGTGTGAACCCAGCCTCGAGGTGATTAAAAAAAAAAAAATATTGCGTATATTGTATATCTCTACAGTGCCTTGAAAAAGTATTCAAACTCCTTGAGATTTTCCACATTTTGTCATGTTATAACCAAAAATGTAAATGTATTTTATCGGGGTTTTATGTGATAGACCAACACAAAGTGGCACATAATTGCGAGGTGGAAGGAAAATGATAAATGGTTTTCAATTTTTTTTTACAAATAAATATGTGAAAATTGTGGCGTGCATTTGTATTCGGCCCCCCTGAGTCAATACTTTGTAGAGCCATGAAGAAATAATTCCAGACGGCTGCACTTCCAAAATCCTTTTATTGCATATGACAGCCACCTTTCGCTGCAATTCCAGCTGCAAGTCTTTTTGGGGATGTCTCTACCAGCTTTGCACATCTAGAGACATTTTTGCTCATTCTTCTTTGCAAAATAGCTCAATCTCCGTCAGATTGGATGGAGAGCGTCTGTGAACAGCAATATTAAAGTCTTGCCACAGATTCTCAATAAGATTTAGGTCTGGACTTTGACTAGGCCATTCTAACACATAAATATCATTTTATCCTAACCATTCCATTGTAGCTCTGGCTGTCGGTTAGGATTGTTGTCCTGCTGGAAGGTGAACCTCTGCCCCAGACTCAAGTCTTTTGCAGACTCTAATGCCGCGTACACACAACCGTTTTTCATGACGAGAAAACTGCAATTTTTTAGATTGGTCGTGAAAACCAGCTGATCACATGGTAAGGGGCAGGGATCGGCCCCTTACTCGGATCTGTCATCACCCGAGTCTCAGTGACTCGGTGACCACAGCACGTGCACGAAGGGGAGGACGTCTATTGACGGACTCCCGGCAATTGAGGACCGTGCTGTGCCCGTCGATCAGTTATAGCGCTGATCTCAAGTGATTAAAGAGGGTCTAAATGGGCCATTGACATGCATCACAATTCAACTTAGGAATGTGTATTTGCAAAGTTAAACTAAATGAAATCCTTTTTCTTATTTTTGCTTGGGGATAGAGTGCAGAGGGATTAGAAGTCTAGACAGTTTTTGGGGATGTCTGCACCCCTGATAGGGTGGAGACAACTCCCAAATTTGGCCACTTTATCCTTCCAAATGATTCACTTCCTGTCACACAGGAAGTGAGGGTAAATCCCTACCAATGTCTTTCCTCGGGGACACACAGGTCAATCTAAATACTTTCCCCATTATGTACATTGCACTCCAGCATTTTTCTGGGTACACCCCAAATTATTAGGTATTTTGGACTTTGGGGTTTATTTACTAAAGGCAAACCCACTTTGCACTACAAGTGCACTTGCTGGATATCCGAGGGGGACATGCAAGGAAACAAAAAAACACCACCTTTGCTTTTACATGATTGGATGTTACAATCACCAGTGCTTCCCCTCAGATTTTCAGCAACTACACTTGTACTGCAGAGTGGATTTGCCTTTACTAAACCCCAAACTACCCAATGATTTGGGGTGTACACAACAAAGTGCTAGAGTGCAAATTGCTTAATGGGGACACTAGTTAGATTGATCTGTGTGTCCCCAAGAAAAGACATTGGTAGGGTTTTACCTTCACTTCCTGTTTAGCTGTGTGACAGGAAGTGAAGCCAATTTTACTAAAAAGGACACAAAGCCCCCCCCCCCAAAAAAAAGCAGGGGTTCTAACACTTACTTGGTTTCCCTCAAAATGCCCACAATTAGAATCGTATTGCCTTGAGCTATTTTTAAGTGCAGTGCTCTAAATCAGTGCTTCTAAAGTACCCCCAACAGGCCATGTTTGCAGGTTTTCCTTCATCTTGCACATGTGCTTTAAATCACAGTCAATGGTTTGGTATTTTGGACAGCAATTCTCGATAAGATAAATTCACAAAACATGTCCTGTTGAGGGTACTTGAGGACTGAGGCTGAGAACCACTGCAGCAAAAAGGAAAATTGAATACTTACCACTCTGTATTTTTTATTTCCTGGTGACTATTCATGGCAGCACACAATACATGCATATGCTACCATGAAGGCACCAGGGTAGACAAATCACACCTGTTTTGTTTTGACATACCAATAAGCATAGTTAAGCTACAGCTGTCACATTTGTTGCATAGAACACAAAAAAAAAACATCAAACTTTGCATCAAATTTTATTGGTCAACAAAAAAGGACTTGGGAAAACAAAGGGAAGCAAAAAAAAATAAATAAAAAAAGACATGAAGGTAGATTTGAAACATTAGTCACATCTTGAGAAAGATTTAGCAAAATAATGCAGCACAGACAATTAAATCAAAGTGAACAAACGACACACATTAACAACATCAAAAATATTTCAGGGGAACATATCCCCCCTACAAAAAAAAAACAATCAACAAAAGTAAAACAAACATCTGTTTTGCAAAGACATAACAAATAAAATGCATGTGTTACAAACTTGATAAGGACACCAAAATGTACATTTTGCCGGCTGGCCACATTTACACACAATCTTGCCTCTTTTCAGGGCAAGAGAGAGAATTCTATCTGCAAGCTTTTTTATAACATAGGTTTGTGTGCTAATGAGGCAATTGAAAACAGTCCATGAAACAATCAAAATGCAAGTTCACCCAATGTAGAGACTGAACTTCAAAGTGGGTACACCTGTTAAGGATGTCCTTCAATTACTAACCCAAAAAACACTCTCTCTGAGCATGCCCAGAAATATCCAGGTGCTGTTCACACACAAAAAGCACCAAAAAAAAAACTAAGTTCATTGACCATGCTGAGACCAACACAAATGCAGCTAGCAGAAAATAAGCCCCCCCCCCCCCCATCCAAAAGTAAGCACATCATCCTGCATGCTACAAAATTATAGACGGGGCAAGCACCTGTCGGTCCGGGGGGCAAACAAAGAGCCTAACATGGGCAAAAGTTATACAACAAATACCATTGCAGTCTATGGGAACTGACTTGTTAATTTTGCTAGTCCCCACTTGGCTGGCTTATCTTCTAGTTATTGGCCTTAAAATGGGGGCCCAGGTCCCACCCTAAGGGACATATATTAATGTCACCAATTTGGACAACATCAAAAACAAAACAAGGAGAAGTTCCTTTAAATATGCCAAATTGCTTAAGGGCCATTTCACACCACATGCAGTGCATTGCGTTTTTTATGCATCAAAAATGCATGGAAAGTTGGTTATATGGTTCTAAATGGCAGTGTTTGTTCCAGTGTGTTCCAGTTACACAAAAAAAAGTAGAACATGCTGCATTTTACCTGCACTGGAACGCTGCAAAATGCATCAAAAACACACTGGAACTCACCGGAACACACCTAAATGCACCAAAAACGCACTGGAACACACGTGTCCTTATCTATGGTTAATAAAAAAGAGGGGTGAAAAAAAGCACTGGACTGCATCAAAAACGTACCAAAAATGCACTGGAACGCATCAAAAACGTGCATGCAAAAAAGCACCTGGAACGCATCCGGATTGCGTTTCTATGGTGTGAACTGGCCCTAGTTCACACCATAGAAACGCAGTCTGGATGCGTTCCAGGAGCTTTTCTGCATGCGCGTTTTTGACACGTTCCAGTGCATTTTTGATGCGTTTTTGATGCAGTCCAGTGTTTTTTTCCCCCCTCTTTTCACTTAGGACAAGTGTGTTGCAGTGTGTCTTTGGTGCATTTAGGTGCGTCCCGGTGAATTCCAGTGCGTTTTTTGGTACGTTCCGTAGTGTTTTTGATGTGTTTTACTGTGGTCCAGTACAGTTCTGTACATAAAAAATGCAGCATGACCAATTTTTTTTTTCCTTTCTAAAACGCACTGGAACGGACTGCAGTGGTGTGAACTATCCCATTGGCATTAATGTGATCAACTTTCTTTGCGTTTTTCATGCATCAAAAAACGCACTGCACTGCATCCGGTGTGAACTGGCCCTAAATATCATACCTGGGGGGTGTCTATAGTATGCCTGTAAAGTAGCTCATGTTTTCCATGTTTATAACAGTTCGAGAGCAAAATTACATTTCTAAAGTAAAATAATAGTCATTTAAAAGCACTCGCGGCTGTAATGAATTGCTGGTTCCCGTCAATACAGATAAAAGTAATTGAAAAAAAAAAATGCGTGGGGGTTTCACCAAATTCCATTACCAGGCCCTTCAGGACTGGTATGGATATTAAGGGGAACTCCGCACCAAATAAAAAAAATGGCGTGGGGGGTTCCTCACAAAATCCGCACCAGGCCCTTCAGGTCTGGTATGGATTTTAAGGGGACCCCGCACCAAACGTAAAAAAAAATGGTGTGGGGGGTCCACCTAAAAATCCACACCAGACCCTTATCTGAGCATGCAACCTGGCAGGCCGCAGGAAAAGAGGGGGGGAGGAGAGAGCGCCCCCCTCCTGAACCGTACCAAGCCACATGCCCTCAACATGGGGAGGATGCTTTTGGGGTCTGTGACCCCTCAAAGCACCATGTCCCCATGTTGATGGGGACAAGGGCCTCATCCCCACAACCCTTGCCCGGTGGTTGTGGGGGTCTGCGGGCGGGGGGCTTATCTGAATCTGGAAGCCCCCTTTAACAAAGGGGACCCCCAGATCCTGGCCCCCCTCTGTGTGAAATGGTAATGGGGTACAAATATACCCCTACCATTTCACAAAAAAAGTGTCAAAAATTGTAAAAATGACAATAGCCGGTTTTTGACAATTCCTTTATTAATGTCTTATCCTTTCTTCCATCTTCTTCTTCCACCTTCTTCTTACATCTTCTTCTTTTCTCTATTCGGGTTTCTTCCTCCATCTTGTTCTTCATCTTCATCTTCATCCTCATCTTCCTTCTTCCTTCGGTGTTCTCGTCCGCATCTTGCTCCTGCTTCTTGTTCCCTTCTTCTTTCCCTGGCCGCTCCGCTTGAATTCGAGGTTCCCGCTGTGTGACGCTTCAGTTCTTCAGTTCTCCTCTGGGTCCACTGCCACCCGGTGACCCCGCCCCCTCTGACGCACATGGATTTCACGGGGACTTTCCCAATGGTGTCAGAGGGGGCGGGGTCACCGGGTGGCAGCGGACCCAGAGGAGAACTGAAGAACTGAAGTGTCACACAACAGGAACCTCAAATTCAAGCGGAGTGGCCAGAGAAAGAAGAAGGGAACAAGAAGCCGGAGCAAGATGCGGACGAGAACACCGAAGAAAGAAGGAAGATGAAGATAAAGAACAAGATGGAGGAAGAAACATGAATGGAGAAAAGAAGATGAAAGAAGAAGGTGGAAGAAGAAGGAAGAAGATGGAAGAAAGGAGAAGACATTAATAAAGGAATTGTCAAAAACCGGCTATTGTCATTTTTAACATTTTTGACACTTTTTTTTTGTGAAATGGTAGGGGTACATTTGTACCCCATTATCATTTCACACATGGGGGGGCCGGGATCTGGGGGTCCCCTTTGTTAAAGGGGTCTTCCAGATTCCGAAAAGCCCCCCGCCCGCAGACCCCCACAACCACCGGATGAGGGTTGTGGGGATGAGGCCCTTGTCCCCATCAACATGGGGACATCCTCCCCATGTTGAGGGCATGTGGCCTGGTGGGGTTCAGGAGGGAGGGGGAGCGCTCTCTCGTCCCCATCTCTTTTCCTACAACCTGCCAGGTTGCGTGCTCGGATAAGGGTCTGGTGTGGATTTTTAGGGGGACTCCACGCCATTTTTTTTAAGTTTGGCGCGGGGGTTCCCCTTAAAATCCATACCAGACCTGAAGGGCCTGGTACAGATTTTGAGGGGGACCCGCACGTCATTTTAAAAAAAATTGGCGCAGAGTTCTCCTTAATATCCATACCAGACCTGAAGGGCCTGGTAATGGAATTTGGGGGGACCCCACACATTTTTTTTTTTTCAAAGACTTTCAATTACTTTTCTCTATATTGCCGGGAGCCGACAATTCATTATAGCCGCGAGTGCTTTTAACCACTAGGGGTCCGCGCTATAGCCGAATGACGGCTACAGCGCGGACCTAGAATGCCGGGAGGACGCCAATTGACATCCGCCCCTGTCCTCTTCCCCGGCGCGCGCTCCCGAGCGCGCATCGGGGAACTTCCGTGTCCGCTGCGTCACGCGGGTGCTGATGCGCGTGCCTGGTGGCCGCGATGTCCGCCAGGTACCCGCGATCAGCATTTACAGAGACAGGGATGTGGATCTCTGTGTGTAAACACAGAGATCCATGTCATGTCATGCAGAGGAGACCGATGGTGTGTCCCTTGTACATAGGGACAACCATCGGTCACCTCCCCTAGTCAGTCCCCTCCCCCCACAGTAAGAATCACTCCCTTAGGTACACTTGACCCCTTCAGCGCCCCTAGTTGTTAACCCCTTCACTGCCAGTGTAATTTTTACAGTAACCAGTGCATTTTTTATAGCACTGATCGCTGTAAAAATGACAATGGTCCCAAAATGGTGTCAAAAGTGTCCGATGTGTCCGCCATAATGTCGCAGTCACAATAAAAATCGCTGATCGCCGCCATTACTAGTAAAAAAAACATTATTAACCACTTGTCCACCGCCCACTGTCAATTGACGGCGGGCGGAGGATACTCTCGTTCTGGGAGGACGTCATATGACGTCCTCCCTTTAAAACGAGCTAGAAGGCGCGCGCTCTCCGCCAGCGGCGCGGGCGCGCGCCCGCCGCGTTCACAAGGCCCCGGTGCGCGTTCCCGGCGGCCGCGATTGCCGCCGGGCACCCGCGATTGCCCGGGAAACGAGCAGGAAAGTGGGTCTCTGTGTGTAAACACAGAGATCCACGTCCTGTGAGGGAGAGGGGACCGATGCTGTGTCCCTTGTACATAGGGACAACGATCGGTCACCTCCCCCAGTCAGTCCCCTCCCCCCACAGTAAGAACACATTGAGGGAACATATTTAACCCCTTCCCGCCCCCTAGTGGTTAACCCCTTCCCTGCCAATCACATTTATACAGTAATCAATGCATTTTTATAGCAGGGATCGCTGTATAAACGTGAATGGTCCCAAAAATGTGTCAAAAATGTCCGATGTGTCCGCCGCAATATCGCAGTCACAATAAAAAATCGCAGATCGCCGCCATTACTAATAAAAAAATAAAAAAATAAAAATGCTATAAATCTATCCCCTATTTTGTACACGCTATAACTTTTGCGCAAACCAATCAATACGCGCTTATTGCGATTTTTTTTTTTACCAAAAATATGTAGAAGAATACGTATCGGCCTAAACTGAGGAAAATTTTATTTAAAAAAAAAAAGGGTATTTATTATAGCAAAAAGTAAAAAATAGTGTTTTTTTCCAAACTGGACGCTATTCTTTTGTTTATAGCGCAAAAAATAAAAACCGCAGAGGTGATCAAATACCACCAAAAGAAAGCTCTATTTGTGGGAAAAAAAGGACACAAATTTTGTTTGGGAGTCACGTCGCACGACCGCGCAATTGTCATTCAAAATGTGACAGCGCTGAAAGCTGAAAAATGGCTTGGGCAGGAAGGGGGTTTTCGTGCACAGTAGGGAGGTGGTTAATAAAAATGCTATAAAACTATGCCCTATTTTGTAGACGCTATAACTTTTGCGCAAACCAATCAATAAACGCTTATTGCGATTTTTTTTACCAAAAATATGTAGAAGAATACGTAAACTGAGGGAAATTTTTTTTTTTTTTAAATGGGGATATTTATAATAGCAAAAAGTAAAAAATATTGTGTTTTTTTTTTCAAAATTGTCGCTCTTTTTTTGTGTATAGCGCAAAAAATAAAAACCGCAAAGATTATCAAATACCACCAAAAGAAAGCTCTATTTGTGGGGAAAAAAAGACATCAATTTTGTTTGGGAGTCACGTCGCACGACCGCCCAATTGTCATTCAAATCGTGACAGTGCTGAAAGCTGAAAATTGGCCTGGGCAGGAAGGGGGTTTAAGTGCCCAGTAAGCAAGTGGTTAAATGCCTTTTTTTTTCCTTTAGAAATGTCATTTTGCTGTCGGACTGTTACTTAACGGCAAGTTTAGGAGCTGCGCCTGTTCAACTTATGCAAATGCATTTACGTGACTTGACACTTACTAAGATTTTGCCGGCACAGTGAACCGGCGCATTTGAACAAGTAAAATTCCCGCGCAGAGCACAAAAAGATCCCTCGCAGTTATAAACGTAATTGCTGGCGCAGCAGGCTGGTTCAGAAGAAGTTACTCTCTCATTCTATTTTAGGCATGTTGTTACTTGGGCAGTTGTCACTAAACTTCCTCACATCACCTCACGTCACCCCCATTATATTGGCACTTCCAACTTCTTTATATTTTTATTTGAAGATGCCGTGCGCCAGGTCCATAGTGACGCACTGAGCGCCTCCTCCCGTGCGCCGAGAACACTATAGTATATGGGGAATAGCGCTGCGTTACCGGCGCAAATGTTTTGTAAATACCAAAACTGCCGTTGCGCACGCAGATGCGCCGATACTTATGGTGCAAACGTTTCGTAAATCAGCCCCAGTGTCTTCCAGTTTTCCAGTTGGGCTCCTACATTGTCACCTTGTCACAAAAGTGGTAATTTCAACACACATGATGGGGGCATGGTCCACTATTGTCACAAAAAGAAAAAGCATTCTTAGGAACGCCAGGCAGCCATTACTGGAGATCATGAAGACATATACCTCCCAACTAGGGATGAGCCGAACACCCCCCTGTTCGGTTCGCACCAGAACCGTCGAACAGACCTAAAATTTGCGTGAACTTTAGAACCCTATTAAATACAATGGACTCGAACGTTCGAAATCAAAAGTGCTAATTATAAAGGCTAATATGCAAGTTATTGTCCTAAAAAGGGTTTGGGGACCCGGGTCCTGCCCCAGGGGACATGTATCAATGCAAAAAGAAGTTTTAAAAACGGCCGTTTTTTCGGGAGCAGTGATTAATGCATAAAGTGAAAAATAAAAAGTGAAATATTCCTTTAAATTTCGCAGCTGGGGGGTGTATAGTATGCCTGTAAAGCAGCGCTTGTTTTTGTTGCTTAGAACTGTCCCAGCACAAAATGTCATTTCTGAAGGAAAAAAAGCCATTTAAAACCACTCGCGGCTATAATGAATTGTCGGCTCCCGGCAATACAGAAAAAAGTCATTGATAAAAAAAAAAATGCAATTACCAGGCAATTCAATTACCAGGCCCTTCAGGTCTGGTATGGATATTAAGGGGGACCCTGCATCAAATAAAAAAAAAATGACGTGGGGTTCGCCCCAAATATCCATACTAGACCCTTTATCTGAGCACGCAACCTGGCAGGCCGCAGGAAAAGAGGGGGGGACGAGAGAGCGCCCCCCCCCCTCCTGAACCGTACTAGGCCACATGCCCTCAACATGGGGAGGATGTCCCCATGTTGATGGGGACAAGGGCCTCATCCCCACAACCCTTGCCCGGTGGTTGTGGGGGTCTGCGGGCAGGGGGCTTATCGGAATCTGGAAGACTCCTTTAACAAGACCTGAAGGGTCTAGTATGGATATTTGGGGGGAACCCCACGGCATTTTTTTTTTTATTTGATGCAGGGTTCCCCTTAATATCCATACCAGACCTGAAGGGCCTGGTATTTGAATTTGGGGGGACCCCCACGCATTTTTTTTTTTTTTATCAATGACTTTTCTCTGTATTGCCGGGAGCTGACAATTCATTATAGCCGCGAGTGCTTTTAAATGACTTTTTTTCCTTCAGAAATGACATTTTGTGCAGGGACAGTTCAAAGCAAGGGAAACAAGCGCTGCTTTACAGGCATACTATACACCCCCCCCCCCCCAGGTACAAAATTGAAAGGAATATTTCACTTTTATTGTTTCACTTTAAGCATTATTAAAATCACTGCTCCCGAAAAAACGGCCGTTTTTAAAACTTTTTTTTTGCATTGATACATGTCCTCTGGGGCAGGACCCAGGTCCCCAAACACTTTTTATGAGAATAACTTGCATATAAGCCTTTATAATTAGCACTTTAGATTTCTCCCATAGACTTTTACAGGGTGTTCCGCGGCTTTTCGAATTTGCCAAGAACACCCCAAGTTGTTTGCTGTTCGGCGAACATGTGAACAGGCAATGTTCGAGTCGAACATGAGTTCGACTCGAACTCGAAGCTCATCCCTACTCCCAACTTTATGAGATGGACACCTTTTGGTGCAAAGTACGTAGGCAAAAGACACACCCCTGATGTTCCCATAGAGCTCCCATGTTCCATAGAGCATGAAGATTTACAGTATCTCACAAAAATGAGTACACCCCCACATTTTTGTATATATTTTATTATATCTTTTCATGCGACAACACTGAAGTATTTTTGGATTGTCCCCCTGACTTATTTTTTAAATAAAGTTGTATCTGAACCTGTTAACAGGGGTGTGGCACTTCAATTTTCATTTTTATTATATAGCAATATATCACTGATGGTAAGAGACATACAGTATATGGGAAGTCTCCCTGTTTTCTAAATCATCAATGCTTGACTCTTAAACCACGGCTCAGTTCAGAATGCCGTAACCTTCCAGAAAATGACATGCAAACATAAAGGACTGATTGACAACAGCATTATTTTAAATGTGGCTTTTCACAGCTCTTGGAAGACATTTTGATTATGACATAGTGCTATTGGCAAACGGACTTGTCAGTCACACAGACAGAGGAACAAAGCATGAAATAAACATGCTGGCAAAAGAAATGTACTACGCTCCAATTTTTGTTTAACCATTCGGAAGCTACCCTTGTGTCCTGAAATGAAACAGGAATTATTTACATAAATAAATTGAGTTGCTACATTTTCAGCATAGACCCTCACGGATGAAAATGTTGTGTTATAATAACTGGACTGTCATTGCAGAAGACTCTTTTAAAATATATACAGCATTTCATTATTGTAATGAGCCAAGAGAAATGATAACATAACTGTTGAACTTGCACTATTGAGAAAATTTGTTATATTGGGTGGGAGGATGGCAGAATGCTCAGATTTCAGGCTGATCGTAAAGGACCCTGCTGTCTAAGACTGGCCATTAGGCTTGTGCAATTCGTTTCGTAACAAATCGAAATTCGTCCGAATTTAGCAACTTTCGGACATTCGGAAGCATTCGAATTTCCGAACAAAGCAATTACGAATAAAACCGAATCCGAAATAAATTATACCGCAAAATAGCGAATGCCCGAATGTCTTTGGCATAATTCGTTATGAAAAAAGTTACGAATGTACGAATCCATACGAAGCACAATAACACTCACTCTGCTCTCTGCTTCTCCCTCACCGTGCTGAACTCCCTCTCAAAATGGTGTACAGGGGCGGAGGCTATAGCCGCCGTTAAAAAAAACGAAAGTAAAACACGAGATTTCGAATCGTTACAAATAACCGCTATGTATTTAGAAAAGTACAAATCCATTCGAAGCACATTAGGCATAATAGGCATTAGGCAGCGTCGTTGTGAGAGAGACATGGAAAATTACGAATCAACAAACCCAAAAAAAGTTACGAAAGTAGGAGTTGTGTCCAGAATCAACGAAAAACAATGTACCCTACCGAAAGTACGAATTATAAATCAACTAAAAATTCAACGAAAAATACGAATTAGTTCGAACACGAAAAATCCCGTCTAGCAAAATTACGAATGATTACGAATCAACAGGACCGAAAGGAAACGAACCGAAACTAAACTAATTTTTCCGTTGTGCACAAGAAACGAACCGAAACTAAACAAATTTTTCCGTTGTGCACAAGTCTACTGCCGATAAATGGCCCGAATTTCAGCCAATTCCTGCTGAATTGGCCAAAATTTGGACCATGGGAGGCTCTCTAAGCACATTTACAAATCGGCCCAGCCTGGTGGAAAATTGTTGGCCTAACAATCAGGAGGAGAGGGGAATCAATTGATTTTCTCTTGCTAAGCCCACTGGCTGAACAAGAGAAAACAAAGCCATGTTTGGCCAGCTTAACAGCCAGTAAGACACTTTTCCCTATTTACTGTAGCATTATTGCAGGAGAAAACCATGCATGTTCCTGCTGTACAGCATGAATGGTTGACTTACGGCAGTGGTCATCACCTCCTGTCCTCAGGGTCCACTAACAGGCCAGGTTTGCAAGATAACTGAAATACATCACAGGGGATATCATTTGCTGCTCAGTGATTGCGGTATTCTAGTCTCCATCTCCCCAAGGTAATACATAAAATCTGGCCTGTTAGTGGGCCCTGAGGACAGGGTGGATGACCACTGACTTACGGCTTGCCCCTATGTTTCTTGGAAAAGTTGTGAGCTGCCATATTACTGAAGGCTTTTTTATCTGAACTTTGTGACATGTGCACTTGGTCATCTACTGCCCAGGGTAAAGTTGCCAACATGCCAGAGCTCAGAAGGAGCCTAGGACTTCCCCTAGGCTTTGCATTCACATATTGTATTGCGGCTGTATCTGATGTCTGAGAGGTGCAGCATTTTTAATGTGGGAGGGGGCACGTGGCACCCCCTCCCACCGGAAAACACTGCACCTGGGGCAGCTGCCCCTTCCCAACCATCCTCTGTTCCAGCACTGCTTGCACTTTGTTGAACCTTAGACACCTGATATGCCATCCAAGGAACAAGCCTTTTTGCTGGTTGGTCATTAGGGATCCCAGCTTCCATGCATACTATTCCTATAAATTGGCAGATTGGCCATTGCAAGTCAAAAGATATCCAAAGTCAAAGGAAGTACCACAAATATAATATAATATATTGCAGCTTACCAGTCCTTTAATGTGGTGGCTGCATTCGTTTTCTTGATTTTCAGACTAAGCACATTTTTTCCAAGTACAGAAAAATACCTGTTGATCTTGCCAGAATCCTAGCAATGCAGGCAGATCATGGCTGCTGTCAGAAGCTGCCAAGATGCTGTACATACATTCTTGAAAACATCACAGCGCCCTTATTCTGTATTCTTCTTAAAGTATATGTAAACCCTCGCCTTGTACAACAATCCATTCAGTTTAAAATTTAAATGAAAGGCAAAATGTTTTTGTATAGATATAAAAAAACTTTATAAATACCTTTTTTATTCCCTGATTTTTAAGTGATCACATACCTTCTAAGCTCCTTATGTAGCTGAGAACAGAGAGCTGGGGGAGGAGAAACAGCAGCCCACTGAAATTTAAAGTGAATGGCTGTGCGGGGGAGCAGAAGTCTGATCGTTGGAGAGCACACTGAGTTTCCAGCACAGCTAGAGAACTGACCATGCTTTGCTCTCATGCCTAGTGTAGTCAGTTTGTTATAAGAAAAGCAGAGGGACGGGTGGGAACACCAGAGACTTTACACAAAGGAAGCAATACAAAGAGAACAGGATACATTTTCATATAAGTACATGGTACAGCAGGCACATATCAGAAATATGAAATGTTGGGTTTACATATTAATTAAGAGAACTCAGCCCTTATGCAAGAAAATATCAAAATGCCTTGATAGGGGGATGTCAATCTGGTGAAGTGGGTGTTCCTAGACAGACTACATTTGCATGTAGACCATCCTAAGTAGCACGCCCATATGATGTTGAGCCTCTGTGACTGAATTAAAGCTGTAAGCCAGGAGAAAGGGGATGATGCTGGATCTCCTCCAGCCAAAAAATTACATTGGGTTTATCTGACTTGTTGCAGCTTCTAATGCGGCGTACACACGATCGTTTTTCATGCCATTTTTTAAATCGACGTTTTTCTCGTCGTTTTTTTTCATGTTTCCTCTCAAGCCTGTCTTGCGTACACACGATCATTTTAAAAAACGCTCGAGCAAAGCGCAGTGACGTAGAACACGTACGACGGCACTATAAAGGGGTGCTTTTCAGTCTGTTACAGCGTGACGAATGTGCTATCTCCATTACGAACGCTAGTTTTACGAGAACGAGCGCTCCCGTCTCATACTTGATTCTGAGCATGCGCGTTTTTTTTTCACCTCGTAAAAGCATACACACTATCGTTTTTCATGTCGTTAAAAAAAACGACATGAAAAACGACGTAAAAAATAGAGCATGTTCGAAATTTTTAATGGCCGTTTTTCACGTCGTTAAAAATGCTCTGGAGCATACACACGATCGGTTTTAATGCCCATTTTTAAAAATGGCATTTTTAACGGCATGAAAAACGATCGTGTGTATGGGGCATTATGCACCCTGAGAGAAGCTTGCAGCATGCGCTGAAAT
This sequence comes from Rana muscosa, assembly GCA_029206835.1. Classification (NCBI taxonomy): domain Eukaryota; kingdom Metazoa; phylum Chordata; class Amphibia; order Anura; family Ranidae; genus Rana; species Rana muscosa. The sequence goes on along the minus strand of CM055126.1, from coordinate 190,894,668 downwards.
CAGAGTAAGCTATTTAAGTACAGAGGAGGAGCCTGTACAACTGTGCAAGACTGAAGGTAAGGCTGGAGTTCAGCTTTAATTATATAATAAATGTGATTATAAAGGAGCCTAAAGCTTCACCTTTTGGGTCAAAAGCAAAAAACTGATTAACCCCTTCCCGCCCGGCGTATAGCAAAATGACATTCGTCGTTCCGGGTGGACGTCATATGATGTCCCTCCGGGACACAGGCAGCCGCGCTACGGGCACGGTCTTTCACCGGCGGTTGACAGATCACTGTACCAGCCTGCTGCCTGTACCTTGTAATCGCTGTGACCAAGATCACATGACAGTTGCAAACAATAGATGGCTTCCTTTCATGCCATCCATTGTGTACAATTTTGTTGCTTGCTGTGATTGATCACTGTGATCACATGGTACAGACAGGGCCAATCACAGCCTATTTGTACCATGTGATTACATTAGGGGTCAAACAGTTGCTAAAGGGGAGTATGATGCCCACATCTCTGGTATTTTGAAACACTTACAGTAGGACCATACAACCTCTAAATGGGACTTTGAAAGGCATACACAGAAGGTATATAAAAGTATAAAAAGTTTATTGATACACATTAAAATTGGACAAAAATTCTATAAAAAAGACTGAATGTGATTCTGACAGGATGCTAGATAGTAAATAAACAGAGATAACAGATACTTCTGTCTACAAGTAGAATCAGAGAGACAGAAGTCACCCAACTTGTTTCAAAACTAGCAGGTTTCAAACTTTCTTCTTCAGGGGTAGATGGTTAGTCTGAATACTATGATAGAAGGAACAGCATCAGAAATCACATTGGTAGGCAGACTATACACTAACATATAGTATATAGTAATTTTGGGGAAATTGCTTGATTAACCTACTTGCTACTTTTTCATCAGCAAAGTAAGCCTGTAAATATATATATACCTTAAGGATGTAAATCTAAACTATGGGATATGTTTATGTGTAACCCAAGGGCCTTCCTTCCCCCCAGGTCTTCAACCATCTGCTTAGTGATTAAGTGAATTACACTATTGCCGAACGCCGCCCCCCCCCTCTCGTGTTGAGGTTTCCTTCTGGGCCATTCCATTGCTCCACCATAAGTAAGCACGCATCTGAGGCTATATACACATTTTATACTGCCAGCTTACACTCTGGCTTATTATATTGTATGTCATCTGACAGATTTGTTTTACCTGTTCAAGACTGGGCATTTTTGTGGGGGCTTATTGTCCCTCAGTGGACAGAGAGATTGGAGACATTGCCCTGTCTCCTGGTGGATTGCCGGCAGTACGCAGCAACAAATTTCCTCCTTTGTGATGATTTTATATGGTGTGGTTCCATGTTTGATGTTTTCCTACATACAGTATGAGAGTTATTTATTTAATCTGCATATATATACTATATGTTAGTGTATATTGTGTCTACCAATGTGATTTCTGATGCTGTTCCTTCTATCATAGATAATTATTAAGACTAATCATCTACCCCCTGAAGAAGAAAGTTTGAAACCTACTAATTTTGAAACACATTGGGTGACTTCTGTCCCCCTGATTCTACTTGTGGACAGAAGTATCTGGTTATCTCTGTTTGTTTACTATCTAGCATCCTGTCAGAACCACATTCAGTCTTTTTTATAGAATTTTTGTCAAATTTAATGTGTACTAATGAACTTTTTGTTTGCAATAGATTTTTTTTCAAAAGTTTAACAAATTTCTTAGGATACAAATAGGATATCGAAAGATCCATGCACTCTCAAAAGGTGACCAAGTGTCTGATCCATATGACTGTAATATAAAAACAATTATAAAGGTAAATACAGTTGAATTAGGCTACTGCCCGCTTGGTCCTGAACGGAATAATTATAACGTCTCTGTAACGTTTGATCAGGCTGTAGCGCCTTTAGCATAGCCCAAGATTGGGGCCCTTATCACCAAAGTTGATCAGGTACTTGGAGTCACATTACGTAGCTTCCACGTTGGCATCAAGAAATGAGAGGCTCTAGGACACTCCACTTGCATCCATAAGGCAAGTCATTGAACAGAAAAGAGAAAAGAAGAGAGAGAAAGAAGAGAAAAAAAAGGGGAGAGGGGAGAAGAAGGGAAGGAGAGAAAAGGAGAAGAATAAAGGTCAGAAATCAAAAGCAGGATTCATTGCCCTCGGCCTAGGCCCCCTATTATCCAGTTCTGGGAATTATGGAGCTTAGAGGTACTTAAAGCGCAGCTCCACCCTAAAGTGGAACTTCCGCTCATCGGATTCCTCCCCTCCTCCGGTGCCACAATTGGCACCTTTCGGGGGGGAGGGGGGACAGGATACCTGTCAAAGACAGGTTTCCTTACCCACTTACTGGAGTCCGGCTGCGGTGGTGAAGTCGCGCGAGTCTCCCTCCTCCTCCTCCCCTGGCCGCTGGGCTAATAGGAGTAATAGGAGAGAGGAGCGGGGCCTCGCGCAAGCGCAGTAGGGTTCCCAGCGTGAAGTCGAAAGTCTTCACTGCCGGGTTCCCTTACCCGCAATGGCGACGGAAGCACCGACAGCTGATGTGAAACATCAGCTGCGGTGCCGACATCGAGGGACACCAGGACAGGTAAGTCTCCATTTATTAAAAGCCAGCAGCTGCAGTATGTGTAGCTGCTGGCTTTTAATTAATATTTTTTTGCCCAGGGTTGCCTGGAACACCCCTTTAATTCAGGGGGACCACACCCTGTCAAATCTGACTTGTCTGTCTCTAAAGATGTTGGTCAATTTTTCATTGACCATGATCCAAGAAAATGTATGTGTTATTAGTGCAAGACTGACCACTGGGGTTTTCCATGCTTGCGCTATTGTAATTTTAGCTGCTGAAAAAATAAAGAAGATGAGGGTTCTTTATTTTTGTACTTTTATATACCTTCTGTTTATACCTTTCAAAGTCCCATTTAGAGGTTGTATTGTCCTAAGCGTTTCTTTGTACCATGTGATTAGCTGTGGCCAATCACAGCTAATCACAACAATACTCACTAAATAAATCAGTTTCATTCAGTAAAAATGGTTGCTTATACCAATTAGATCATTTTTTCTGTTCCACATACATTAAAAAAAAATGTACATACTGTCACCAGTCAGTGTTCCTAATCACCGCCACACCAGTTCTATGATGATGCCATACTGCACTGGTGACAGTATGTAAAAAAATGTAAAAAAAAATATTGAAAAAACAATTTTTAAAAAATGTCTTAATTTTCAAAAAAATTGTGACAAAAAATTACAACTTAAAAAAACTTGCATCAATGCCACGGCTCCCTCGGGAGCCTCTTACACGGCTTTGTTGGAGGCCCAAAGGAACCTAACGTTGCACTTCAACAATTTAGCGCATACAGAAGCTAGACATAGAGCTGAATCTCAGTTTGCGGAGGGAGACAAAAATGGTAAGCTCCTCGCCAGATTGGTGGCTGATACTCGCCAGCTGTCAGTAGTTCCTGTTATTAGAGGTAAAAATGGAGTGCTGGCCAGGGACCCCGCGGACATACTCACGGAATTTCAGGATTTTTTCTCTTCTTTATATGCGCCTATCCCTCCCTATGACAGTTTAGAGATGGGGGACCTGTTAAAAGGTCTTCCTCTTCCGAGACTTTCGGAGGATGATTGTGGGTTGTTGGAGGCTGAGATCACAAATAAGGAAGTTGTAGCTGCAATTTTTTCATTTCCCCCTCATAAAGCCCCGGGTCCGGATGGTTTTCCAGCAGACTTTTACAAAGCGTACGTAGATCAATTGGCGCCTAGGCTTACATCCCTCTTGGCACATTGTTTAGAGACACGGCAGCTGCCGCAGTCTATGATGGAGGCATATATGATCTTGCTTCCCAAACCGGGTAAAGACCCTATGGAATGTGCTTCTTATCGGCCGATTGCCCTACTAAATATGGATCTGAAAATCCTTACAAAAGTTCTGGCTAGGCGGCTGGCGGGAGTAGTAGCTTCCCTAGTGGATATTGATCAGACGGGGTTCATGCCTGGTAAATCTACAGACACCAACCTCAGACGTTTATTTACCCACCTTCAAATTCCAAATCTGTCCGCCACCACTAGGGTGGTGGTTTCAATAGATATTGAAAAGGCGTTCGACTCCATTGACTGGCAATTCATGTTGGCAGTCCTGGAGAGGATGGGCTTTGGCCCGACTTTTCGAACGTGGATTTCGTTATTGTATAGGGCTCCTAGAACGGCGATTCGTATGGGTACTCATACCTCCCCTTACTTTCAGCTTGGTAGGGGCACTAGACAGGGCTGTCCACTGTCGCCTTTCCTATTTGCCCTGATGATGGAACCTGTGGCGATAGCTCTGAGAACAAATGGAGAGGTTAAAGCGATACGGGTGGGAAATATTGATGAAAAGTTGGCATTATATGCGGATGACATGCTGCTATTTCTGCAGGACCCTAGAGAGTCGCTAGAGGCAGCGTTGGGCGTATTGAACACCTTCTCAAAATTTTCTGGCTTGAGAGTCAATTGGTCTAAATCTTCTATCTTGGCACTGGATGCTGGGGCCAGGGCTGTAGCAGACCCGGCTCTTCCGTTGCAGTGGGTCAGTCAAATTACATATCTGGGTGTTAAAATTACAGCGAATGTAAGTGATTACATGCCTCTGAATCTGACTCCGCTTCTTGTCTTTTTTAAGCAGCGGGTTGTGGCTTGGCAGAAGCTACCGTTGTCTCTTATAGGGCGTATTAATCTTCTGAAAATGAAAATACTCCCAGTAATCCTGTATTTTTTGCGGAATGCTCCCGTCTGGATCCCTGGGTCTTTCTTCAAAAAATTGGATAGCCTTACCAGTACTTTCTTGTGGGCACCTAAACAACCGAGGATAGGGCTGAAAGTTTTGCAGGAACCGTGGGGGGAGGGGGGTTTAGCCCTGCCTGATTGGCGCAGATATTATCTGGCGGGGCAAATGGTTTTTGTGCATAGGTGGCTTACTGAAGACAATGGAGACTCCGCAACGGTTCTAGAGGCAGCTCAATTGGGCTCGTATGAGTCCCTGCGGGTTGCCATTCATAGGGGGGTCAGGATGGACCTTCCGCTGACAGCATCTATGAAGGCCACGGTTAAAGCGTGGGGGGAGGCGGTGGGTTTGGCGTGTCCCCATTACAAGGGTTTTTCCCCGTCCACCCCAATTTGGATGAATCCTAAATTGTTGCATTTCTACTCCTTTGATGACCCAATGGGGTGGGTGTCTATGGGGATAAAAACTCTTAGAGACATCACGGTGTTTGGAGAGTTGATGACTTTTGACCAGTTAAAAGCCCGACATGACCTATCGAATTTTCATTTCTTTCTGTATATTCAATTGAAACACGCATATCTCACGCAATTTAAACATATGACGATTGAATCTGTCCCGTCAGACCTGGAAAAATTACTAACAACTGAGGACCTTCCAAAGACGCTCTCGGTTTCTTATAAAAACTATTTGTGACAAGCCCTGTGAGGATGCGTAAGTGCAGGGAATGGTGGGAGGCCGAGGTTCCAGATATTCAGGGGGAGGATTGGGAGGACATGTGGTCTCACCCTTTTCAACACCTGGTAGCAGCGAGAGATAGACTGATCCACTTCAAGTTTTTACACAAGATATATTATACGCCGGCTAGACTGGCCTCCATTTACCCGATGGTGTCGGCAGAGTGTTGGAGATGTACCTATGCTCCGGCGGATGCTGAGCATGTGTTCTGGAGCTGCCCTCTGGTCAAACATTTTTGGCAGGAGGTCACCTCATGCATTTCAGAGGTATTGATGGTCCCGATCCCAATAACAGTTAGAGTATGTCTCCTGGGACTGGTGGAGGAGGTCGTTCCGTCCAGGGCACATAGAACTTTACTGAGCATTCTCCTATTCTATGGGAGGAAATCCATATTGATACGCTGGCGCAAGCCAGGGGCACCGGATGTGTGCTTCTGGAAAAGCCAGATAAATGCTATAATGCCATATTACAAAGCCACTTACTTATCTAGGGGATGTGGAAAGAAATTTGACAGGGTGTGGCAGGCCTGGTATAACTCGGACAAGACTGTGGGTTAAAGAAAGATGGGTAGCAAGGGGGAGCTTGTTTAACTATCCTGTTTAGAGGAAAGGGGCTTTCTCAGAACTATGTGGGGCATGTCTTAATGTCTTAATGTATGAAGGTGTAAATGTATAACTATATAATGTCGGGTGGTTGGGAGGGGGTGGTGGGGCGATATTAAGTGTTTTTCCTTCCTGGTTGATCACAATCTCCTGGACTGGGGGGGGAGGAACTGAGCAAAAAAAAAAAAAAGGGGGGGGAGGGGTATATATGTAAGTGTTGTATTAGTTCGGTAGATGCAATGCTAGATACTCAGGTTTTTTTCGTTTGATGCCTGTATAAAGTGGTCCTGGGCCCTGTTTGGTCCAGTACTGACCTGGCGGTTTTAGCCAGGTCAGCTGTGTGTGTATGGATGTCATGTAAAAATTTCAAATAAGCAATAAAAAGAAATTGTTAAAAAAAAAAAAAAAAAAACTTGCATGCCTCTTACTAAGTACCTTGGACTGTCTACTTTCCAAAAAGGTAATTAGGGGGGTATTTGTACTGTCCTGGCATTTTCAGGCTTCAAGAAATGAGATAGGCCATCAGTACATCAGGATTGATCAATTTTCAGATATATCCCATCGTTTGTGGACTCTATAACTTTCCTACAGACTACGGTAAATAATATACACTGATTTGTGTTATTTTTACTAAAGAAATGTAGCAGAATACATTTTGGCCTAAATTTATGAAGAAAGATTTACCGTATTTATCGGCGTATAACACACACTTTTTCCCCCTGAAAATAGGGGGAAAATCACGGGTGCGTGTTATACGCCGACAGCGTACCTCGGAGGGGAAGGAGGGGGACGAGCACCGCCAGAATTCACGAGCCGCCATCTCCTGTTGACTCGGCTCTAACGTCACACACATAATGAGCTAGCATACTAGCTCATTATGTGGCACTTACCTCAGATCGAAGCCTCCGAAGCACTCCTCGTTCCCCTCTGCCGCCGCCGCCATGTCCCCTCCGACCGTCTTCCAGGTATCGCCACTCCAGCGCTGTGATTGGCCAGAGCGGCGATGACGTCACACGCATGCGCACGGGGCCAGCATTCTCACATTCAGAGAACCGGCACGTTCAGTGCGCCTGCGCCGTTGTCTATGGCGCGCATGCGCCGTAGACATTGGTGCAGGGTTTTCTGCAAATGTCTCCTAAACCTTGTAGGATAAGGAGATATTTTTTGCACCTACAGGTAAGCCTTAATCTAGGCTTACCTGTAGGTGCATGTTGTCAAAATGGGTTTACAACCACTTTAACCAATAGCACACCTCTCTCCTGTCTGCAACAACTGTTCCACCGACTCCTATCTCACACTCTCTAAACTATGCTCAGCTCTGCCTTATAATAGGTGCACCTGGACACACACACAACCTGCAAAACTTCTGGAAAACCCGGACACATGACTGAAGACTCCATCCCTCCCAATGCTCTTTGAAGCCTTCAAGTTTCCAGCCCCAATCCAGAATTACAAAATCCAGAGAAAACTTAAAGCATAGTTTTCTCTGCTCACCAATCTTTTGCTGGAACTTCTCAAACTGCTTCTTTGAGAGTCCTGTGTCCATTTTAAACACATTTCCACTCAGACAGGGGCTCTCACTCTCACAGTGTACAATATTGAATTCACATGCAGTTTTTTTTTGGAAGTTTCTTACTGCATTATAATTTTTTTAATACTTATATTATTTGATAATAGTTAGTATTTTCAATGTCATCTTTTATGTGTGCATTCAAAAAAAAAATCCAATACATTTTCAACTCATTTGTTTTGCAATTCATCCTGTGTCTTTTTGCCAAGCCTGAACTCTATGGAAATACGCAGTAAATGCATGTAAAATACACGTACATTTGTGCTCATAAGTTTACATACCCTGGCAGAATTTCTTGGCCATTTTTCAGAGAATATGAATGATAACACAAAAACTTTTCTTTGGCCTCGTACACACGACCGATTTTCTCGTCGTAAAAAACACGTCGTTTTTTTCGACGAGATTCTTGTTAAGCTTGTCGATTTTCTCGTCAAGCTTTCTATGCGTACACACTGTCATTTCCCAATTTCCTCGTGGTTCTCTGCGCTCACGTCCAGCACGTACGACGGCACTATAAAGGGGAAGATCTTTTTTCTTGGCGCCACCCCTTGGGCTGCTTTTGCTGATCTCGTGTTACCGCGTGTGAAGTAAAAGTTTGGGAAGAGACGATTCGTGCTTTTCAGTCTTCGTGCTTTCAGTTCGTTTTAGCGTGATGAATGTGCTATTTCCATTACGAAGGCTTGTTTTACCAGAAGATGCGCTCCCGTCTCATACTTGATTCTGAGCATGCGCGCTTTTGGAAGAGTCGTAAAAGCATACACACGAACCATTTTCTCGTCACAAAACAGGCCGACGAGAAACACGACGAGGAAATCTGGACTCCTGACGAGAAAATAGAGAGCAGGTTCTCTATTTTCTCGTCGAGATTCTCGTCAAGTTTCTCGTCGTAAAACCATACACACGAACGTTTTTCTAGACAAAAAAACTCTCGCGGCACTTTTCTTGACTGTTTACGACGAGAAAATCGGTCGTGTGTACGAGGCCTCACACTCATGGTTAGTCTTTGGCTGAAGCCATTTATTATCAATCAACTGTGTTAACTCTTTTTAAAATCATAATGTTGAATATCCAGCAGAATCCTTGTCCTCCTGTTGAGCTCAGTGGTTCAAGCTGCCAGCCCTTATGTCTCTATCTTGTCCTGTAGTGACATAGGGGTCAACAGGAGGAACCACTTTAGGGGACCAGGAAATCAACAGTTAAAAAAAGCGTAGGATCTTCAGGCAGAGGTTTCTCTTTACTACTGCAGGTCAGCTTTGCAGGCAGAGAGGGGTGAGTATTCAATGACTCCTTTGTAGGCAGACATTTATTATACAGATTTATTCAAAGAATCACTTTAAAGCGTATCTTTACACTGTCCTATCACTTGAATTTGGTTATGAATAAGCGCTTTTAGCGTGAAACGCGTCAACAGATCACTCGTGTATCCTAGTGCAGGGATGTCTTTTATCTTCAATTTGTCACAATAAAGATTGTTGGAAGCATCCTACTAGAGTGTGTGGTCAACCACTTCTTCTTATAATGCTTCTTCAATTGCGAGCTGGGCGGGCACTTAGATGTGAGGACTTGTGAAGGGGTCTTGTGTGGACCGACCTGGTATAGTGCTTTACCCTTGTTTGACTATCACTTGACCTAACCCCCAACCCAAAAAAAAAAAATTACGCAATTACCTTTCTACTTTCTTGCCTAGTCAAAAATGATCACATCCCCTTTCTAAATCCTCCAGGGATGCTGACGTCACACTCCCCTGGCCTGGAATCTTTGTTGCACTGTGAATACGCTGGCATACGCCACTTCACGTCATCGACCAGCTCGAAAAACTCCAAAGAGACAGCTGACCGCTGGGTGACATCACAGGAGAGGATGGTGACGTGGGACCCACCAGTGGTCTTAGATGGAGGATGGATAATCGCTGGATTCACTGAACAGGTATGTTTTTTGTGAACAATCCAATGGCACAGGTAAGAATGTTAAAAAAGTGTAAAGGGGAAGTGAAGTTCCATTTTAAAGTGAAACTGCAGGCAAACATTAAATACGCATTTTAAATATATACAATATCTCATAAAAGTGAGTACACCCCTCACATTTTTGTAAATATTTTATTATATCTTTTCATGTGACAACACTCAAGAAATTACACTTTGCTACAATGTAAAGTAGTGAGTATACAGCTTGTATAAACACCTCCAAGACGACCACTGCCTTGCTAAAGAAGCTGAGGGTAAAGGTGATGGATTGGCCAAGCATGTCTCCAGACCTAAACCCTATTGAGTATCTGTGGGGCATCCTCAAACGGAAGGTGGAGGAGCGCAAGGTCTCTAACACCCACCAGCTTTGTGATGTCGTCATGGAGGAATGGAAGAGGACTCCAGTGGCAACCTGTGAAACTCTGGTGAACTCCATGCCCAAGAGGGTTAAGGTAGTGCTGGAAAATAATGGTGGCCACACAAAATATTGATACTTTGGGCCCAATTTGGACATTTTTACTTAGGGGTGTACTCACTTTTGTTGCCAGTGGTTTAGACATTAATGGCTGTGTTGAGTTATTTTGAGGGGACAGCAAATTTACACTGTTATACAAGCTGTACACTCACTACTTTACATTGTAGCAAAGTGTAATATCTTCAGGGTTGTCACATGAAAATATATAATAAAAATTAACAAAAATGTGAGGGGTGTACTCACTTTTGAGAGATATTGTATACTGGAACTTGACTGTCCCCTTCTTACTCTATTAAACACAAGTTTTTGCTTTACATATACTTCAACCTTGCAAAAGGATTTTTTATTCTTTACAGCCATTATTGTGATTTGTACACCTCTGCCATACTTACACCCAGGCAGATGACACAAAGTTTCCTGGTGCACTAATGAAGTTACATCTCCCCCTTTGGCAATTATAGGTTGAGGCAGTGGCCATTAGGGATGCTCAGGCTGAACTTTGGTTGTTCGAACGTTCGGCGAAAAACTAAAGCCTCGTACACACGATCGGATATCCTATGGATTCTAATCCGATGGTTTTGTCCATCGGAGATCCGATGAAGCTGACTTCCATCAGTCTTGCCTACACACCATCAGTCAACAAACCGACCGTTCCAAACGTGGTGACGTAAAACACTCCGATGAGCCGAGAAAAATGAAGTTTAATGCTTCTGAGCATGCGTTGACTTGATTCTGAGCATGCGTGGGTTTTTTATCCGATGGACTTGCCCATAGACGATCGGAATTTGCTATCGGTATTTGATCCATCGGAAAAATTTAAAACATGTTCTATTTTTTAAAACCGATGGAAAAAAGACCGATGGGTCCCATACACGATCGGTTTGTCCGATGAAAAAAGTCCATCGGACTGTTTTCATCGGTAAAACCGATCGTGTGTACACGGCTTAACAATATGCAGTGTTCGGGGCAAATTCGAAAGCTGCGGAACCCTGTTAAAGTCTATGGGACCCTAACATGAAAAACCGAAAGTGCTCAGTTTAAAGGCTTATATGCAAGTTATTGTCATAAAAATTGTTTGGGGATCCGGGTCCTGCCCCAGGGGACATGTATCAATGCAAAAAAAAGTTTTAAAAACTGCCTTTTTTTCAGGAGCAGTGATTTTAATAATGCTTAAACATTAAAAATGAAATATTCCTTTAATTATCGTGCCTGGGGGAGGGGGGGGTTTCTATAGTATGCCTGTGAAGTGGCGCAGTTTTACCGTTTTAGAACAATACCACAGCAAAATGACATTTCTAAAGGAAAAAAAGTAATTTAAAACTGATCGCGGCTGTAATGAATTGTCAGGTCTCAGCAATATAGATAAAACTCATTAAAAAAACTTTTGAACTCTTTTTGCCCCTTTTACCAACCAGAATTATTTTCAAGCTCATGCCGGAGAGCGCTACAATGTAAAGTACCATCCACATAGAGTCACAACTTTTTTAATAAAAAAGAAGAGACTTGTTATTTAAACATTCATATTACAACCTGTTCAATTACTTTCACAAAATGTGCTTTCAGTTAATGGAAAACTAATTATATAGAATTACACTGCAGAGCTGTTAACGCAAAAAAAAAAAAGCCAGTATTTCTCATAAAAAAATATACATCTATGCTCGACTTTTCTATATTTTTAAATAAACTCTCCAGTGTTTAAACTGCCTCATTTAAAATCCATTGTGCAAAGTAATGTAATGCTGCATTGCATGTCTGATAAAATGATGGCACGCTACAGAAAGCACTTACCGTTAAATGTATTCAGAGGCACAAAATATGCTTCAAAGGGAAATCTCCGTGTTCATTAGGTGTGTTAGATGACTGTGGCCGAATGAAAAATATCTGTGGGTTGTTTTGATGTAGGTGGCCTCTGTTGGAAGATACAATTTAACCACTTGGGGACCGCCCACTGTATATATACGTCGGCAGAATGGCACGGACAGGCATAATCACGTACCTGTACGTGGCCCTTTAAATGTCTGCCGTGTGGTCACGAGCGCGCCGCCTTCCCCGTGAGTCGGACCGGGGGTCCCGCGGACTCGATCGCCGCAGGGGATCCCCGTGATCATCTCATGAAAGTATAGAGTGGGGAGATGCTTGTGTAAATAAGCATCTCCCCGCTGTGACTAGTGACAATGACACTGATCTCAGCTCCGCGTACTCGGAGCGGAGATCAGTGTCATGTGACACAGAGCCCATCCCCCCTACAGTAAGTAACACTATGCAGGGAACACTTAACCCCTACAGCGCCACCTAGTGGTTAACCCCTTCACTGCCAGTGTCATTTTCACAGTAACCAGTGCATTTTTATAGCACTGATCGCTGTGAAAATGACAATGGTCCCAAAAATGTGTCAAAAGTGTCCGATGTGTCCGCCATAATGTCGCAGTCATGAAAAAATCGCTGATCGCCGCCATTACTAGTAAAAAAAAAAAATTATTAATAAAAATGCCATAAAACTATCCCCTATTTTGTAAACGCTATAACTTTTGTGCAAACCAATTAATAAACGCTTATTGCGATTTTTTTTTTACCAAAAATATGTACAAGAATACATATCGGCCTAAACTGAGGAAAAAAAATTATATATTTTTTGGGGATATTTATTATAGCAAAAAGTAAAAAATATAGATATTTTTTCAAAATTGTCGCTCTATTTTTGTTTATAGCGCAAAAAATAAAAACCGCAGAGATGATCAAATACCACCAAAAGAAAGCTCTATTTGTAGGAAAAAAAGGACGTCAATTTTGTTTGGGAGCCACGTCGCACGATCGCGCAATTGTCAGTTAAAGCGACGCAGTGCCAAATCACAAAAAGTGCTCTGGTCTTTGACCACCCAAATGGTCCGGGGCTGAAGTGGTTAAAAGAGAACTTTCAAGGTCAAGAGTGTAGCATCAGCTGCTCCAGGCATATTACAGGATCAGGATATGGCCTCTTCTACTGAGTGCCAACCCCACCCTCAAGCTTCACCCTCCCTGGTGCATTCACCTCAAAGAGTAACTCCACTTTTATTGACAAAAAAACATTCCCCCCTGGGTGATTTATGTACATTACAAGGATTTTAACAATATTTGTTATATATTCCTACCTTTTATTATTCTGAAGAAATCCCTGTGTGTTTGTCTGTGAATCTAATGGGAGTGGTTTCATAAATATCAATCAGCTGTTGTACCTGCAGGGCACTAATGAGGAAAATTGCAGGGTCTGCATCCCTTTAGACGTGATTTCCCTTTGAGAGGATCTCACCAAAAATTAAATTTTTGTTGCAGGGGATGCCTAAAATCTTACCTGTATATTCAGTTCCATTGTCTGTGTCCAATACACTCTGCATTTTGCCAAATGTGTTGCTTACTTGAGCCAAATACTATTCAAGTTTCTCTGGTACTTTACTTTTGTTGTGTAACAGATGCAGGGTTTTTTTTCTCAGACAATAGGTGCTGGAACTCCCCTTTTCCGACTCACTGGTTTTCTCTACCCCTACCCACCTCCGAGCACCGTCCCTTGGTTCCATCCCCTACCCACCTCCCAGTACCGCCCCTTTTAGACAATACAGAACCAAGTATCATTTTGTTGTGCTAAGTAATTTGTATGGAATTTGGTTTCCCTTTCAGCCAGCAACAATAGATCCCCCTAACAATGTACCACCCACAACAAAATTTCCACCCTCAGCAACAATAGACTCCCGGCAGTAGGGATGAGCTTTGAGTTCGAGTCGAACTCATGTTCGACTCGAACATTGCCTGTTCGCCCGTTCGCCGAACAGCGAACAAATTGGGGTGTTCGCGGCAAATTCGAAAAATCTATGGGAGAAATCTAAAGTGCTAATTATAAAGGCTTATATGCAAGTTATTGTCCTAAAAAGTGTTTGGGGACCGGGGTCCTGCCCCAGGGGACAGGTATCAATGCAAAAAGAAGTTTTAAAAACGGCCGTTTTTTCGGGAGCAGTGATTTCAATAATGCTTAAAATGAAAAAATAAAAGTGAAATATTCCTTTAAATTTCGTACCTGGGGGGTGTGTATGATATGCATGTAAAGTGGCGCATGTTTCCCGTGCTTAGAACTGTCCCTGCAAAAAATTTCATTTTTGAAAGAAAAAAAGTCATTTAAAACTCACTCGCGGCTATTAATGAATTGTCGGCTCCCAGCAATACATTCAAAAGTCATTGATAAAAAAAAAAAAAGCGTGGGGGTTCCCCAGAATTCAATTACCAGGCCCTTCAGGTCTGGAATGGATATTAAGGGGAACCCCGCCACAAATTTAAAAAAAAATTGACGTGGGGTTCCCCCAAATATCCATTCCAGGCCCTTCAGATCTGGCATGGATTTTAAGGGGAACTCCACCCCAAATAAAAAAAAAATGGCGTGGAGTCCCCCTAAAAATCCATACCAGACCCTTATCCGAGCACGCAACCTGGCCGGCCGCAGGGGAAAAGGGGGGACGAGAGAGCGCCCCCCCCTCCCTCCTGAACCGTACCAGGCCACATGCCCTCAACATGGGGAGGATGTCCCCATGTTGATGGGGACAAGGGCCTCATCCCCACAACCCTTGCCCGGTGGTTGTGGGGGTCTGCGGGCGGGGGGCTTATCGGAATCTGGAAGACCCCTTTAACAAAGGGGACCCCCAGATCCCAGCCCCCCCCTATATGAATTGGTAAGGGGTACATTGTACCCCTACCATTTCACGAAGAAAGCGTAAAAAAATGTTTAAAAAAACACACAAACACCTTGAAAAAGTCCTTTATTTAAAAAAAAAACAAAAAAACAATCCAGCGGTGAAATCCAGTGTCCCGCGGCGATCCCGATGTCCAGCGCTGTCCTTCATTGGTTGTGCCTGAGCGGACCTGATGGGGAACTCCCTCTCAGTATTTTAAATGTATAGACCCGCCCCTTCTAAAGTTCCCCATCAGGTCCGCTCAGCGGACCAGATGCGGAACATGAGAAGGGGCGGGTCTATACATGTATTACCAAAGTGAGAGCAGTTCCCCATCAGGTCCGCCCCCTCGGTATGTCCGACCCCGCCTACGTCATTGGCTTGAGCGGGGAACTTCCTTCACTATGTAAATTTAAATTACACAGTGAAGGAAGTTCCCCGCTCAAGCCAATGACGTAGGCAGGTCCAACATACCGAGGGGGCGGACCTGATGGGGAACGGCTCTCACTTTGGTAATACATGTATAGACCCGCCCCTTCTCATGTTCCGCATCTGGTCCGCTGAGCGGACCTGATGGGGAACTTTAGAAGGGGCGGGTCTATACATTTAAAACACTGAGAGGGAGTTCCCCATCAGGTCTGCTCAGGCACAACCAATGAAGGACAGCGCTGGACATCGGGATCGCCGCGGGACACTGGATTTCACCGCTGCAATGTTTTTTGTTTTTTTTTAAATAAAGGACTTTTTCAAGGTGTTTGTGTGTTTTTTAAAAAAAAAATTACGCTTTCTTCGTGAAATGGTAGGGGTACAATGTACCCCTTACCAATTCACATAGGGGGGGGGGCAGGATCTGGGGTTCCCCTTTGTTAAAGGGGTCTTCCAGATTCCGATAAGCCCCCCGCCCGCAGACCCCCACAACCACCGGGCAAGGGTTGTGGGGATGAGGCCCTTGTCCCCATCAACATGGGGACATCCTCCCCATGTTGAGGGCATGTGGCCTGGTACGGTTCAGGAGGGAGGGGGGCCGCTCTCTCATCCCCCCCTTTTCCCCTGCGGCCGGCCAGGTTGCGTGCTCGGATAAGGGGTCTGGTATGGATTTTTAGGGGGACTCCACGCCATTTTTTTTTTTAATTTGGGGTGGAGTTCCCCTTAAAATCCATGCCAGATCTGAAGGGCCTGGAATGGATATTTGGGGAAACCCACGTCAATTTTTTTTTTAATTTGCGGCGGGGTTCCCCTTAATATCCATTCCAGACCTGAAGGGCCTGGTAATTGAATTCTGGGGAACCCCCACGCTTTTTTTTTTTTTTTTATCAATGACTTTTGAATGTATTGCCGGGAGCCGACAATTCATTAATAGCCGCAAATGAGTTTTAAATGACTTTTTTTCTTTCAAAAATGACATTTTTTGCAGGGACAGTTCTAAGCACGGGAAACATGCGCCACTTCACATGCATATCATACACACCCCCCAGGTAAGAAATTTAAAGGAATATTTCACTTTTATTTTTTCATTTTAAGCATTATTAAAATCACTGCTCCCGAAAAAACGGCCGTTTTTAAAACTTTTTTTTGCATTGATACATGTCCCCTGGGGCAGGACCCAGGTCCCCAAACACTTTTTAGGACAATAACTTGCATATTATAATTAACACTTTAGATTTCGAACGTTCGAGTCCATTGTATTTAATAGGGTTCTAAAGTTCACACGAACATTTTGTCTGTTCGCAGGTTCTGGTGCGAATCGAACAGGGGGGTGTTCGCTGTTCGGCTCATCCCTGCCCGGCAGCATCAACAGATCTCCGCACAGCCAGCATTAATAGACTCTCTGGCAGCCATCAACAATAGACCCCTCCCCCAACAGTAGATCTCCTTCAGCAACAATAGACCCCACTGCAAAAATAGATTCTCTCCAGCTAGAAAAGATCCGCCAGCAGTGAGCATCAATACCCTGCAGCACACCCCAGCACCCCTTGCATACAGTCAGTCCAGGAGGTGCCGGAACTGCGTTCCCCCGCATTCCCGCTGAAAAAAAGCCCTGAACAGATGTAATATCACTGAAGTTGATATGCCAAGATTTCAGGGTCACGTTGGCATATCAACCTATGTGACATGTAAATGTAGCTGACCTAAGGACAGTATGTACACTGCATTATTGAACATGTTGATATAAAACTAAGAAGTAAAAGCTGCATTTATTGGAATCGTTGTCTGCATTGGCACATTACCATGTAAATATATTCGGTCGGCATTAGTTCCAGATTCAGTAATCTGTCATTTGAAAACAACTTACAAACAAGTCACTTAGAACTTGAATTGCTTCATTTGAGACATGAGATTTAATTTGCATAACTTAGACATTACTCTTGGATTAATAAGGTTCACATTTTCGGCAACTGAGAAACCCTTTGCCGTTAATGGGAGAGGGGATGAAGGGTTAAAAGAAGTCATTTGTGCGTTAGCTGATTAATCATTTAAAATTTTATGGCCCTGAAGTGTGTAAAACAAGAGTACTGAGATTTCGTATTAAGAAAAACCTTTACTGCCAATTGGCTTAAGCAGTTAAGTCTTGATTCTCTTAAAGGCAACCTATGTTCTTTATACTGTTGTTGGTATCATTTAAATGGGTAATTGAAATACAAATATGTTAACTGTTCTGCAAATTAATCTGTAATTCTGTTTAACCAGCAGAGGCGGCCTGTCCATTAGGGGCGCCCGGGCGCCGCCTCCCCCCCTAATCAAAGCCGCCCTGTCTATCCATGCATCCGGCCCCTTTGAGGACGCCGGATACATGAATTCCAACAGGGGGGTTTTGAAGCACCTGATTAGAGCCAGAGCTCTAATAGGCTTCAAAATAGGGTGGGCTGCAGAGCATCGCGCTACGAGCCCACCCAGGTGTGTTACAATAGCGAATGAATATTCGCTACTGTAACACTGATCCTCCTCCCGGCCAATCAGGAAGCGGGTATGAGACCCATTTCCCGATTGGCTGAAAAGATAAGCGTCCCGATTGGCCACTGAGGAGGAGGGAGGAAACTGAAGCCCTAGAAAGCAGGGGAAGAGGAAGCTGCCGCCGTGATGACCGCGGAGAGCAGGGGAAGGGGACGCTGCCACCCTGATGACCAGAGAGAGCAGGGGAAGGGAAAGCCACTGCCGCTGTGATGCCCGCGGAGAGCAGGGTAAGGGGAAGCCACTGCTGGCATGATGCCCGTGGAAAGCAGGGAAAGGGGAAGCTGCCGTGGTGCCTGCGGAGAGCAGGGGAACCCAGGGAGAAAAAAAAAAAAACGAACCCTTACAATCACTTTAACAGACTGTACACAACGCGTTGACATACTTAGGCAACAAATAATAAGTAAGAGTGAAAAGAGGTCCAAACTGTTTTGCAGCCCAGAGGCCACATACAGTCGGTGTCTATCACTAAAAGGGAGAATTTGATTGTTTACTGATGGGAACAAGAATGGTTCTCTGGACACACGTGGCTCCTTACTGCTCCTCATTTGGAACCACATCTATTCGTCCCTTGTTCTACCAGAAACTCATAAGTTTTAAATCTACAGCTTTCATTAAGATGGTGATCCCACCATGAAAGCCCTGTGTTCCTGTCTCTCAAATATTCTCCATCATTGTCACTTTGTCTGATAGGCTTTCCATGGAGTCCACAAGTCACTGTTTGCACACACATTACATAGGCATAGTCCACTGCTGTCACCATCCGGAAACCTGCCCTGAGAAATGCCAGGAAGCCATTGCTGCGTGCACGTAGACTAGAAGTGGCTGCAAAGATGCTGCAAGAGATCAGCTGAGATAAAAAAAAGGGGAAAAAAAGGTAAACTACATAATTTCACCCACGGCACTACCTGCCTGGAGTTTGCATGTTCTCCCTGTGCCTGAGTGGGTCTTCTCTGGGTACTCCAGTTTCCTCCTACACTTCAAAGACATGCTGGTAGGTTAACTGTTCCTGTCTAAATTGGCACTAGTATGTGTATGTATGAATGTGATTTGGGGACCTTAGATTGTAAGCTCCTTGAAGGCAGGGACTGATGAGAATGTACAATATATGTGTAAAGCGCTGCATAAATTGATGGTGCTATATAAGACACTGTAATAAATAAATAAATATATATATATATATATATATTGTGAGGGGGTTAGCTCGGCAGCGGGTGTGTGTGACCCCCGGGATGGGCTCCCCACACAAAAACAGGCCCAGCAGACGGAGGTTGTGGTTTTCAAAATCAAAAAGGTGCGGTTTATTTTCTATTTACAGTGACAAAAACACAGCAAAGCAAAAGAAACAGAAACAAAATAAATCCTGGTCAATTTGACCTCTGACTAAACATACAGGTTTCCTAACTAACAACTGGGATCAGCCTAGTGCTGTCCTAGTCCCTAAGTCCCTGGTTTTAAATGTCCAAGCAAATAGCCACACAGGCTTTGTCTCACCGCACAAGGGTTCACTCTCTCCAGGAAGTCCACACAGGTCTGCTTCCAGGCATGCGCTAACCCCTAATGAAGCTGGGAGTTCTTATAGAGGCCTAAATGAGCTGACAAGCTTCAGCTGGTCTCATCAACTCCCTGTCTGCACGACGCCCCACACTCTCCCCAGAGGTATGAGTCATCCATGAGCCCACTATCCTCAGCTGGGCTTATACAACTCTCCACCTAGTTGTATAAGTCGGCGTAAAGCCTGAATCTGGGCGAAATATATCTACCCCCCTGGATGCAACCAGGTGACTTTACCTTCCTGCTGTCACATACCCCCCCCTCTTGTTTTAACCTCGGGGTTGGAACACCAGCAATCAGGCATTCATGTACTCGAGACAAAGCATCCACATTCCCCATTTGAACACCAGGGCGATGCTTTACTGTGAAGTTGAATTCCTGGAGGGCCAGGAACCACCTATTCACTCTTCTATTTGTTTCCTTGTTTTGAGCCATCCACTTTAACGGAGCGTGATCCGTAACCATGTCAAAGTGCCTACCTAGCAGGTAGTACCGAAGGGAATCTAGAGCCCACTTCACCGCTAAACACTCCTTTTCAACGGTGGCGTAATTTACCTCATGGGACTTCAACTTCCTGCTGAGGTAAATGACTGGGTGCTCTTCCCCGTTCCAGACCTGGGACAATACTGCTCCTAACCCCACATCTGACGCATCACTTTGTACGACAAAGTCTTTAGAGAAGTCGGGTGAGTACAACACTGGCTGGCTACATAAGGCTTGTTTCAAGAATTGGAATGCTGCCTCAGCCTCGGGGGTCCATTTAATCATGACCGACCCTTTCCCCTTCGTCAGGTTGGTTAGGGGCACAGCCTTAGAAGCAAAGTGGGGAATGAATCGCCGATAATACCCAGCGATTCCCAGAAAGGCTCGTACCTGCTTCTTGCTGTTGGGACGTGGCCAACTCTGGATGGCCTCGACTTTGTTGAGTTGGGGTTTTATTACTCCCCTCCCAATGGTGTACCCAAGATATTTGGCCTCCTCCTGCCCAATGGTACACTTCTTGGGGTTAGCCGTAAACCCCGCTTCCCGAACAGAGTCCAGGACTGCTTGCACTTTTGGCAGATGTGAGGCCCAATCTGTGCTATGGACAATTACGTCATCCAGGTAAGCCGCAGCATACTTCCGATGGGGCCTCAGCATCTGGTCCATTTTCCGCTGGAATGTGGCCGGCGCATTCTGTAACCCGAACGGCATTCTTTTATATTGGAACGCCCCGTCTGGGGTTACAAATGCGGTTTTCTCTTTGGCCGACTTGGCCAGGGGGATTTGCCAATACCCTTTTGTGAGGTCAAGAGTCGTCATGTATCGGGCTGTTCCCAGCCGGTCGATCAACTCATCTATACGTGGCATGGGGTAGGTGTCAAATTTTGTAACTTTGTTCAACTGACGAAAATCGTTACAAAATCGCCAGCTCTCATCCGGTTTAGGCACCAACACAATGGGACTAGACCAATCACTTTGGGACTCCTCTATCACCCCTAAGTTCAGCATTTTCTGTACTTCCTCCCGTATTGCCTCCCGTCGGGCCTCTGGGATCCGATAGGGTTTTAACTTCACCCTTTCACCGGGCGGGGTAATAATGTCATGCTCTACCCCAGATGTTTGTCCCGGCAGCTCAGAGAATACCTCCTTGTTGCGAAGCACAAACTCCTTAACCTCCTGTTGTTGGGGTTGTGACAAGGTGGCTGTGATTCCAACCTCAGGAATCACGCAACCAGTTTGAGCTGGTGACCAAGTGTCTGCGACTAGGGACTCTCTATCCCTCCAGGCTTTCAACAGATTAACGTTGTCTGACCTTGTAATTCACTTCGCTCACTTTTTCCATTATCTCGTAGGGGCCTTGCCATTTGGCAAGGAATTTACTTTCAACCGTAGGGACCAGTACCAGTATCCTATCCCCCGGGGAAAAGGTACGGGTCTTGGCTCCACGGTTGTACACTCTCTGCTGTGCTAACTGCGCTTGGGCCAAATGTTCCTTCACGATGGGCATTACCTGTGCAATTCGGTCTTGCATCAGGGCGACATGCTCAATCACACTCCTGTGGGGAGAACTCTCACTTTCCCAAGTTTCCTTGGCAATATCCAACAGCCCTCTTGGGTGTCTCCCATACAGTAACTTAAAGGGGGAGAATCCCGTAGAGGATTGGGGCACCTCCCTAATAGCAAACATCAGATAAGGAAGTAGACAGTCCCAATCCTTTCCATCTCTATCCACCACTTTCTTCAACATTTGTTTTAGGGTTTTGTTGAATCTTTCAACCAGCCCATCGGTTTGGGGGTGATACACAGATGTACGTAATTGCGTCACTTTGAACAATTTACATAGCTCCTTCATAACCCGGGACATAAAGGGTGTACCTTGGTCCGTAAGCAGTTCTTTACAAATACCCACCCGGCTAAACACAAGAGATAGCTCTTTGGCTATGGTTTTGGCCGAGGTATTTCGGAGAGGGATCACTTCTGGATAACGGGTGGCATAGTCCATTATAACTAATATGTACTGGTGCCCCCTAGCGGACTTGATTATAGGATCTACCAAATCCATGGCGATCCTCTCAAACGGGACCTCAATGATGGGTAGAGGGACCAGCGGGCTACGGAAATGTGGCATCGGGGCCGACCTCTGACACACAGGGCAGGAGGAACAATAATTTTCTATGTCCTTCATCACCCCCGGCCAATAGAATCTCTGTAATACCCTCTCTCGGGTTTTCTCTGTCCCCAGATGACCTCCAAGAATGTGCCCATGGGCCAACTCCAACACCAACTTCCTGTACGGTTTGGGCACCACAAGCTGCTCAACGGTTTCTTCTGCCCTTTTTGCCACCCGATACAGTAGGTCCTTCTCTACGCTGAAGTATGGGTAAGTGCAGGTATTATCTGGGTTCACTAACTCGCCATCTATTTTCACTACGTTTTCCCGTGCCTTTATTAGGGCGGGGTCTTTCAACTGTTCTGTGGCAAAGTTTTCCCTGTGAACCTCAAGATCAGAAAACTCCACAGACGGTAGGTTTTCGTCTGAGGAGGTGGGCTCCTCTCCAGTTTCTTGAGTCTCCCCTGCCAATACTGACAAGGGAAATTCCGGAGAGTCCTCACCACTCTCAGGGGAGTTCTGGCTATCACATTCCTGGTACATAGGGGCACCAGTGGGGGGCTCAGGATCATCCCACAGTTCCCAGAACTTCGGAAAATCCCTTCCCACAATGGCGTCATGCGGTAACTGAGATACTAGGCCCACTGGATGAGAGAGGGTACCTTTGGGGGTCTCGAAACACACTGTAGTCACTGGATACTCTCGGGTGTCCCCATGCACACAAATAACAGCTACCTTGCTATTCCCAGAGACCTCTGTTTTAGCTAACTCAGCCTTTATCAGGGTCACAAGGCTACCTGAATCCAGCAATACCACAACATTTCTACCATTAACACACATTTTGCATAAATGTTTCTCAGTTCCTCGAATGGCAGTGCATGCGACTGTCGCACACAGCGACTGACGTCTGCCCGTCAGAAAGTCACACTGCATGGGTTCCTCCACAACCGGGCAATTTGCTGCAATATGTCCCGCTTGCCGGCAGCGGTAGCAAACGATCCTTCTTGCCGCCTCTTGAGCCGCTGATTTCCCAGGCTGTTCTCGCCAAACTTGGGGTAGAGCTCCCACCCTCTCACTCTCTCCACCCTTAACCCTTGGAATCATCTTATCCGCCCCTGGGGATGGTCTGGTCTTAGGGTGGAAAGTCCGAGTGTCTCTGGAAGAGACCGTCAGGTTCTCTGTAGCCAAGTATTTCTCCACACGATCCACAAGACCATCGGCCGTCTCTGGGTCTCCATGGCTTACCCACTTTTGGATGGCAGTAGGAAGAGCTCTCAAAAACCGATCCATTACAACACGTTCCACAATCTTTGGTGCGGACAAAGTCTCTGGCTGTAGCCACTTTCTGCTCAGGTGAATGAGATCATACATTTGAGACCTGGGGGGTTTTCCAAGCTGGAAAGTCCAGTTATGCACACGCTGAGCCCGGACAGCCAGGGTGACACCCAGCCTTGCCAATATTTCAGCTTTTAGCATCACATAGTCTTTTGCTTGGTTAGGCTCTAGGTCATAGTAAGCTTTCTGCGATTCACC
Source organism: Rana muscosa (assembly GCA_029206835.1). NCBI lineage: Eukaryota > Metazoa > Chordata > Amphibia > Anura > Ranidae > Rana > Rana muscosa. The sequence continues at coordinate 190,871,229 of CM055126.1, read as the reverse complement.
AGTTAACAGAGGAGCCACTAGTCCAGCCCACTGCTCCTCAGGCCACTTTTCTCTTTCAGCGGTCCTTTCAAATGTGGTCAAAAATACCTCTGGATCATCCTCTCCAGTCATTTTTGTCAATAAACGACTCACCCCAAAGGACGCGGTATTAGTGGGACGGCTTTCCTCACTGGTCTGCGGACGTTGCTGCATTACTGCTTCCATCTGTTGTTGTAGTCTCTGCTCTTGCTTCTGCAACAGGTCTATGAAGCGGGCCTCAGATTGCTGCTGGGCTTGTTGCTGAGCCTCCAGACTCTGTTGCAAAGTTGCGTTTGTCTGCTGCTGGGCTGCAAGGCTCTGTTGATGAGCTTGCTGCTGGGCTGCGAAGTTCTGTTGTTGAGCTGCAAGGCTCTGTTGATGAGCTGCAAGGCTCTTTTGCAAACCTGCATTTGTCTGCTGTTGATTGGCATTTGCTAGAGCCAGCTGTTTCAGTATCTCCTCCATGCTGGCTTAAAAAAAACTGCCACTGGTTCTCCACCAACTGTGAGGGGGTTAGCTCGGCAGCGGGTGTGTGTGACCCCCGGGATGGGCTCCCCACACAAAAACAGGCCCAGCAGACGGAGGTTGTGGTTTTCAAAATCAAAAAGGTGCGGTTTATTTTCTATTTACAGTGACAAAAACACAGCAAAGCAAAAGAAACAGAAACAAAATAAATCCTGGTCAATTTGACCTCTGACTAAACATACAGGTTTCCTAACTAACAACTGGGATCAGCCTAGTGCTGTCCTAGTCCCTAAGTCCCTGGTTTTAAATGTCCAAGCAAATAGCCACACAGGCTTTGTCTCACCGCACAAGGGTTCACTCTCTCCAGGAAGTCCACACAGGTCTGCTTCCAGGCATGAGCTAACCCCTAATGAAGCTGGGAGTTCTTATAGAGGCCTAAATGAGCTGACAAGCTTCAGCTGGTCTCATCAACTCCCTGTCTGCACGACGCCCCACACTCTCCCTAGAGGTATGAGTCATCCATGAGCCCACTATCCTCAGCTGGGCTTATACAACTCTCCACCTAGTTGTATAAGTCGGCGTAAAGCCTGAATCTGGGCGAAATATATCTACCCCCCTGGATGCAACCAGGTGACTTTACCTTCCTGCTGTCACAATATATATATATATATTGTGAGGGGGTTAGCTCGGCAGCGGCTGTGTGTGACCCCCGGGATGGGCTCCCCACACAAAAATAGGCCCAGCAAACGGAGGTTGTGGTTTTCAAAATCAAAAAGGTGCGGTTTATTTTCTATTTACAGTGACAAAACACAGCAAAGCAAAAGAAACATAAACAAAATAAATCCTGGTCAACTTGACCTCTGACTAAACATACAGGTTTCCTAACTAACAACTGGGATCAGCCTAGTGCTGTCCTAGTCCCTAAGTCCCTGGTTTTAAATGTTCAAGCAAATAGCCACACAGGCTTTGTCTCACCGCACAGGGGTTCACTCTCCCTAGACAGTCCACACAGGTCTGGGTCCAGGCATGAGCTAACCCCTAATGAAGCTGGGAGTTCTTATAGAGGCCTAAATGAGCTGACAAGCTTCAGCTGGTCTCATCAACTCCCTGTCTGCACGACGCCCCACACTCTCCCTAGAGGTATGAGTCATTCATGAGCCCACTAGCCTCAGCTGGGCTTATACAACTCTCCACCTAGTTGTATAAGTCGGCGTAAAGCCTGAATCTGGGCGAAATATATCTACCCCCCTGGATGCAACCAGGTGACTTTACCTTCCTGCTGTCACATACCCCCCCCTCTTGTTTTAACCTCGGGGTTGGAACACCAGCAATCAGGCATTCATGTACTCGAGACAAAGCATCCACATTCCCCATTTGAACGCCAGGGCGATGCTTTACTGTGAAGTTGAATTCCTGGAGGGCCAGGAACCACCTATTCACTCTTCTATTTGTTTCCTTGTTTTGAGCCATCCACTTTAACGGAGCGTGATCCGTAACCATGTCAAAGTGCCTACCTAGCAGGTAGTACCGAAGGGAATCTAGAGCCCACTTCACCGCTAAACACTCCTTTTCAACGGTGGCGTAATTTACCTCATGGGACTTCAACTTCCTGCTGAGGTAAATGACTGGGTGCTCTTCCCCGTTCCAGACCTGGGACAATACTGCTCCTAACCCCACATCTGACGCATCACTTTGTACGACAAAGTCTTTAGAGAAGTCGGGTGAGTACAACACTGGCTGGCTACATAAGGCTTGTTTCAAGAATTGGAATGCTGCCTCAGCCTCGGGGGTCCATTTAATCATGACCGACCCTTTCCCCTTCGTCAGGTTGGTTAGGGGCACAGCCTTAGAAGCAAAGTGGGGAATGAATCGCCGATAATACCCAGCGATTCCCAGAAAGGCTCGTACCTGCTTCTTGCTGTTGGGACGTGGCCAACTCTGGATGGCCTCGACTTTGTTGAGTTGGGGTTTTATTACTCCCCTCCCAATGGTGTACCCAAGATATTTGGCCTCCTCCTGCCCAATGGTACACTTCTTGGGGTTAGCCGTAAACCCCGCTTCCCGAACAGAGTCCAGGACTGCTTGCACTTTTGGCAGATGTGAGGCCCAATCTGTGCTATGGACAATTACGTCATCCAGGTAAGCCGCAGCATACTTCCGATGGGGCCTCAGCATCTGGTCCATTTTCCGCTGGAATGTGGCCGGCGCATTCTGTAACCCGAACGGCATTCTTTTATATTGGAACGCCCCGTCTGGGGTTACAAATGCGGTTTTCTCTTTGGCCGACTTGGCCAAGGGGATTTGCCAATACCCTTTTGTGAGGTCAAGAGTCGTCATGTATCGGGCTGTTCCCAGCCTGTCGATCAACTCATCTATACGTGGCATGGGGTAGGTGTCAAATTTTGTAACTTTGTTCAACTGACGAAAATCGTTACAAAATCGCCAGCTCCCATCCGGTTTAGGCACCAACACAATGGGACTAGACCAATCACTTTGGGACTCCTCTATCACCCCTAAGTTCAGCATTTTCTGTACTTCCTCCCGTATTGCCTCCCGTCGGGCCTCTGGGATCCGATAGGGTTTTAACTTCACCCTTTCACCGGGCGGGGTAATGATGTCATGCTCTACCCCAGATGTTTGTCCCGGCAGCTCAGAGAATACCTCCTTGTTGCGAAGCACAAACTCCTTAACCTCCTGTTGTTGGGGTTGTGACAAGGTGGCTGCTATTCCAACCTCAGGAATCACGCAACCAGTTTGAGCTGGTGACCAAGTGTCTGCGACTAGGGACTCTCTATCCCTCCAGGCTTTCAACAGATTAACGTGATAGATCTGTTCGGGCTTTCGCCTTCCTGGTTGTCTGACCTTGTAATTCACTTCGCTCACTTTTTCCATTATCTCATAGGGGCCTTGCCATTTGGCAAGGAATTTACTTTCAACCGTAGGGACAAGTACCAGTATCCTATCCCCCGGGGAAAAGGTACGGGTCTTGGCTCCACGGTTGTACACTCTCTGCTGTGCTAACTGCGCTTGGGCCAAATGTTCCTTCACGATGGGCATTACCTGTGCAATTCGGGCTTGCATCAGGGCGACATGCTCAATCACACTCCTGTGGGGAGAACTCTCACTTTCCCAAGTTTCCTTGGCAATATCCAACAGCCCTCTTGGGTGTCTCCCATACAGTAACTCAAAGGGGGAGAATCCCGTAGAGGATTGGGGCACCTCCCTAATAGCAAACATCAGATAAGGAAGTAGACAGTCCCAATCCTTTCCATCTCTATCCACCACTTTCTTCAACATTTGTTTTAGGGTTTTGTTGAATCTTTCAACCAGCCCATCGGTTTGGGGGTGATACACAGATGTACGTAATTGCGTCACTTTGAACAATTTACACAGCTCCTTCATAACCCGGGACATAAAGGGTGTACCTTGGTCCGTAAGCAGTTCTTTACAAATACCCACCCGGCTAAACACAAGAGATAGCTCTTTGGCTATGGTTTTGGCCGAGGTATTTCGGAGAGGGATCGCTTCTGGATAACGGGTGGCATAGTCCATTATAACTAATATGTACTGGTGCCCCCTAGCGGACTTGATTATAGGACCTACCAAATCCATGGCGATCCTCTCAAACGGGACCTCAATGATGGGTAGAGGGACCAGCGGGCTACGGAAATGTGGCATCGGGGCCGACCTCTGACACACAGGGCAGGAGGAACAATAATTTTCTATGTCCTTCATCACCCCCGGCCAATAGAATCTCTGTAATACCCTCTCTCGGGTTTTCTCTGTCCCCAGATGACCTCCAAGAATGTGCCCATGGGCCTCACCACTCTCAGGGGAGTTCTGGCTATCACATTCCTGGTACATAGGGGCACCAGTGGGGGGCTCAGGATCATCCCACAGTTCCCAGAACTTCGGAAAATCCCTTCCCACAATGGCGTCATGCGGTAACTGAGATACTAAGCCCACTGGATGAGAGAGGGTACCTTTGGGGGTCTCGAAACACACTGTAGTCACTGGATACTCTCGGGTGTCCCCATGCACACAAATAACAGCTACCTTGCTATTCCCAGAGACCTCTGTTTTAACTAACTCAGCCTTTATCAGGGTCACAAGGCTACCTGAATCCAGCAATACCACAACATTTCTACCATTAACACACATTTTGCATAAATGTTTCTCAGTTCCTCGAATGGCAGTGCATGCGACTGTCGCACACAGCGACTGATGTCTGCCCGTCAGAAAGTCACACTGCATGGGTTCCTCCACAACCGGGCAATTGGCTGCAATATGTCCCGCTTGCCGGCAGCGGTAGCAAACGATCCTTCTTGCCGCCTCTTGAGCCGCTGATTTCCCAGGCTGTTCTCGCCAAACTTGGGGTAGAGCTCCCACCCTCTCACTCTCTCCACCCTCACCCCTTGGAATCCTCTTATCCGCCCCTGGGGATGGTCTGGTCTTAGGGTGGAAAGTCCGAGTGTCTCTGGAAGAGGCCGTCAGGTTCTCTGTAGCCAAGTATTTCTCCACACGATCCACAAGACCATCGGCCGTCTCTGGGTCTCCATGGCTTACCCACTTTTGGATGGCAGTAGGAAGAGCTCTCAAAAACCGATCCATTACAACACGTTCCACAATCTTTGGTGCGGACAAAGTCTCTGGCTGTAGCCACTTTCTGCTCAGGTGAATGAGATCATACATTTGAGACCTGGGGGGTTTTCCAAGCTGGAAAGTCCAGTTATGCACACGCTGAGCCCGGACAGCCTGGGTGACACCCAGCCTTGCCAAAATTTCAGCTTTTAGCATCACATAGTCTTTTGCTTGGTTAGGCTCTAGGTCATAGTAAGCTTTCTGCGATTCACCAGTTAACAGAGGAGCCACCAGTCCAGCCCACTGCTCCTCAGGCCACTTTTCTCTTTCAGCGGTCCTTTCAAATGTGGTCAAAAATACCTCTGGATCATCCTCTCCAGTCATTTTTGTCAATAAACGACTCACCCCAAAGGACGCGGTATTAGTGGGACGGCTTTCCTCACTGGTCTGCGGACGTTGCTGCATTACTGCTTCCATCTGTTGTTGTAGTCTCTGCTCTTGCTTCTGCAACAGGTCTATGAAGCGGGCCTCAGATTGCTGCTGGGCTTGTTGCTGAGCCTCCAGACTCTGTTGCAAAGTTGCGTTTGTCTGCTGCTGGGCTGCAAGGCTCTGTTGATGAGCTTGCTGCTGGGCTGCGAAGTTCTGTTGTTGAGCTGCAAGGCTCTGTTGATGAGCTGCAAGGCTCTTTTGCAAACCTGCATTTGTCTGCTGTTGATTGGCATTTGCTAGAGCCAGCTGCTTTAGTATCTCCTCCATGCTGGCTTAAAAAAAAACTGCCACTGGTTCTCCACCAACTGTGAGGGGGTTAGCTCGGCAGCGGGTGTGTGTGACCCCCGGGATGGGCTCCCCACACAAAAATAGGCCCAGCAAACGGAGGTTGTGGTTTTCAAAATCAAAAAGGTGCGGTTTATTTTCTATTTACAGTGACAAAACACAGCAAAGCAAAAGAAACATAAACAAAATAAATCCTGGTCAACTTGACCTCTGACTAAACATACAGGTTTCCTAACTAACAACTGGGATCAGCCTAGTGCTGTCCTAGTCCCTAAGTCCCTGGTTTTAAATGTCCAAGCAAATAGCCACACAGGCTTTGTCTCACCGCACAGGGGTTCACTCTCCCTAGACAGTCCACACAGGTCTGGGTCCAGGCATGAGCTAACCCCTAATGAAGCTGGGAGTTCTTATAGAGGCCTAAATGAGCTGACAAGCTTCAGCTGGTCTCATCAACTCCCTGTCTGCACGACGCCCCACACTCTCCCTAGAGGTATGAGTCATCCATGAGCCCACTAGCCTCAGCTGGGCTTATACAACTCTCCACCTAGTTGTATAAGTCGGCGTAAAGCCTGAATCTGGGCGAAATATATCTACCCCCCTGGATGCAACCAGGTGACTTTACCTTCCTGCTGTCACAATATATATATATATATATATATATATATATTTTGTTTTTTTAAAAGTGGTAATTGTTTTAACTAACACCATACTCGTGGAAGAGATGCAGGTAAGAGAATTAGACACGTGGGAAAAGCACAATAAGTTGTGGTATGTTTGGCTCCATTATTCTACTTCCAATAGACTTCGGAGGAGACTCCTTTAATAACCAGGATATACCCTACTACGATGCTTCCTCGTTCTTTTCCATCCCATCTTGGACTCATATCTACTGTAGGAGCATCGGCTTAGAAAACCTTCTTGATAATATGACCTTTACGGACTCCATTGTATTGATATAAAGGATGCTGTATCGACCTTCTTCTTTACTTTCACTCTACTTTCTTTCTTCTCTTTCAAGCTTTTTCTTTTCCTTTTTATTTGATCTTACTCACCAGATGTGTAATCGACATGATATGTTGTTAAATATGGCATTTGAGATGCCACTCTACTAATCTTATATTTGTTACCCATTTTTTTCCCCTTCCCTTTTTCTATCTTATGTACCCATTTATGTTGGGACTTTTAAAAACTTGAAAATACGTGATTAAAAACATATTCAACCTAAAGTGGTAATTGTTTATGATACACAGTTCTTTAGAAAAGTTTCAGCTAGGATTTACATGGTGTAAAGGAAAAGTAGATGTGGAAAAAAAATAACCTGCTGGTAAACTATTTTTTGGCACATAATTGTTCAACGCGGGCTTGGGGGTGTGGCAAGGGTGTGACCTTTACCTAAATATTTTGCGCTAAAAGATGCCCCTGTTTCCAATTTATGTATAAATAAATAAATAGTCTTACTGCCAGTGCAGTGGTTCTTTATTCAGTGCTTGCTGTATGAAAATGTGATGAAGAGCGTGCCCTCTCTGAAAATTTAAACAATTTCTTTACACACCCCAATCATTAGCGTCAAGATCTGGGTGGTCAGAGAAATTAAAACTAACACTCACTAAATTAGTCATCCACCTGCATCAAGCTTTATAAAATATAAAAGCTATTGCCTTGAGCTGTCCTAACCCTCTGTTCTCTTTAATTGCGACTCATAAATGTTCAGCTGTATAATGCAGTCCTTGGATCTCTCGCTCAGCTGTCACTGCAGAAGGGGCATTTCGTTAATCGCTAATGTCACTGCACACTCTCTTATTGTGCTCAAGGACAGTATGGTGAGCAAGGCCAAGTTGGGAACAGGAGATACACTCAATAGACTCCAGGCAGAACCTTTATTCATATATTTTGTGTATATAAAACATATACAGGGCGGAAAATACACAGTTCAAATTAAATGCTGGTTTGAACCTTAATAGGAGGTGGGGTCAATGCATTGTATTTATTTATATTGTATATTTTAGAGCATTGTAATTTTTTTCTATACATCAAGGTTTTTATATAAGATGACCACATAACAGAAAATATACATTTTGTAAGGTGTCCAAACTCTGTTCATGCACACATATTTTATAGTTTTTATTTTTTATCGTTTTTTTATCGTTTTTTTGGTGCATGTTTTCCTCTTTCTGAGCATGCCACAAGAAGGTTTGTATGGAACTGAACAAAGCATTGAAAAGATTTAGCATGACGGTTTTGAAAAATATCAAAATCAGGAAAACTGCCTACCACTATACCTGTTTTTTAACAAAAAAAAAATGATATACAATTGATATGGAAATTGCATAGTACATATTTCCTCATTTAAAGTTGTCTAATTGTCTCACAATATTTAAGAGTGCCTCAAAGCCTTGGCTAAGGGGCTATACAAGAACAAAGTCTGCTTACTCATACCAAAGGAATGTGTGATTGTAAACTGGCCAAGTCCTTAAAAGGTCATATTGTTGCTTACAAATTGAGTCGGCTTGAGGGTTGTCCATTCCTTACACACAAGTCTATATATTACAGTTATCACTTGGATCAGTCAGCCTCATGTCAGAGCTGCATTATGCATGCGTCTGGGGTCACCTATGCCACGCCATCATAGGAGACTCCGTGGCAAAACAGCATCTTTGGTTAAGTATTCTTGTTAAATTTTCTTTATCTGTCTCTGTCATTACTTTTAATAAAGGTTATTCTTATAAGTATTTGTGTGATCTCTCTTTGCACATATCGAATACAACCCCAGAAACGTGACCAAACAACAATACATACCTTTTTTCATGAATTTCTGGTCTAGTTATGTGACATCACAGGCCCTCTTCTGCAGGTCCTAAATTGCTGCTGGTGCTTCTTCCTGCTGTAGTCTCCTATAAATCCAGAATAGCTTGAGGATATTCCCCCAGGCTTAGGTCTTTGATGCCCTTGGCTCACAGGAAGTAGGCTGAATGACACCCAAGTGTCAGGAGCATCTAGTTCTCCTGCTCCTCATTCCAGCATCCTGGTTTTGACTATGGCATTCTCCCTGTCTTTGTCCACCTGCAAGGTGATTGATGTGGTCAGATTCTGGGTGGAAACCAAACCTTTTATAAGCGAGCTAAACCTTCAGACTCTTGCTTGTGATAGAGAGTGATACGTGTGAAATTCCTGATCAAGCCCATCTGTCTGTCTGCCTTGCTAGTTTGGATTTCCCTGTGTATGACCTTGGACCGGATATTGGACTATTCCCTGAACTCAGCCTGCCTTTTACCTGGACTGTCATAGAACCACTCTGCCTGTCTGCCAATGGCAAGTACCTGTTTGCTTTGCTCAGTTTGCGCCTGCCCTGGTATGGTGGCCAGGTACTATAGCATTGTGTATAAGTCCTGGGGGCAACCGAGTAGCGGTAGACCTGCTTGCCTTATGGGAACGGGGGGTTGCTATAGGCGAAGAGCACAGTAGCCAGCTATAGTGTCTGACCACCTGCCGTGGGGTAGGCGTGACACCAAGAGGACCGAAATTGGATTGCAGAGTGGTAAGTCTGCAGGGGACAGCACCAGGGAAGAGGTTAGTATTACATAGAGAGCTAACGTTTCTATTCATACTACTGCAGGGCATTGTAGTTTTACATTTTGTTCACAAAGATGCAGTATAGCTTCAAAGTAACCCTGTGATCTGTCCATGCAGGGCAAAGTGCTTGGTTTCATGTCTTCCTCCTCAACAATACATGCTCACATTCTCTTCCCCCGTCTCTTAATTTAGCTGCCAGGAGTGAAGAAATTACTCAGTATTTCTGGGTATAGAGATGCATGGGACTTATTCTATGAGGCAGTGGTGGTGCTTTTTTAATTGGCCCAGCACTGTCCCATGGAGTCAGGAAGACAGTTCTTCATGTTCACACACCCAGTGGTTTTATGGAGTGAACAAAAGGTAGGTATGTGCTGCTGAGGGGAGGGGCAAGAGTGAACCTATTGCATTGTGTTGGTTAAGGAAGGTCAAATTCACAGTATTGCTGGATATTGGACATGCATGCATGCTGTTATACAGCACAGCGCTTGATGAGGTTCAGCCAATCTGCAGGCCTGAGTGCTATCAAATTGGAGATAAGCCAAGCAGAGTGCAAGTACTGACCATAAAATTAAGTAATTATTTGCATAGGAGCTTGGCAGGGGCTGCAGTGGACTGGAGCAAGAAAGATAAGTTCAGGCAATTGACGGTGCCTTTTGTGTTTCTTTATAATACTGTAACATTAGAAGTATTTAACACTGATCCCCTTAACTACTTAAGCTCAGTAAGATTTACACCCCTTCATGACCAGGTCATTTTTGCAATACGGCCTTGCGTTACTTTTACGCGATCGTGCGATGCTGTACCCCAAAAAAAATCTTATTTTTTTCCCCACAAATAGCGCTTTATTCTGGGGATATTTGATCACCTCTACGGTTTTTATTTCTTTCTCGTACATCACGGGACACAGAGCGACATAGTCATTACTAATGGGTTATATAGTTACCGTCAGGTGCTGGCACTGGCAACTTCCAAAACCGGAAGTACCCTCCCCTATATAAGCCCCTCCCATCCGGGAGCACCTCAGTTTTTTGCCAGTGTCTAAGGTGTTGGCCAAGAAGAAACATGTGTTTTTCACTGAGCTTGCGTACAGGTTCTTTTGGGCCTCAGTAAGCTATTCCGGATCCGACCAAAAAAGCTTCATAGCTAAACGGTCGGTACCCGGGCCTTGCAGAGAAGAGCAAGGTTCTGCCTGTAATGCTTCTCTTAGGAGAGCTGGACCCTGGGATCCAGAGCTCTGGTCATACCCACGACCAAGATGTTTTCTGTGCAGGGTGCTATACAGGTCCAGGGGAGTGGAATCCTTGGGAACCCGGTCCCTGAAGGTTTGATTACAATGCCTGCCGTGATAGGTGAAGTTTGGGCTTTTGTGGACCAAACAAAGTCCTGCGGCGGGGAACAGGTAAGTGGGGGCCCCCAGGAACTTGGTTCTATTGGGGGACCCCCAAGCCTAATTTGTCTTTCTGTCTGTTACCTAACGGTATTCCCGCTAATATCTGTGCATGCCTGTAACTACTAAAAAAATGTAATAATTTTTAATGGTGGTCAAGAAAAAAAAAAAAAAAAAAAAAGAATGTTTTTTTATATATGTTTAGTATATTAAACTGCGGTACCTGTGTTTGTCCACTAGAGGCCGCTGTGGAATGTTTTTCTTGTCATATGGACTAGTTTCTTCTCAGAGAGCAAAGTCCAGGCAGCTGGTGAGTTCTCCTACAGGAAACTGTTTCCTCTGCCATGTTGCAGTGTTCGTCTATCCCCCGGCCTGCGGCAAAGGGGGCCCTGGCTCCTGTCCCTGGTTTCCATGTTTGAAAATTAGCGCCGAGGCGCACGTGGCCGCGCGCGTGCGCGTGCACGCGCCTCTATATATAGAGGTGGCCGGGAAAAGGGGCGGGGCCTGGGGGATGACGCTCTGTGCGCGCCGCAGCGCTTCTGCGCATGTGCGGGCGTCCCAGCAGGTTTTTAAAAAGCCACATTATTGCAGTAAGCTGGCTATGAAGTACAGAGACAGAGCTGGCAACATTTAAAGGCATACAGCATAGCGGTTGATACAGGCATCCCCTAGAAAGGCACATTAGTAGACACCAACTGTGATATAGCAGCAATTGTGCTAGACTATTCTCAGTAAAAGTGGTGTATTACGGCTGGAATACCTCAGCTTTAGGCTTAGGAATATGCCGTCCAGTAGCTCCGGAACTGAATCTTCCAGGAAGCGAAGGGGGTCTCATCGGGCTCTGAGGATCTTGGGCATACTCCTGCTGCACCAGTCTCCCCTGAAGTTCAGAGGTAAGTGACCGTAGAGACCCCGCAGGGGTACTTGGTACTGTGGCTGTCCTCAGTCACCTGCTCCTGTGTATGTAACAGAGGAGGTTTTTTCCTCAGCTCTGGGAGGATTAGAGAGAGATTGTCAAAATTTATCGCTGCCTCCCTGTCAGGGAAAGCACGCCCGATCTCCGTCTCCTCCTTCAGAGTGCCTGTTAGCAGAGCAACAGTCCCATACAGGGATCGACCTGCCTGAAGGGGATCAGGATAAGGTTGATTCTGTTATAGAGGAATCAACAGTGGGGGAACCTTTTCTCAGCATCTCAAGCTGAAAGATTATGGGTTCAGTCTCTGACTAACATGGTCCGATCAGCATTTAAAAATGCACCTTGCGGAACCATCAACCACTACTGTATCCTCGTTGGGGTCGCTAGAAGCCCCCAGACTGTTTGTTCTTTTCCACTTCACCCTTTACTGAAAGGGCTCATTTACCAGGATTGGGAACGTCCTGAGAAAATATTTATTCCCCCAAGAGATTTCCGGTGGTCTATCCCATGGAGGATAAGTTCATCAAAAAAAAAAAATGGAAGGTCCCTACAGTGGACGCAGCCATCTCTTGTATGTATAAATCACTGACATGTCCAGTGGATAATGTCCAAATGTTCAAGAACCCAATAGATAAAAGATTGGAGTCATTATGAAAATCTGCTTGGTGATACAACCAGCAGTAGCAGCTATTGGGGTCTGCTAAGCAGTGAAGGATCAGTTGAAACAGGTCTTGAGGGACTTGACAGATCAGCAGGCTTTGCCCTAGCTGATCTACCTAGAGCCTTAGGCTTTGCGGTTGACGCCATAGAGGATTCAGTCCATCAGGCCTCCCGCCTTACGCTGTCTATAGTACATATGCGTAGGCTCCTATGGCTCAGAAACTGGTCTGCTGAAGCTCCCTGTAAAGAATGGCTGGTTAGCGTCCCATTTCATGGTGAACGCTTATTCAGGGAAAACCTGGACAAATATATCCAGAAAATTTCCAGCGGTAAAAATACGCTCTTGCCGGTTAAAAGCAGAGTTAGAGGTCCCTCTTTAAGAGGCCTGCTTCTCCAGTCCCTGGGGCATCGGCTGTGTAACAGTTCCGACGGCCTCCTCGGTCAAATCCCGGGGGTAAAAAACGGACAGTAGCAGGGTAATGAGAAACCCTGGGTCAGGGGAGGTACAAAACCTCCCCCAAAGTTAAATTCATTGAAGCCCCCACTCAGTCGGGTGGGGGGAGGACTCCAGTTGTTCGCAAAGAGACCTGGCGGGACACGATCAAGACAGATAGGTGCTCTCCGCAGTAGGTTTGGGATACAGTTTGGAGTTAAAAGACTCTCCTCCTTCCCATTTTGAGGTCAAACGTGCCAAGGGATCCCCGGAAGAGAGAGTCCCTCCTGTTGGCACTAGAACAACTATTGCTCCAAGGAGTAATTATGGAGGTTCCCCTGGAAGAATGAGGGTTCGGGTTTTACTCAAACCTCTTTACAGTCCCGAAGCAAACGCGGACGGGAGGCCCATATTAATTTTAAAAGGGCTATACAAATTCCTGTATATCAGGACTTTCCGATGGAGTCGATCCGATCGGTGGCCACTGCCCTACAAGGGGAGGATTGGTTAGCCACGATCGACATCAAAGATGCTTATTTGCACATTCCCATCTTTCCAGTCCACCAAAAATTTCTACGCTTTGCAGTAGAAGGGCGCCATTTTCAGTGCAGAGCCTTACCCTTCGGTTTGGCCACAGCACCAAGAGTGTTCACAAAAATTCTGGCCCTTTATTGGCCAATCTAAGAACACAAGGTGTAATGATAATGGCATATCTGGATGACTTGTTGCTGATAGACCACTCAGTGAAAAAACTAGACGTGGTCGTTCACAAGACGATCAAGTATCTGGAATCTCACGGTTGGATTATCAACCGAGACAAGTCAGCCCTAAAAACCAGTCAAAAGTCTGGAATACTTGGGGCTAAGGTTGGATTCAGGCCAGAGAAAAATATTCTTGCCTCGAGGAAAGGTGTTGTCTTTGAAAGATTTGATCCACTTAGTGGGTACAAAAAAGACAGCCGTCCATACGCCTGTATATGAGGCTGCTGGGAAAAATGGTGGCATCATTCGAAGCAGTACCCTACGGTCAATTCCATTCAAGGAATTTGCAAGGGGCCATACTGTCAGCCTGGAACAAAAAAGTTCAGGCCCTAGACTTACAATGTCCTTGTCCCCTTCCGTTCGCAAGAGCCTCCGTTGGTGGTGGGTTCCCCAGAATCTGGAAAAAAGGAAATCCTTCAGTCCGATTTCTTGGAAGGTGGTCACTACAGATGCCAGCCTTATAGGCTGGGGAGCAGTACTGGAGCAATAGTCTCTCCAGGGCAGATGGTCGGATGCAGAAAAGGCCCTGCCCATCAATCTCTTAGAGATACGAGCAGCCCGGTATGCCCTAGTAGCATGGACATCCAAACTCCAAGGGTCCCCTGTCAGAATTCAATCAGACAATGCCACAGCAGTGGCATATATCAATCATCAGGGGGGCACCAGGAGTCGTGCAGCCCAGAGGGAAGTAAATTACATCCTGAAATGGGCAGGAAAAATATGTCCCAGCCATATCTGCGGTATTCATTCCAGGAGTGGAGAATTGGAAGGCGGACTTTCTAAGTCGCCAGCAATTAGGCCCAGAGGAAGGGTCCCTTCACCCCGAGGTTTTCTGGACAATATGTCAGCGGTGGGGAACATCGGATGTAGATCTTCTAGCATCCAGATTCAACGCAAAGGGGGATAGGTTTGTCTCTCGGACAAGGGATCCCCTAGCTTGCGGCTCGGATGCCCTAGTGTTCCCTGGGGATCAGTTCAAGCTGATATATGCATTCACACCGCCACAATGGTTACCTCGATTACTCCGCAGAATCAGGGTAGAAAAGAAACCAGTGATTCCGGTGGCTCCAGCGTGGCCCCGAAGAGCGTGGTACGCGGAGATTGTAAAATTTCAGTGGGGAGTCCTTGGACTCTCCCACGTCGTCCGGCTTTCGCAAGGACCGATATACCACCCTTCCTTACCAGCCCTAGGTTTGACGGCCTGGCTATTGAAGCCCACATTCTAAAAAAGAGAGGGCTCTCTAATGCTGTGGTATCTACCATGATCAATGCCAGGAAGCCGGTATCCAGGCAGATCTACTATAAAATCTGGAAGGCGTACATCGCGTGGTGTGAGGCCAAGAAATGGCATCCACATAAGTACGTAATAGGTAGGATTCTGGACTTCCTACAGTGGGCTGTAGATAGGAAGCTTGCCTTGAGTACTATCAAGGGTCAGATTTCGGCCTTGTCAATATTTTTTCAAAGGCCCTTGGCTTCGCATTCACTAGTCAAAGCCTTTATACAAGGAGTGATGCGTATTAGGCCTCCGGTTAATATTCCCATATGTTCATGGGATCTAAACTTGGTTCTGTCGGTTCTACAGAAACAACCATTTGAACCATTACAGCATATTTCCTTGGTGCTTCTCACCAGGAAATTGATTTTTCTAGTAGCCATTTGTTCGGCTAAAAGAGTATCGGAATTAGCAGCTATGTCCTGTAAGGAGCCATATCTGGTTATCCATAAGGACAGAGTAGTGTTACGTCCTCATCCAGCCTTTCTTCCTAAGGTGGTATCGAGGTTTCATTTGAACCAAGATGTGGTTCTTCCTTCTTTTTTCCCCAAACCTACTTCGGTAGAGGAAAAGTTATTGCATTCTTTGGATGTAGTAAGAGCAGTTAAAGCTTATCTAAAAGCCACTGCTCAGATTCGCAGAACGGATACTTTGTTTATTCTGCCGGAAGGCCCCAGAAAGGGTCAGGCAGCGTCAAAGTCTACTTTAGCCAAGTGGATTCGACAGGTCATTATGCAAGCTTATGGCTTGAGAAGGAGACCGCCTCCGTTCAAAGTTAGAGCGCACTCCACGAGAGCAGTTGGAACTTCATGGGCAGTGCATCACCAGGCCTCCCTGGCTCAAATCTGTAAGGCCGCAACATGGTCTTCGGTACACACGTTTACTAGGTCCTACCAGGTGGACGTTAGAAGTCAGGAGGATGTCGCCTTTGGGCGCAGTGTGTTGCAGGCCGCAAAAGATCCTCATGTCTGATAGCGCTCAGCTTATATATGGTGTATCCCCCCCCCTCATTTGGCATTGCTTTAGGACATCCCATTAGTAATGACTATGTCGCTCTGTGTCCCGTGATGTACGAGAAAGAAAATAGGATTTTTATAACAGCTTACCTGTAAAATCCTTTTCTTGGAGTACATCACGGGACACAGAGCTCCCGCCCCTCTTTGGGGACACTTATTGCTTTGCTACAAAACTGAGGTGCTCCCGGATGGGAGGGGCTTATATAGGGGAGGGTACTTCCGGTTTTGGAAGTTGCCAGTGCCAGCACCTGACGGTAACTATATAACCCATTAGTAATGACTATGTCGCTCTGTGTCCCGTGATGTACTCCAAGAAAAGGATTTTACAGGTAAGCTGTTATAAAAATCCTATTTTTTTGCGCTATAAACAAAAAAATACTGACAATTAAAAAAAAAAAAAAGCAAAAGTTTTTTACTTTGTGCCATAAAACATATCCAATATTTTTTTTTTTAAATCACCAATCTTCATCAATTTAGCCCAATATGTATTTTGCCATATATTTTTGGGAAAATTTGGGGAAATGGTTATATTATTTCGATTCTATTCTATTGTTTTTTTAATTATAACTTTTTCTATGTTATTATTTTCTATTCAAATTTCAGAAGATGGTTAAATTTGTTCCATTTTATTCTATTCTTTTTTATTCTATTATATTCTATTCTATTCCATTCTTGTATTTTCTATTCTATTTTGTTCTGTTGTACTCTATTATATTATATTCTTTTATTTTCTGCTATATTCTTTTCTATTCTATTCCTTCATTTTCTATTCTATTTTATTCTCTTTGGAAAACAAATTCGAAAACTATTCGAAATTGATTGGAAAACTATTCAAATCGATTCAAATTTTAATTCCCAAAATTCTAATCGATTCGAATAGGAATAAACAAAACTAATTCCGAAAACAAATTAAACGGATTAAACAAATTTAACTAAACTAACTTATGTAAATGAATCCAAACGAAACAAAAACATTTTTTTTGTTCTGCACATGTCTACTCAGGGATATTTTTATTTATTTTTTATTAGTAATGGCGGCGATCAGTGACCTATAGAGGGACTGTGATATTGCGGAGGACAAATTGGACACCTAACTGACACTTTTTGGGTAGCAGTGACACTAATACAGTCATCAGTGCTAAAAATATGTACTGTCACTGTACTAATGACACTGGCAGGGAAGGGGGTTAACATAAGAGGCGATCAAAGGGTTAAATGTGTGTCTAGGTTGTGCTTATTCACTGTGGGAGGGGTGCTTTGACTAGGGGAAAGGCTTTGCAGAAAAACAGGATTAAAGACTTCCCCGCTGACAATATACATTGTTTACGCAGGCAGACTGCCGTTCTGCTTGTGTCCCAAATGATCGGCAGGTCCCAGCGGACATTGAGTCTGCCAGACCTGCTGATTGGCTCTAGCTGTGTCCGATCACAGCGGAAGCGGGTCAGACTCAGACGTGTCAGATCACGTACTAGGTACGTGATCTGGCACAGAGTGGCCGCCCTGCCGCAGTATATGTACGTGGGGTGGTCGCTAAGTGGTTAAAGCATATGCAAAAGCCAAAATATAAAAAGCTGCAATACATACACGTTTTTACATATTTATTTCCCCTTAAAGGATCCTGCAAATACCTGATGAACTATCAAAAATGCACTCAGTTCCTTAGTCCTGTTATGACTCGACAATGCAGCATGGTGTCAGCCCTCCCAGTTGTGTTTTGCTAAACCTCTCAACTACTCCTATTCTTAGATCTTTATAACATAAACGCTGATTGCTCGGTAGTCCAAGATAAGAACTAAAAAGGCTCTCTGAGTTGGAGAGGAGTGTACACAGGACAACTATGAATTTCTGACAAGATCAACAGTTTCTTTTGTATTTATCAAACAGATGTAACAAAATGCTCCCAATGGTATATTTAAAGGAATTGTAAACCCTCAAGGTTTTTCACCTTAATGCATAGAATGCATTAGGGTGAAAAAACCTCCTGTGAGGCAGCAGCCCCCCCAGAGCCCCCCTTTTACTTACCTGAACCCGGTCTTTCCAGCAACGGGGACGAGCACACCAGGTCCGGCCAGTGCCTCGGGTCCTGATTGCATTGATTAATAGCAGCGCAGCCATTGGCTCCTGCTGCTGTCAATTGAATAGAATGATGCAGGAGTCGGGGCGGGGCCCGAGTCCTGCTGTCTGTGTCAATGGACGCAGCAGAAGGACACGGGAGCGCACCCGTACAAGTGGCTCTCCATGGGGCACTACTGAAGAGGAGGAGCCAGGAGCGCTGCTGAGGGACCCCAGAAGAGGAGGATAAGGCCACTCTGTGCAAAACCAACTTCACAAAGGAGGTAAGTATGACATGTTTTTTTTTTTTTTTTTTTTTAAATGAACCTTTACATATCCTTTAATAGACCAAAAGGTAATAAAAGAAGGTTATTGTTGGGGTTTGCATATACTTTAAAAAAAATAAGCGATGTGTACTACTGGAACTCATTGCAGCAATTCAGAATTCATTTTTGTAGTTCTCACTTCTCTGAACTGATATTTCGTATGCATTTCTGTAGTTTATTGCTCTTTGCTCTGTCATACTAAATAAGCTCACTGGTTTGCTATTTACAGATAAGGTGTTTCCTACTCTTTACGACGTTGATATTAAATTGCTGACCTCTTTCCTGTTCTTGACCTGCTTGTCTGCCTCCCATTAACTGTGAACTTCTGACCTAAAAGTCATTGGAATTGCTTTCCATCTGGAGAGATCTCCGGACTTGTTCTGGCTTTTTTTGCTTTTCTTCTTTTTCAATATTTTGATGCCTTAACCCCAAAGGAAACCTGCATAAATATCACAGTTTTTGCTTGTTTTATAAAATAAATCTGCAGACTAAGCTGCTCCTCCATTACTGTACAGGCACAAGGATGAAGGGAGGGGAGAAAGAAGATTTGTAAGTGTTAGGACCAGTAACAGCTGGTGAGTTCTTCTTTGGGGGGGTGGCAAGCAAACAACACCCCCCTCCCGGCGGCAGTCCATCACTTACCCACTTGTGTGGCGGGGCTGTGGTGTACTCTCCTGCTCTCCTGGAGTGTGGGCAGTGGCAGCGGCGGCTCCAGTGTCTGCTCCTCTTCCGCCAAAGCGCTAGGCATCCAATAGGATCACCTGATGCTTTGGCCAATCAGGAAACAGGTCTCACAGACCTGCCTCCTGATTGGCGGGAAGGAATTTGTGTCATAATAACGAAAATGTATTCGCTGTGGTCACTCTACTGGGTGGCCTCTGCGCGCAATGCTCTGATCTCCGAGGCCACCCTTTTTTGAAGCTTATTAGAGCCTCTGGCTCCACTCAGGTGCTTCAAAAACACCCCACCCTGCATTGGAATCTATGGTCCGGCGCCACTGATATGTAGATCAGGGGGCTGGATGCATGGATAGGGGAGGCGGCGCTCCCGTACGCCCTCTAAGGACGGGCCACCACTGGTTAGGACTCATGTACATGGAATCATCTGCCCATACAGTATAAGAAAAATAAAAAAAATTAGTGCCCGGGAGTCACAGGTGGCCTATACAGCCTACTGCCAGCAGCTTATCAATGACAGGCTGACATGCAGTGGCTGTACAAACATCTGAAGGGTACTTGTGTACAATACTTCTGTTTTGGACATCCTAAGGTCTCACAGCTACAGTAGGGACCATGAGGCAAGTCTCTTTGGCACCTGGTTACCCTGTACCTGTACCACTGCACAGCTATTGGTACCCAGTGCAATCTCAGAAACACTGCACAGTACAGGAGGGCACTCTTCTCTAAACTTTCAGTCCAGAATACTGCTAAGGAAGGGAGGTGGCCAGTGTATCCTATGAGAGCAGTCTCAGTCCAAGCAACCTCTGGCACTTATATCCCAAAACCACACAGTCACCATATGTGAACCCAGCCCAATACTCAGGTGGAAGCATCATTGATTCAATGCTGCATCTTTCCCCATGCTGCCTCTGTAGTGAAAACTGAGCGATCAAACACAGCTGATCGCTCAGTTCTCCCTCTCCCCTCAGAGCAGAGAGCCTGGACTGTCAGTCAGTGGCTCTCTGCTCTCCCCTCAAGTGCTCACTGGAGCACTGGGCTGGTGAGGGGTGGGAGGGGCTGGTGAGGGCTCTGAGCGGATCGCTGAAAGTCTGAGCCAGGTGCTGATCCAGGCTCTTTGGTGGAACCCACCAACATGCTCAGGATCTGGACCAGCTCTGTGACGTCAGCCAGGATTCCGCCCGCTCACAGCTGAAAACGGATCACAGGAGTGCATAACGAACTGTGATTTACAGGAGAAGTATAGCCAACAAAGGATTTCTTTCACTGTCCATCCAGTTCTGAGATTTACACAACTCTGAAAACATAGCCCAGCCCTACCTACCAGGGCAAGAAGCCTGCTTTTTATCTGCTGCTGCTAAGTAACAAATATAGGTCTTGTGCCTTCACTATACTGTAACTGCAAAGCAAGGGAGAAGCCACATACTGAGTAACTCATCTTTTTGTCACTCTGCTCTCTTCTCCTATCAGCATGCATCTTATCAGTACATGAGCACTGCAGTAAAACTAGTTGGCTCTTTGTGCTGCTTTTCCTACTCCCAATCTGAGCTCTGCTGTCTCAGATGGCTAGAGGCTGACAAAAAGTCAAATCCAGATAGTTACACTGCTTGCATAAAATTAAAATAAATTTAATGATGTGTTCACGAATTAGAACGGCATTAATTTGTGTATTTTATATCTGCCTGGAGTTCAGCTTTACTTCCAATACAAATTCTATCAGTAGTAGGTTTGCTTTAAGAGGATTTCTATGCACAGTTTAATCTCTGTCTAGAGAGACTCTCTGCTTTACTTAATCTTTCTCAAATATTCCCCAGGATTCTAGGGCTTCAATGGAAAAAAAATCGTTATCCACTTTCATGATTTCTGCATGATTTAACATTGGATGCTTCAAATCAAGGCAAACGCTTTGTTATTATGTTGTTCTTTTACGGCACTGGCAGGCCTTAAGTACATGTGATTACGGACCATAAAGAAATTATTGATAACGGGGAAAAACTCAGCACGGATTTGGCCTTGCACATTGTTTTCATTTAAAGCCTAGTTCTATATCAAATCTATCTCTGCTCTTTGTTGAATCACCGGCGAAGGATCAATAGTTATAATATTCACTGCTGCTCTTTAAACAGACTAATGCAATCAAGTATTAGTTCAGCAGTTTGAAAGTCATGTATCTAAGAAGTAAGTATTCCGAGAAGCCTGAGCATGGGTTTAACTTTCTCCAATGTATGGAGGGATAAAAAATTCGATAAACTTCCATTTCAAACCTTCAGGGATGGCAGCTGCAAATAGAACCTTGGCGCCAACTTATGTTCGCCTAATGGCGCATAACAAAATAAGTGTTCATTGAATGCCAACGAGGCAAATAGCCAAATACCAGCTACCATTAGAGTGCAGGAACTTTGCTGTTATGGAATGTGCTGTATTAGAAATATAAATTGAACATGTTAAAACAACACTATATTACCAAAAGTATTGGGACGTCTGCCTTTATACGCATGTAGCAATACCCCCAGCTAAGAGGGCTGCTGATATCGTTTTGGGCCTGTAACACACTGCTGTCAACCCCCAGGAACTGGCTCTAACCTCCCTTGGCACAGCTAGCACAAATGGAAGTGTGAAACCTGTTATGCTATAGGAATCACCACTCCGCAATAAAACACACACAATCAGTTAACATCAAGTTACCTGAGCTGACTGCTTCAGCTGGAATAGACAGTACGCCACACAACGTGTTTGCTTAATCACAAATACTTTTACTGAGTAGAAGATATAAGGTTAGACAATGGTACATTTATCTATGCAGAGCCCTGCAATATTTAATGTCAAGCAAATAAACAAGGACCATGTTCTAACAGTCTTATACACACTGAATGTCTTTTAATAAACTACGCCCCCGAGCTTCTCCCTCGTGGCCAATATGGCACCCAAACAATATCTCCCTGCTGAAAAGTCAGGCCTGACTATTTTACACACAGTTATTCCATTGAGAAGGATCTTCGCTAACAATGGTGGTGCACTTTATAGGTTATTTGTAATCCAAAGGTATTAAGTGGTTAGTTACTCAGCATGCAGTAAGAAACTTAACTCCGGCTGCACAACACACTGTTTCTCTGGCGTGCAATGTAATACTCTGGTAATGGTGGGCCCTGACCAAGGGATGCTGGGCCTAAAAGATAGTCAATAAATCCAGAGCAAGTGCTCTCTCACCTGACCGGACCCATTTGTACAACCGACTTCCGTAGCTGGGTCTTCAGCACACAGTCTCACGACACCCGTAGTCTCCGATCCTCCCGACCATCCGAGGGGGATTGATGGATGACTCGACTCTGGGTTCTCCAGCGAAGATCAGCAAGCTCTTCGGATTCACTAGGCCCAGGCTCTCCGGCCTAGTCCAGAGCAACAGGCCCCAACGTAGGCTCCACTGGCTAGGAGGGCGGTGTCCAAAGAGACCCGCGTGTTGCTCCTCCCTCCTTAAATATTCCTTCCCCAGCAGACCTTGCGCCGGGCAATGCACTGTGGGTGTCCCGCTGCATACTGGGTATAGTAGTCTTTGTACTCATTAAAGTGACACCCCGCAACGAGCACATGTTCTTTAACTGCATCCCAGTCTTAGTTCGTAAGGTTCAATATTGAGTTGGCCCACCCTTTGCAGCTTTAACAGCTTCAACTCTTCTGGGAAGGCTGTCCAAAAGGTTTAGGAGTGTGTCTATGAGATTGTTTGACCATTCTTCCAGAAGCGCATTTGTAAGGTCAGGCACTGATGTGGAAGAGAAGGCCTGGCTCGCAGTCTCTGTCCTAATTCATCCCAAAAGGTGTTCAATCGGGTTGAGGTCAGGACTCTGTGTAGACCAGTCAAGTTCCTCCATCCCAAACTCACTCATCCATGTCTGGGATACCATTAAAGTTCATGTGCATGTAAAGGCAGGTGCCCCAATACTTTTGGTAATATAGTGTATGTAGCGGGTATATGCTTTTCTATCATGTTTGAATTTGGTGGGGGATCTGTGATGTGTGGTTCCCTGGGGCCCAGCAGGTGGCGCTATCAATTTGGGCCCGGGGTTGAGCCCTCACTGCAGTGGCATACCCTTTTTGGCCTCTCGCAGCATGAGTAAAGCGGGGCGGGGGCTCTGCTGGGCTTGCTGGGGGAGGGTATAAAGGGTCGGCCATTTTGGTCACGGGGTTCGTTGAGTCCCAGGCACCTTCAGCCTGAGGGCTGTGGTTCGTGGTCGGTGTCCAGGGGGCCTAGGCCTGGACACCCGGAGCTCGTGTTCCACCCCAGGCACCTTCAGCCTGGGGTGAGGTACTCGGTTGGAGGCCTGGGGCCCAGTGTCCTCCGCTGGGCTTCGCGAGGGAAGGATCTCCTAGGGGACCCCCGGAGTGGGGTACCCGAATCCAGAGGCGTAAGGGACCGGAGGAGCTACTCACCCGAAGACCTGGTGCAGCAGATTGCCGGTGCCGGGTGAGCCTCAGGAGACCGCCCGGAGGGGTATCTTCCCAAACAGGGGCCGAGTGCAGTCAGGAGGAAGGTTCATCGTTCATCCGGTCGGTGGCAGCAACCATGATTCTCAACAGGTGGCATAGATTATGTGCCAAACCTATTCACTGATAGAGGAATAGGAGAGTTCATTGTGCCTGGGCCTACTCGTATCCACACCCCCTGTCTGTTCGTTGAGGGAATCCAACTGATTGTGTTTCATCCTGACATTGAAGAATAAATGAGTGTTGGACTTTTATTGGTGTGGGGCTCATTTACTGGCAGACACTGTTCCACAGAAGAGTCGGAGGCTCCAAACTCAGAACACCGACCCGAAGGTAAAGGAACTTTGCTTACACCACACAAACATCTGCAGTGAAGGCTTGGCGTGGTGACCCCGCACTCTCTCCTCCAAGGTACCCCTAGACAAGCAGAAACCAGCCAACAGCGGAGTGAGAGAGAGGAGGCCGCTACACGTGGGGGCTCGGGTCCGGGATGGTGTTCGTGTTACTATGGAGCTAGAATGGACGGAGTTTTAAGGTGTCTGCCCGGAGGAGTTCCGAGTAGGTCGGCCATATTACTGGCCAAAATGCAACCCTGCTCGAAGTCGTGAGTGTGACCCTAAGAAGGGGAAGGACTACGTAGAAGAGCGAAAAGAGGGGGGAGTCCAGCCGTGTGAGGTACTACACGTGGGGGCTTCTATTGCACTGCGCCACGAGGCACACCCTCCCTGCTCAGTTCGTGGGCGTGACCCAGGGAAGGAGAAAGCCTGAGAACTGGAGTGCAAGAGGGGAGGAGTCCAGCCGTGTGAAGGACTACACGTGGGGATTTGGCGCCAAACTTGCAGTGCGCAATGGATCAGCAGCGAGTCACCATGTTCAGAAATACATCGTGGATTCCACTTCACCCTTCTACCACGACCTTGACTACTGCTGCTCCGGTGACCGATACGGGGATCCAGCTAAAGCCCCGGGGAAGATTCGCCCTGTACTCATGCATGGACGTTGAGGCCCTGGGTTTGATTTGTCCCGGCTGTTCGGGACTTGTGTGTCAGCTGAAGCCATTCGGGATATGCGAGGCCTGCGGGGAGTTCTTATTTGAGGTGGACCCAGCTATCGAAAAGCCAAGAACCATCCACCTCAACCGCACTACAGGCAGCACCACTCAAGTAGGAGGAATCACCGCTTTGACAGCCATCCCTGTGCGCACTGCAACGACCGCGGGGGAAGTCGCGATCAATGAAGTACGGGAGAAATCCGAGGATGCTGACTCGGTCACCACTGTCTCACAGTGTCCACTGCCCAAGAGGAAGACCGGCATGGTAGCCCCGTCCAGCGGTCGCGGTGGATCATCCTGCCCGCCTATGCTCGGCCCGGATGGACCTGGTGAGAGGAGTTCCGGACATCCCGTCTCAAGTAAAGGCCGAGGTAAACCAGGCGGAGGGACTTGGTGTGTGGGCGGAGGTGTCGGGGAGTCACGGCCCTGTGTGTCCGCGGGAGGTGGTAGTTCAGTCTCCACTACAGGCTACCTGCCCGCGGAGGAGTGTGACACCTCCGACCTGGAGTCGCTCTCTGATCTGGGAGACGATGTTGCCATAGATGAACTCTTTGCCAGCAAGGGTTGGGACAAGATGCCTCTCTCCTCATCCCGCAAAGCTAGGGATCCACCCATGTCTACAGGGGATAGTACACCCCGGGTGGAGGCACCAGCGCCTGTGGAGGGATCCCGTCCCCAGCCTACCCTCACATCCCCGGTGCCACTTGCACCTAACACCGGGGATAAGAGATTGTCGCTGCGGGCACCTATGCCCAGAACGGAGGTGATAAGAGCACCTCGTCACCCGGATGCTGTCGTTTTGCCAGGTGAAGGGGACAAAGCCACAATGCCTCCACTGGCGAGACTACAATGCCTATTTTGTCAGAAGGTTGCTGCTGAGTACGGGTGGGAGTACCCATACTTGTCTAAGGAATTGTTGTATGAAGTGGAAGTTTCCCAGGAGCACTCAGTGACTGTGCCCGAGCTAACGGGTCTTTGTGCTCTTTGGAAGAATTGAAGGACTGTTCCTGTTGTTGTTCTTCATTCTTCAACAAGTGATCTTGGACTCTGGGGTAGAGAGGGCCAAAGAAGAAGAGGTCTCTACAAGTGCAGTTACCGCAACGCTGTCACCAGGTGGCAGTGTCGTGCATCGGCATTCACTTTTCACACACACACTTTTAGAAGGAATGGATTTCTCTACAGAGAGGTTTTTTCGTTCTCACACGAACATATGTGTCAGGGTTGTGTGTGTTTAATATTTATTTTCCCCTCTGCAGGAGAGCATCCCATCAAGACCGCTGAGAGTGGGGCGGGTCTTAGTCATTGATGTGGGTGGGGGAAAATGTAATGATGTGACTTTTATATATGTTTCAAGTTATGTGTTATTTGTTCCCTTCCCCTCCCTTTTTGTTGAGGCTCAGGCACAACTGCTCTAGGTAGTTAGTTTAGTTTTTTTCAATTTTTGGGGGATTTTTGAAATTTTCAGTCGGTTTCTGGATTGGACTATGTCAGCCCTTGAAGGCATGGTTTATTCCAGACACTGGGGACCAGTGTCAAACAACCAGGGGGAGAGTGTAGCGGGTATATGCTTTTCTATCATGTTTGAATTTTGTGTGGTTCCCTGGGGCCCAGCAGGTGGCGCTGTCAATTTGGGCCCGGGGTTGAACCATCGTTGCAGTGGCATACCCTTTTTGGCCTCTCGCAGCATGAGTACAGCGGGGCGGGGGCTCCGCTGGGCTTGCTGGGGGAGGGTATAAAGGGGTCGGCCATTTTGGTCACGGGGTTCGTCGAGTCCCAGGCACCTTCAGAGGGCTGTGGTTCGTGGTCGGTGTCCAGGCGGCCTAGGTCTGGACACCCGGAGCTCGTGTTCCACCCCAGGCACCTTCAGCCTGGGGTGAGGTACTCGGTTGGAGGCCTGGGGCCCAGTGTCCTCCGCTGGGCTCCGCGAGGGAAGGATTTCCTAGGGGACCCCCGGAGTGTGGTTCCCGAATCCAGAGGCGTAAGGGACCGGAGGAGCTACTCACCCGAAGACCTGGTGCAGCAGATTGCCGGTGCCGGGTGAGCCTCAGGAGACCGCCCGGAGGGGTATCTTCCCAAACAGGGGCCGTGTGCAGTCAGGAGGAAGGTTCATCGTTCATCCGGTCGGTGGCAGCGACCATGATTCTCAACAGGTGGCATAGATTATGTGCCAAACCTATTCGCTGATAGAGGAATAGGAGAGTTTCGTTTTGGGCTGGGCTCCTGCTATATACAAGCAGCTATTTTCTTTCAGTGCACAGAGGCTGCTCAGCTGTCGGTTAATTACCAGCCACTCGTTTCCACAGTAACTCACCTGGTCACCATTACCTGCCTCATTAGTCCAGCCTACAGCCAGCTCTTTTTGACTATTTAAACAGCTTTGCTCATTTCCTCTGTGCCCTTGCGTGGTCTATGTGTGTTCCTGTGTATGATTTGGCCTGACTGACTTCTCTTCTGATACCTGTTCCTGTTTATGCTCCTTACTGCGCTGACTTCTGGCTTCCTGATCCTGACTTGTCTTATTGCCCACTCTGGCATCCAAACCCTGGCTTCAGTTTTTGACTATGTTACTGAACTGTGTTATTTTATTAAAGGTGTGATTTTAACTGCATTTTCTGTCTCCACTAGTGATGAGCCGAACACCCCAGGGTTCGGTTCGCACCAGAACCCGCGAACGGACCGAAAGTTTGCACGAACTTTAGAACCCTATTAAATAAATACAATGGATGCGAACGTTCAAAATCTAAAGTGCTAATTATAACGACTATTATGCATGTTATTGTCCTAAAAAGGGTTTGGGAACCCGGGTTCTGCACCAGGGGACATGTATCAATGCAAAAAGAAGCCGTTTTTCTGGAGCAGTCATTTTAATGATGCATAAAGTGAAAAAAAAAGTCAAATATTCATTTAAATATCGTACCTGGGGAGTGTCTAAAGTATGCCTGTGAAGTGCCACGTGTTTCCCGTGTTTAGAACTGTCCCTGCACATAATTACATTTCTAAAGGAAAAAAAGCCATTTAAAACTGCTTGCGGCTTTAATGTCATGTCTGGTCCCGGTAATATGGATGAGAATCTTTAAGAAAAATGGCATAGCATACCCCATCACACACCCCCCCCCCCTACCCCAGCCCATTACCAGCCCCTTTGGGTCTTGTATGGATATTAAGGGGAACCCCGCACACAAAATAAAAAAGGCCCTATATACTCTGAACAGCCGTATACAGGCGGTGCATACAAGACAGGGACTGTAGGTTTGTTCTTATGTAGAATCTGTTTGTATTTTTGAACAGGTACATTGTTTAAGTGTAGCTCCAGCCAAAAAATCTATTTTTAAGCTTTTTGGAAAACATAGGGAAGGGTTATCACCCCTGTAACATTTGTTTTGCTGTCTGTGCAGTGTGCACCTGTTCAGAACAGTTCACCTCACTTTCCGTCCTAATGACAAATGTTTTTTGAAAATTTGGGGTTTTTATTGAAACAAGAATTGGTGATAAAGCATCAGTGGAGAGGAGACACTTTTTTCCCATATTAACTCTTACAGGAGAGAATTTGCCTTCCTAGGGGTAGATTTCCTCTCACTTCCTGTTGTATCCTTCCGTTTGCAAGGAGGAGTCGTTTGTAAGTTGGATGTTTGAAAGTAGGGGCCTGCCGTATATACTCAGCTGAAATTTGCCCCTTACATGTTGGTGTTGCCACAACACTGTGAGCCCTCACAGTTACTCTTGGTGGGCGCATGAATGGGCCCTGCTGTGAATTATTAGATCAAGAATTGTAATTGCATGCCCCTGTTGAACAGGGGCTGAAAAATTGGGCCTTTGGTGGTGGTGGTGTTGACACAACACTGTAGGGCCTCACAGTTAGTCTTGGTGGGCGCAGGAATGGGCCCTGCTGTGAATTATTAGATCAAGAATTGTAATTACATGCCCCTGTTAAACAGGGGCAGAAAAATTGGGCCTTAGGCACTGGTGCCACAACACTGCAACCCCTCACAGATACTGTACTTGGAGCACAGCAATGAGCCCTGTTGCAAAGTATTGCATCAAAAATTGTAATTACACGCCCCTGTTAAACAGGGGCTGAAAAATTGGGCCTTAGCCACTGGTGCTGGTGCCACGACACTGCAACCTCTCCCAGATACTCTAGTTGGAGTGCAGGAATGAGCCCTGCTGCAAAGCATTGCATAAAAAAATTTAATTACATGCCCCTGTTAAACAGGGGCATAAAAATTGGGCCTTAGGCACTGGTGCCACAACACTGCAACCCCTCACAGATACTGTACTTGGAGCACAGCAATGAGCCCTGTTGCAAAGTATTGAATCAAAAATTGTAATTACACGCCCCTGTTAAACAGGGGCTGAAAAATTGGGCCTTAGCCACTGGTGCTGGTGCCACGACACTGCAACCACTCTCAGATACTCTAGTTGGAGTGCAGGAATGAGCCCTGCTGCAAAGCATTGCATAAAAATTGTAATAACATGCCCCTGTTAAACAGGGGCTGAAAAATTGGGCCTTAGCCACTGGTGGCGGCACCCAGAAACAAAAATGTTCTTCCAAGCTATCATCATCAATCGGATCATTGAGGAGGAGGAGGATAGTCAGTCAACATAACAGGACAGTCTCTCAGCATCAGCATCAGTCTTGAAGGGATGTGACATTTGAAAATAAATTAGTCTGTTATATCAGCTTCAGGTGTTTGGTAGCTGGTGGTGATCCAAGACTGGTTCATCTTTATGAAGGTCAGTCGATCAACAGAGTCGGTGGACAGGCGCACCCTGTGATCCGTGACAAATCCTCCAGCAGCACTGAATGTGCGTTCTGAAAGAACGCTGGATGCAGGACAGGCCAGTACCTCAATTGCATACTGTGCAAGCTCTGGCCAGTGATCCATCCTCAAGACCCAGTAAGCCAGAGGATTTTCGGTGGGGAAGGTGTCCAAGTCTGACCTTGCCCCTAGGTATTCCTGCACCATGTATATCAGACGCTGGCGATGGTTGCTGGAACCGATCATACCTTGGGGCTGCGGACTAAGGAATTGTCTGAACGCATCGGTCAGACGGCCACCTTCCCCACCGCTCCTTCTTTGACTGACCGAAGCCTCAGCAACTCGTTGTCCAGGACCAGGAGTTTGTAACCTCCCAGTCTCTGGGAACGCGTTGCACAGACCTTTCTGTAAGGCGTCCCGGAGTTGTCTCATCCTCTGCTCCCTCTGCGACGGTAAGATAAGGTCCGCAACCTTACCCTTGTACCGTGGATCAAGGAGAGGGGCCAGCCAGTAATGGTCCCTCTCCTTGATCCGAAGAATACGAGGATCCTTCCGCAGACTTTGCAGGATCAGGGAGGCCATGCAGCGTAGGTTAGCTGAGGCATTCGGTCCGGAGTCCTCTGGGTCACTAAGGACGACATGATCTGCAGCCACCTCCTCCCAGCCACGTACAAGTCCACTGGTTTCTTGGGACTGTAAATCATCCCTAAAAGACTGCTGCTAATGATGCTGAGTGCCAGGCTCCACCTCCATGCTGACACAATCCTCCTCCTCCTCCACCTCCTCCTCCTCTTCTTCCTGTGCGATGGGTAGGACAGAAGGAACACTGTCTGGGTAAAGGGGGCCTTGAGAGGCAAGGAAGTCCTCCTCTTCCTGCCTCTGTTCTGCCTCAAGTGCCCTGTCCATTATTCCATGCAGCGTATGTTCCAACAGGTGGACAAGAGGTACAGTGTCACTGATGCATGCACTGTCACTGCTCACCATCCTCGTGGCCTCCTCAAATGGTGCCAGGACAGTGCATGCATCCCTGATCATGCCCCACTGGCGTAGTGAAAAAAACCTGAGCTCCCCTGACCCTGTCCTGGTGCCGTAGTCGCACAGATACTCATTGATGGTGCTCTGCTGCGTGTGCAGCCGCTGCAGCATGGCCAACGTTGAGTTCCACCTGGTGGACATGTCACATATAAGGCGGTTCTTGGGCAGATTCAACTCCTTTTGCAGCTCAGCCAGGCGAGCACTGGCATTATAAGATCTGTGGAAATGCACACAGACTTTCCTGGCCTGCCTCAGGACATCCTGTAAGCCCGGGTACCTGCCCAAGAACCGCTGCACCACCAGGTTAAGGACGTGAGCCACACAGGGCACATGGGTCAGTTGTCCCTGTCGGAGAACGGAGAGGAGGTTGGTGCCATTGTCGCAAACTACCATTCCTGGCTTAAGCTGGCGTGGCGTCAACCACCTCTCGGCCTGCCCCTGCAGAGCAGACAGAACCTCTGCCCCAGTGTGGCTCCTGTCCCCCAAACACACCAGTGCAAGCACGGCATGGCATCTTTTTGCCTGCGTACTTGCGTAGCCCCTTGAACGCCTACGGAGCACCGCTGGTTCCGAGGACAAAGCACAGGAAGAGGCCACGGAGGAAGAAGAAGAGGAGGGGGTGGAGGACAGAGGTGTGTCACAACCAGTAGTAGCATTTTGGAGGCGTGGCGGTGGAACAACCTCCAACACTACTGCACCTTGTCCTGCATCCTTCCCAGCTGCCAAAAGAGTGACCCAATGGGCCGTGAAAGAAAGGTAACGTCCCTGTCCATGCCTGCTGGACCATGAGTCAGCGGTGATATGCACCCTACCGCTGACCGCCCTGTCCAGCGAGGCCAAGACATTGCCTTCCACATGCCGTAGAGAGCCGGAATCGCCTTCCGTGAGAAAAAGTGGCGTTTGGGAACCTGCCACTGAGGAACCGCACATTGCACAAACTCACGGAAGGGGGCCGAGTCTACCAACTGAAAAGGCAGCAGTTGAAGCGCTAGCAATTTAGCCAAGCTAGCATTCAACCGCTGGGCATGTGGATGGCTGGGAGTGAACTTCTTTCGATGGTCCAGCAGCTGGGGCAGGGAAATTTGCCTGCTAGAATCGGACGTCGGTGTACTGCTAGCAGAGTGCCTGCAAGTACTTGGCTGTGACACACCTAATTCTACACCTTCATTCCTCTCACAGCAGGTTTCAGAGAAGACTGAAGGTATAGTGGGGTTGGAGATCCCAGCTGATGCGGTGCAAGAAGAGGTCAGCTTTGTTCTTTGGTGTGGGTCTTTAAGGTAGGCTTGCCAACGAGGTGCATGGCAGGTCAACATATGTCTGGTCAAGCATGTGGTGCCCAAGCGGGTGATGTTTTGGCCACGCGATATACGCTTGAGACATATGTTGCAAACAGCAGCTGTGCGATCTGATGCACTTGACTCAAAAAAGGCCCACACCAAAGAACTTTTTGAATAACGGGCAGAGGCAGCGCCCTGCACAGGCGGAGCTCTGCGGTGTGATTCCGTCGGTGTGCTGCCCTTACGCTGGCCCCCCGAGGGCATCCTGCCTCGTTGGAGATGTGCCTCCTCCTCATCCTCCTCCTCCTCCTCCTCCTCTCTCCTATTAGGCACCCACGTGGAGTCAGTGACCTCATCATCCCCTCCCTCCTCATCACTGGAGCCAATCTGGCAGTATGCTGCAGCTGCTGGAACATGACTGCCAGATTGGTGTCCTTCTTGAGCATCCCCTCTCTCTGCTCTCACGCTACTGCCTTCCTCTAGCTGGGTATCATCATCAGACCCTTCGAAACGCTGGGCATCCTCCTGGAGCATGTACCCAACACTGTGCTCAAACAGTTTGGGGGACTCCTCAGGAGGACATGGTTGGTCTAGGGAAGGAGTGACTGATGATGACATTGATACCAGGGCAGAGGACGCTTTGGCAGCTGCTTTGCCAGTACCCTGAGCCTGGGTGAGAGAGGATGAGGAGGATGAGGAGGGCTTGGTCATCCACTCTACCAAGTCTTCGGCATGATGCGGCTCAACACGTCCAGCTGCCGAAAAGAAGGACAAGCGTGTCCCATGGTCACGTGCTGATGGCGATGCACCGCGTCCACGACCAGCACTGTTGTCTCTAGACACAGAGCCTGCTTGCCCTCTTTTATTGGCTCCTGACTGTCTGCCTCTCCTTGTTTGCCTTCCAGACATTCTAATGGGCTGCAGGGAAATGGGAAAAGCAGCAATACAGGCTAAGTTAAGGTGTAATATGGTCAGGAGGCACACTCCGCCCGCTGTAAGTGCCGCAAAATCCTGTCGGTGTAACACACCAGGAAAAAGCAGCAATACAGGCTAAGTTCAGGTGTAATATGGTCAGGAAGCACACTCCCCCCGCTGTAAGTGCCGCAAAATCCTGTCGGTGTAACACACCAGGAAAAAGCAGCAATACAGGCTAAGTTAAGGTGTAATATGGTCAGGAGGCACACTCCGCCCGCTGTAAGTGCCGCAAAATCCTGTTGGTGTAACACACCAGGAAAAAGCAGCAATACAGGCTAAGTTCAGGTGTAATATGGTCAGGAAGCACACTCCCCCCGCTGTAAGTGCCGCAAAATCCTGTCGGTGTAACACACCAGGAAAAAGCAGCAATACAGGCTAAGTTAAGGTGTAATATGGTCAGGAGGCACACTCCGCCCGCTGTAAGTGCCGCAAAATCCTGTTGGTGTAACACACCAGGAAAAAGCAGCAATACAGGCTAAGTTAAGGTGTAATATGGTCAGGAGGCACACTCCGCCCGCTGTAAGTGCCGCAAAATCCTGTTGGTGTAACACACCAGGAAAAAGCAGCAATACAGGCTAAGTTCAGGTGTAATATGGTCAGGAGGCACACTCCGCCCGCTGTAAGTGCCGCAAAATCCTGTTGGTGTAACACACCAGGAAAAAGCAGCAATACAGGCTAAGTTAAGGTGTAATATGGTCAGGAGGCACACTCCGCCCGCTGTAAGTGCCGCAAAATCCTGTTGGTGTAACACACCAGGAAAAAGCAGCAATACAGGCTAAGTTAAGGTGTAATATGGTCAGGAGGCACACTCCGCCCGCTGTAAGTGCCGCAAAATCCTGTTGGTGTAACACACCAGGAAAAAGCAGCAATACTTGCTAACTTCAGGTGTATAATGTGCAGGAGGCTTAGCAACAATGACACTGACACTGTCCCCTGCCTATCCTTCTCTCTCCCTGCACACAAGGTTTATCAAAGTATATGACACTGACACTCTCCCTGCCTATCCTTCTCTCTCCCTGCACACAAGGTTTAGCAAAGAATATGACACTGACACTGTCCCCTGCCCATCCTTCTCTCTCCCTGCACACAAGGTTTATCAAAGTATATGACACTGACACTCTCCCTGCCTATCCTTCTCTCTCCCTACACACAAGGTTTAGCAAAGAATATGACACTGACACTCTCCCTGCCTATCCTTCTCTGTCCCTACACACAAGGTTTAGCAAAGAATAGATTTGACAAGATTTGACACTGTCCCTGCCTATCCTTCACTTTCCCTGCTCCGGAACACACTACACGAGGCCGCCGCGCTGGCGGCCTTTTATAGTGTGGGGCGTGTACTAAACCCCCTCAGCTATAATTGGCCACAGGCATCCTGCCTGTGGCCAATCATTGCTCTCCTCGCTGCCGGTGCTGCGATTGGCCAAGCATGCAGGGTCACAGTGTGGCGCAGTGTATTGTGGGCCGTTCGCGTCACTCGAATTTGGTGCGAACAGCCCAAATCGTTCGTTGTTCGCCGAACGCGCGAACAGCCGATGTTCGAGTCGAACCTATGTTCGACTCGAACACCGAGCTCATCCCTAGTCTCCACCTGGTTTATGGTTCCTGACAATCTACTTAAGAATGAAGTTCCAGGGAAAGGGCAAAAGGCCTTTGTTTTGTCCAGGAAAGTAGAAAGTGGCTAGATAAGGGTAGCACCTTCTAAAAGCTTGCACAATCAATTGCTGGTCTCAGCTCAAACATTGAAGAATTGCTGGTCTTATCTTAAAGACACCCCTATGGCCCGTGAAAGCAGCTTAAGTCATTTTAATTTTAGTGGAGGGCTTTTTTGGTGCTGTTGAAGTATCCTACAAACCATATCTCTCTCTCTTCTGGAGAAAAAGCCAATAACATCTTCAAGCAAAGATTGACAGTGTAAATGTCCGTCATATGGTTGCCACTGTTGGGTCAGTGAGTGCGTCGGGGTAGCTGTAGGTCAGATCACCAATAGCAAGGGTAGGAGTGCTTGGTAAACATAGTGGCTCTTTATGGGGTCATTACTAAACATAAACATAGCAAAGAGTAAGTCCCTTTCCCATTTCTTTTCTTTTTGCAGTTTGTATCCCCACGTGGAAGATTCACCCCTTTATTTGTCCTGGTAACCATTTTTAAGAGACAGAAAGTTAGTTGAAATACTAAAAATTGACATTTTTTTAGAGTGATGGGAAATCTTTCAATGGGGACAAAAGTTTCAGCAACCACTGTGTATGATGGTAATTCCACTCACTTTGGGGAGATTTTCTCTGTTGTGTCTCCAAGTTAAGAGAAAGCTCCTTA
Organism: Rana muscosa; assembly: GCA_029206835.1. Lineage (NCBI taxonomy): Eukaryota > Metazoa > Chordata > Amphibia > Anura > Ranidae > Rana > Rana muscosa. Next base: position 190,836,424 of record CM055126.1, on the reverse strand, counting down.
TCAGGACATAACCTAATTGGGATTTTGACTCTTCCTCACTTTATCCAAAACAAAAAAATGTTTTAGCTATATATACACTTGAACATTGGATATAACTGTTTTGTAACTCTAAGCAAATTTGTAAAGCAAATTTAGACGGGCCTGTGCCAACAAGCCTTTGTTCACATCTATACAAGTCTATGCAAAACTCACCTGAAGCAGGTCAAAGGCAGGTCAGAAGGCGATCAATAGGCTTGTGCAATTCGTTTCGTAACGAATTGAAATTCGTCCGAATTTAGCAACTTTCGGACATTCGGAAGCATTCGAATTTCCGAACAAAGCAATTACGAATAAGACCGAATCCGAAATAAATTATACCGCAAATAGCGAATGCCCGAATGTCTTCGGCATAATTCGTTATGAAAAAGTTACGAATGTACGAATCCATACGAAGCACAATAACACTCACTCTGCTCTGCTCTCTGCTTCTCCCACACCGTGCTGAACTCCCTCTCAAAATGGTGTACAGGGGCGGAGGCTATAGCCGCATGTAAAAAACGAAAGTAAAATACGAGATTTCGAATCCATTCGAAGCACAATAACACTCACTCTGCTCTGCTCTCTGCTTCTCCCTCACCGTGCTGAACCCTCTCAAAATGGTGTACAGGGGCGGAGCCTATAGCCGCATGTAAAAAACGAAAGTAAAATACGAGATTTCGAATCGTTACAAATAACCGCAATGTATTTAGAAAAGTACAAATCCATTCGAAGCACATTAGGCATAATAGGCAGCGTCGTTGTGAGAGAGACACGGAAAATTACGAATCAACGAACCCAAAAAAAGTTACGAAAGTAGGAGTTGTGTCCAGAATCAACGAAAAACAACGTACTCTACCGAAAGTACGAACCCAAAAAAAGTTACGAAAGTAGGAGTTGTGTCCAGAATCAACGAAAAACAACGTACTCTACCGAAAGTACGAATTATAAAGCAACAAAAAATTCAACGAAAAATGTCGCTTGCAAAAATACGAATGAGTCCGAACACGAAAAATCCCGTCTAGCAAAATTACGAATGATTACGAATCAACAGGACCGGAAAGAAACGAACCGAAACGGAACGAATTTTTCCGTTGTGCACAAGTCTAGCGATCAACTGTAGGTCAAAAGCACATGCCAATGAATTCTGAATGATGCCTGTTGAACTGATTGTGTTTTTTTTTTAAGCAGTCTTGGCCATAAGGCCAAAATGCTGCTTTCTAAAATCGGACAGAAAAGTGTGACTTCTGTTTGAGAAAATGCTGTTATAATTAAATCTCCATGTTTTCTTTCACAGGAAGGGAAGAATCATAAGAGGGTAACCAGAAGTGGAATGACAAGGGCAGGCCTCTAGCAGGGTACTACTAGGTTACTTAAAAGAAGGGGGTACCATCACCCCAAAGACAATTGAAGAAATATTGGAGGAGGCAGTTCCCCTTAACCGCCTCCAATAGAGGAAACATGGACTATCTCGGTACCTCAGACACAATACACATAAGTAAAGTAAAAAGGTATTTTATTTATACAAAAGAAAAAAACGAGACTATACAGTCGAAAAAAGACAGAGATTAAAATCAAAACAGTGTTTTGGATTACAGTTCTGGCTGTTACATTAAATCCACTAATACATGATATACTACTATGGGGAGTCAAAAGATTTAGTGGGTCCTCAAGTGGGCGTAGACTCCTCTACAAGTTTTGCAGATATGTACCGCTTCTTCAGGAGGAATACTGTCTGAAATATAAAAACAGAAAATACAAATAATAACCAGAAAACACAGTTTCATATAGGTATATGCGAGGTATGCAACGTATAATCAGTCGAATTAGGTAAATCTGGGGAACAAGGGAAAAAAAGACGATAGTGCTCACCACTAGGAGCCAACACACTAAGCTGGGTCGAGGCGGTGGTGCCACCAATACTCCACTACAGCGGACATGACGGACGTTGCAGGTGGGTATAGAGTGCTACATAGAAGCTATAACAAAAATAAAGTTAGATCTTTAGTGTACATTTGGTTAGGGGGTTACAACTAAGCATAGACGCATTAAACACACACATATGTATGAAAATAGAGGGGAAAGGGAGCAGGGAAAGAGAAGTAAGGGAAGGAGGGGAGGGGGGAAGGAGGAAAGGTGGAGAGGTGGAGGGGGAGGGAAAGCAGAGAGGGAAAAGGGAGGGGGGAGGGAAGGAGGGGAAGGGGAAGGAAGGGAGGGGGGAACAGGGAGTGGAGGGGAAAGAGGGGGGAAGGAAGGAAAAAGGAGAGAGAGAGAGAGAAAGGGGAGGGAAAGAGAGGGGGAGAAGGAAAAAGAAAAAAGGGGAGGGGGAGAGGGGTAAAGGGAGGAAAAGGGGGGTTAAAGGGAAGGGATAAGACGAATAGAAGGGAAGGGGGTTAGGCAGGGTATATAACCAAGGTGGGTAAACTCCCCCAGTTGTTCACCAAAAAATAATCTGGATATCTCAGATAAGTCACCAGTAGTTGGGGGGGGGGGGGGTTCCAAGGTATTCACAAAATCTGCCAAGTATATATGAGGGAAGTTATAGTGTCCAACATATTCGCCAAGGAAGGGGCATACACAGCTAATAATGTCCAGGCCAGCGCTGCTCTACAGTGCCCTGAAGGTCTAGAGAGGTAAATCCCAATCAGATTGTATCCCAATATAAAGTTCAATGGCCAAATGGTCTCTAATCACTTGCAATACGGCTTAGATTAGGTAGTGTGTTACCTGAGTCTGCAGCATAGGTTGGTATCCGCCCATGCTAGCATCCACCAGGCCATTAAGCAGGTGCAAGCCTGTTTAAATAGTCCCCAACCCAGTGAACGTACCAATCGCCAACCGCCATCAGCGTGTGACATCACCGGGTCTGTTTCTTCATACCGTGCATGCACGAGAATCGCGCATGTGCACTTGAATTGCGGTCAGGCGCCAGAAGGCACTAGCCGCATCTTGCGCAGGTAGGGTTAGTCTCGAGAACGTCTTGAAAGGCACACCCTTGCCCGGAGGAACATACATCTGCTGAAACAGGGAGAAAAGAAGGAGGCTATCACCATCTGCAATCCCAGTGTACGGCTCCTTAAAGTGGCAGCATCTCCACGAACCTGTGTGCAAAAGAGAAGGAAATAGAAACAATGACAATTACAATTACCAAGAGTATTTAAGGGAACATGAGCTATTGTATACAATACCATTAGAAGTGGAGTGAGAAATGAAGAAAGGATAAAAAGTGGAAAGAGGCCAAGGGCAAAATGAAGGGAACCCAGGGTGCCGGCTACGTTGAATACTGCGTTGTGGCTTAGAACTACAACTCAAACAAGCCAAGGCTGCCAGGTTTATTATGTTTATTAACAAGGATAGCTGTTAGCTTTTCTTTAATAAGTATACTTTGCATAAGCGCTGCGCAAACTGTTGACGCTATATAAATCCTGTATAATAATATAAATAAAAATACTAATAATAGTAATAATAATGTGACTTTTTACCTCTTTAAATGTTGGTGTCTTCCACCCTCGAGTATTTGTCTGTTTTGTGGCCATAAAAGAATCTCTATGTTTTATACTTGCCACATTTCTGCTGTGATGCACTATGCCTTATTAGTGTGTTGGTTTGCTACAAAAATTGCACTGCAATGCGTCAAAAGATGTAAGGTACTTTGCTGTAACACACACATTGCCTCAATATGTAGATGTAAGGCCCCATGTACATGGGACGCTGGTGCAAACTCTTCTGAACGAAGGTGGAAACCGGCGTTTAGAAACGCCCGTTTTTCCTCGTTTGCATGCCGGGTTTAACTGCGTTTTACCGCGTTTGCATCTAGAAGCGTTTAGTTAGGAAACATCATAAGGACCCTCCCCAAGCTCAAAAAACAGTATTATTAACCATTTCAGCCATTTTGTGAGACTAGAGAGAGTAGCAGCAGCTGAGAGAGCAGCAGTGTACTTGTATTTAGCGTGTCACTTGCCACATCACCTGCCACAAGTTGTGGATTGTCCACTTGCCACGTCACCTGCCACGTCACCTGGCCACAAGTTGTGGATTGTCCACTTGCCATGTCACCTGGCCACGTCACCTGGCCACGTCACCTGGCACAAGTTGTGGATTGTCCACTTGCCAGGTGACGTGCAATGTCACCTGGCCACGTCACTCGGCCACAAGTTGTGGATTGTCCACTTGCCACAAGTTGTGGATTGTCCACTTGCCACGTCACCTGCCACAAGTTGTGGATTGTCCACAATGCAATGCAAGCAATTACAGTTTTTTTATATATTTTTTTAAAGGTTTTTCATCATTTGCCATAATTTTTGAGATTTTTTATGTAAAAAAATAGGTCACCTTTAAAAACGCTTATAAACGAAAACGCAGCTAAACACGGGAACCGCATTTAGCCGTGTTTGGCGTCTGAAACATGGAAATCTTTGGCGTCTGAACCCATTTTTTTGCTTTCAGAAAAACAAGGTTAAACGCAACTGCCTAAAAACGGCAATAAACGAGACAGTGTACATGGTCACATAGGATAACATTGAATGTGTTCAGGGGCAGTTGAAAAAAGTGGCCAACTGCCTCTGAACGCGCGTTTACAAGTGTCCCGTGTACATGGGGCCTAAATCGTAAATGCAGAAACTAATTTCTATAGAAATTCACTCTCTCAAGCAACATTGATTATTTTTAATCCTTATGCTGCTAGCATTAGTAAATAGATAGGAAGGTGTATTATATTTAATTGGTTTAAACTTCTTTTTTTTTACATTTCTTTAGGTACTTCCTGGCCTAGGCAAATGATATTATACATCCCAAGAGTCTTTAGGAGGACAGGAGTGGTTTTCTCAGCTAAGCACACCCTCTTGTCCACATGCCTGACCTAAAAGCAGATGGAATCCAAGGAGTAAATGCTACATGAGTCATCTGCCTTTACTCAAGATGGCCACGGCCAGAAATGCTAGAGGGGGTGTTTTTTAGAGTGATTTCTCAGCAAAATAAAGCATGAAGACATGGATGGATGGGTTTGCTTTAAAAAAAAATTAAAAATAGAATTTTTTGTTTGTGGTAGAGGTGCACCGAAACCAAAATTGAAAATTCAGGATGCTTTTGGCCAAAATCAAAATCGAAACCCAAACTTACAGTTTTTTTTAAATGTATATATTATATATATAATTGTATTAAACTTGACTTTTTAATTAATATCATGAATTTAAATGAATATCAATTTATTGTTGGACATTTCTGGCACCTTTAGCCAGGGTTGCCACCTCATCCCTTTAAACCCGAACACATATTAATTACACAGGTTCTGTGGCTGATTAAGGTGGTAATTAAACTCACTAAGGCCTGGTTCACACTGGGGCGACAAACGCTCCGACATTGGGAGCTCATGTCGCATGACGTGTGAAAATCAATGTTTCCTTAAAGGAGTAGTAAAGTTACATGTTTTTTCACCTTAATGCATCCAATATGGACAATACCGCCCCCCCCCGAGCCCCCGTTTTTCTTACCTGGCCCCTCGAAAGTCCCATGCTCGTCCCCGTCATCCTCTTCGTTTTTCTGCCTGGCCGCCGATTGGCTACACTGGATAGATTGAAAGCAGCGCAGCCATTGGCTGGCGCTGCTGTCAATCACATCCAATGACGCGGCACGCCGGGGGGCGGGGCCGAGTGATACAGTCGGCGGCTATGGCCGCCGCTGTATCACGGGAGCGCGCCCGCAATCACTCCACACCATGCGAGCTCACTCGCATTAAGGTGTGGAGTCCTTGCGGGGAGGAGCCAAGACAGCCGCCGAGGGACCCCAGAAGACCAGGATCGGGGCCACTGTGTGCAAAACGAGCTGCACAGTGGAGGTAAGTATAACATGTTTGTTATTTTAAAGCAAAAAAAAAAAAAGGTATAGTGCTCCTTTAACTGGTCCGACACATGTCGGTCTGACTTTGAGAATGCTCCCTGTACTACTTTGGTCCGACTTTGATCCGACTTCAGCCCATTGACTATCATTGAAGTCGGACCGCAGTCTTGCATGATCCGACTTTGGCATGCGACTTTTGCTGTACTGCTCTTGAGTCCTGTGGCCGTCACCGTCTTCTTCTCTCTTCTCCTCCTCGATGTTGACGCGTCGCTTCCTCCCGCTGTAATACTGGCTGTCCGCTCCGCTCCGCCTTGAAATAGGCTTCTCATGACGTCACAGTCACATGCTCCCATGACGTCACAGTCACATGCTCCGGGGCCACCCGGAGCATGTGACTGTGACGTCATGAGAAGCCTATATCAAGGCGGAACGGAGCGGACAGCCAGTATTACAGCGGGAGGAAGCGACGCGTCAACATCGAGGAGGAGAAGAGAGAAGAAGACGGCGACGGCGACGACGGGAAGACCGGCCCCTCCACTAGCAAAAGAGCTAAAGAAGTTAGTGGAGGGGCCGGCGGAAGAAAGAACCAGATAGCAGGAGAAGAAGAAGGCGATGGAGAAGACCGGGCCCCCTAGCAAAAGAGCTAAAGAAGTTAGCGGAGGCCCGGCAGAAGAAAGAACCGGAGAGCGCGGAAACCCCCGGAGCTGTGCAATAAAATACTTTAAAAAGCTGTGTGTTTTTTTTTATTGCAATTTTTTTCCACCAGGTGAATGGGTAGGGGTACGATGTACCCCATACTCATTCACATAGGATGGGGGGCCGGGATCCGGGGGCCCCTTTATTAAAGGGGGCTCCTGGATTCCGATAAGCCCCCTGCCCGCAGACCCCGACAACCAACGGCCAGGGTTGTCGGGAAGAGGCCCTGTCCTCATCAACATGGGGGCAGGGTGCTCTGGGGTGGGGGGGCCGCAGGTCGCCCCCCTGCCCCAGAGCACCAAACCCCCCATGTTGAGGGCATGCGGCCTGGTACGGTTCAGGAGGGAGGGGGGCCGCTCTCTCGTCCCCCCTCTTCCCCTGCGGCCTGCCAGGTTGCGTGCTGGGATAAGGGTCTAGTTTGGATTTTGGGGGGCGTAGGGGTTCCCCTTCAAATCCAGATCAGACCCAAGGGCCTGGTATGCTCCTGGAGGGGGAACCCATGCCGGTTTTTTATTTAAAATTTGGCGTGGAGTTCCCCCTCAAGATTCATACCAAACACAGTGCCTGATATTGGCGGGCATCCAAGTCGGATCCCCGTTCATTGAAAGTCGGACATATGTCGGCTTCATGACGCAGGGCAAAGTCGGATCCAAAGTAGGACAGATGTCGTGTCGCACTAGTGTGAACCCAGCCTTAGTGCCTTACCTGCATTCAATTAGCCTCAGAACCTGTGTAATTAATATGTGTTCGGGTTTAAAGGGATGAGGTGGCAACTCTACCTTTAGCGCAAAAAAGGCTCAAGAAAAATGCAATCCTTTAAATTCTATGTATGTCTTCACACTGGTCCGTTGCGCTTCCAATGTGGTGTTAAAAATCTTTCTTGATGCATTTTTGGTCAGTTAAAAAACCCCCACCAAAAACGCACCTCTCCCTTGAAATGCATTGAAAATGCAGCAAGAACTTACCAATAACGCACCCGTGTTACATTTTTGATGTGTTTTTTGAGTCACACGATTTATAAAAACCACATCATAAGCATGGTAAAATTGTGGCAAAATCGCATGCTTTTTCTCTCCATTATCGGCACCTTTTTCCAAATCGGCATAACGCCAAAAACACAATGTTCGGCCGATATGTTCCAGCCACCGATATTTCGGTGCATCTCTAGTTTGTGGTGTTCAGATGCCTGCTATTAACTCGCACATCAAAACCTATAAAACGTGAGCATTTCACAAATTTCTGGGGTGAACAGTACCTAAGGCTGGATTCACACCTATGCATTTTTTGTGCATTTGGCAGATTTGCACTACAGAACGTGTTCCATAAGAAACCGTGTTAAATGGGCTGTAGTGCAAATCTGCAAAAAGCACTAAAGCCGGCCTACACGGTTCGAATTTCGAAAATCGTATCAAAGAATTTTCGTACGAATTTCGCACCGTTAGTGGGCTGCAGCAACAGCCGATTTTCGTGCGGCAATCAAATTTGAGGAATCGGACATGTTGGAAATTTTTGAAAAGCAAACGATTTTCTAATCAATGATGGGAGAATTGTGCGAGAAATGTAATAGAAAAAAAAATGCGCATGTGCAAGAAAAGAATATTCCCGGAGAGAAAAGAATATTCGAAAATCAATGGTGGCATTATCAGATCACAAAAAAAACGAACTTTCTGATTTTGAAAAGAAAATTTGTTCGAAATTCGATCGTGTATGGCCTGCTTTAAACTGCATAGGTGTGTATCCAGCCTAAGCCCTGGTTCACACTGGTGCGTTTTGACATGCGATTTGGCATGTCAAATCGCATGTCAAAACGCCGCTATTTGCCGCAAATTGCCGGAAATGGCACCGTCCCAATCGGTGTGACACCCATTTCAAATAGTAATTTCTGTACTACTTTTTGCGATTTCGACCGCGATTTACATTGACATCTGTGTCAGATGTCTTTGTAATCGCGACTGAAATCGGGACTGCCAGTGAGGGTGAAATCGTGCGAGTTCAGCTGAACTCCCGCAGCCCAGTGTGAACCTGGGAATGAGAGAGAAAATTCTGTCTTCATTTCTGATCAGTCACCTGGCATTTAGGCAAAGTTTTCACAAGAGTTCACAGCCCAGGTGATAGTAATCAGAAAAGGAGAGAGAGAGGTTTAGAAGCAGAGCAGTCGGTGCTTATGGTAGAATAGTCACATTGGAAAGTCTGTGGTCTTTGGAACTTACTGTGAATATTTGTGTAGCTTCAGTCACATCCTCAGGTACTGGACCACTGTATGGATTTTTAGCCACTAGCTTTTATGTGGCTCATTGAATTCCATAGTTACTATACACCGAGCAGAACTCTAGGATTCACAGACCCTGGCTCTTTAAAAGTTTTACAAGATGCACAATCCAACCTTGCAGCAATTTACCTCCAGGTTATCTCTCCAGTCTCCATTGCTATGGGATTTACTAATAAGACCACGTGTATGGCAGTTTTTGCTCCATAATGTTTATCTATCATTTTCTGCTGTATTGTTTGTTCTTCTCTACTGCTACGTAGTTCAAACCTTACCTATTGATGTAGGTGTTGTCAATGACTTCATTTTGGGTCTACCTGTTCCTGACCTTCAAATTGTATTCTCTAAAGCCACATATGAATTTATCTGGACTTGAGAAGATACTGAAGACTGTGGGCCTTGCCTTGACTTGATGATCAACCTGCAGCCTGAGAAGGATTTAATTCTACAAAATTTTATGCAGTGAGCCAGAAGGTAACAAAGGTAGGCCATATATTTTATTATGGAATATAGTATAGCTCCTATATACCCCTTATATGGAGAGACGGTGAGTCTGAGACCCTAATCCATCTAAAAATTGTCACTTGTTTAGGTCTAATGTACGGCATACTGATAAATGTATTTATATTCTTTAAATCAAGAGTAGGGATGAGCTCAGGCGTGTTCGCATTGAACACGTGCAGAGCCTGCCAAGGAAGTCGGCACCGTCGGAACCGCGCTGCGCTAATCACAGACAGGGAGACATTGTCCCGATGCTCGGCTGCAGAGATCGGGAAATGTCCCCCTGCCTGTGATTAGCGCAGCGCGGTTCCAACAGTGCCTACTTCCTTGGCGGGCTCTGCACGTGTTCAATGCGAACATGCCTGAGCTCATCCCTAATTAAGAGTCACCCTACACTTCACTTTGTTGCAAAATTTCAAACATGGAAAATAATACAGGTCAAAAACGTTCTTTTTTTTTTTTCTCTGAAGGCCCTGTCTATAAGGTAGCTTTTAATGCACAGGTGAAAGTCTGTTCTGTTACATGCTTGCACATCAATGTGTTGAGGCTTTTTGATTTTTTCTCCAGCAAAAAATGCATATAAGTTAAACTGAATGAAAAAAGCACAGTTGGAGCATGTTAGAAATTTGCAGAAATGCTACAAAGTGCATAAAAAAATAAATAAAAAAAAATGCACCAATGCATTCTGTTCTAACCTAAAATGATAATGAAGTTTAGTAATACACCGTCTTGCACATGCTCAGTTGCTCTCTATTTTTGGCATTGTGCTAAAAATCGGAACCACTAGAGCAGTGGTTCTTAACTCCTGTTCTCAGGACCCACTAACAGGCCAGATTTTAAAGCGGAGTTCCAACTGTTTAATTTTTTTATTTTTTTGCATTAATATCGTTTTTTTAATAAACGTATTTATAGCACTCACGTTTTACGGATGGATCGCCGCTCGATTGCCAATTTCACAAAGTAAGATAACTTCTATTTTGATTTGCTGGCATTTTCCATCTTGCTTGAGGGCATGTGAAGCCCACAAGCACTATCTTCCGGGACACGGTGCAGCTGAGCAACCAGCATGCACCGCCCGTTCTCGTGCATGCGCAGTATGTACAGCTTGCAGTTCCGTACACTTCAGACGTTGCCATCACAATGAGCGGTGGCATCGGAAGTGCCCGCCCCGTTGTGATGGCAACGAAGCCCTCGCCGCTGCCCACTGACTCCTGGGAAATTATGACACATCTCCCAGGAGCATCAGCGAGCACTGGTGTCGAGGGAAATTACGTCAGATGCCACAGAGAGGAAGTGGCAGAATACAAAGGACCCCATAGCAACAGTATTGAAGGGGTAAGTAAAAAAATAAATAAAATAAATTTCCAAATGTTTTGCTGATGCATAATGCTGTTGATTTCCGCAGTGTTGTTTTTTTGGGTGGAACTCCGCTTTAAGTATTACCTGGGGGACATGCAGACTAGAATACTGCAATCCCTGAGCAGCAAAAGAGATCACCTGTGTATTTTAGTTATCTTGCAAACCTGTCCTGGTAGCCAATCCTGAGGACAGGAGTTGAGAACCACTGCACTTGAGGCTGATCTGCTGACAGCCTAAAGATTTACTGCTGGTCAGGGGCTATGGGCTGCAGCCTCCGGCAAGAAGAAACAGGAGCAATGCTAGAGGCAATTTACAGCACGCACTAATTTTGGTAGCATAATTAATGTGGAATGTATGTTCCTTGCTAAAGAACATTTATTTTTTTATCAAGTTGTTATGGATAAAGTTGCAGTGAGCACTAACTAACACACTGCATTGTGCTGGTACACTGTATATATGTGTTGATATGCCAATCAAAATAACTAACGACGTGCATACAAATATATATAATAGAGTAGGCATTTTAGCATTGCTGCCTGACAATAATGGTGTGTTAGGTCAGGGTCTGTAAAGCTGCGTGCAGCCTGCTGGTTATACATAGAAACATTACCTGTGGGTTGAATACCCGAATAAAGAACAAGCAAGAAGGTGATGTGTTATGAGGGCCCACAAATTGAAGGACTGTAATTTTGAGACTAGAAAAGGACCATTGGGGTATGTTCATCATTACTCTCAAGGTCGAAATCTATACTTAAGTCTTACTTACAACAATACACAATTGTGTTCCGTTTTATTATTTTGATATAAATGATTAGCAAACCAGTCCAGAATCATACTTTTTGATGACAGTATACGGAGGAAGCCTTGCATTCACTGATGAAATAAAAAGCTTTCTATGAATGGCTCAGCAGTAGTCTGACTTGATTTTGTCCCGGGAGCTGGACAGGAAGTCCCTATCCAGCTGCCGGAACACAGTGCTGTATACTGTATGTAGCTGATGCTTCATACAGTTTATACAGCGCTGACCGTGGGAACCTCTGTTGGATAAAGTAAAAAGATAATTTGACAGCTGGTCCCCCCCCCTGCCCCAAAGCACCCATTCCCCCATGTTGAGGGCATGCAGAATGATACGGTTCAGGAATGGGGGGGCCCTCGCTCATCCCCACCCCCTTTCCTGACCTGCCGGGCTGCGTGCTTGGATAAGGATCTGGTATGGCATGGGGGAGTTCCCCTTAAAATCCATGCCAGACCGAAGGGCCTGGTATGGTCTTGGAGGGAGAACCCATGTAGTGTTGTTTTTTTGTGTGTGTTTATTTTTTTTTTGCGTGGAGTTCCCATGTGGATTCATACCAGACACAGTGCCTAGTATTGTCGGGGATAAAAGTCGGATCCCTGTTCATTGAAGTCGGACTTCAAGTCGCAGGGCAAAATCGGATCCACAGTCGTACGACTGATGTGTCGTACCAGTGTGAACCTGGCCTAATTGCCTGTGTGCATGAGCTCTAAATGGGGCATTCACCAAACATTCACTGTGGATAAATTGATCACTGTCATTTAAAACACATGCCCCATGAAGATTCACCTGCAGTCAACGTTTGGTGTATGTCACATTCACAGATTTCCGCCTCATGCACACTGGGCATTTAGCCTCAGAACATAAGATTCCAAAGTTTTGAAGCGGGTGGAAGACGTCCAGTACCACTGTAAGCAGCCTGTAAAACTCAGAGCGGCTGAAAGCGGCTGGATGGAGCTGAACAGTGAACTAAGTAGTGCTAACATTTATGCCCAGTATGCAAACTGCTTGCCTTCATCCCTCTCAGCACAAAACTTCACACTGCCATGGATGCATATGTGCAGCAGAAGGAAGGGCTAGACTGGCCTACAGGGATAACCAGAAATTTCCCGGTAGCCTGCATGCCCTAGGGCTGTTTTGAGCTGTGGCTGTGACCGCCCAGCTTTTGGCCCAGTGTTGCCACCCTATTTTAGAGCTGCCAGTTACGGCAACTGCACATGCGTCATTTCGAAGCAAGCCGGACTCAGGAAAGACAGTACATACGCGGCCATTTTCGGGCAGACGGGCGCATGCGCAGTGATGTATTGGTGCAGGGTGGCACCATTTTTAAATGCAAGGAACTCGTCTTGTTCTCGGCAGTGGCGCTCACCTCTCCACATCACGGCCGGGTAAGACAAAACCCCTCCGCAGCCTCTGACCACCTCCTGTTACTCTCCTGCACCATGTCTGCACAGCCTATGACCATTTCCTATAGCATGTGCGCACAGCCTATGACCACCTCCTGTACCATGTCTGTGACCTCTGACCATCTCTTGTCTTTTATAATGTCTGCAGTCTCTGAGGGGGAGTCTGGAGAGGAGTTAGGGCAATATATAATAATCTATCCAATGTGCTTTCATATCTGTCTCATTGATATATAATACACTTTTAAAATGTGCTTTTAAAATGCATGGTTTTCCCTTTTTTTTTTTTTTTTTTTTTGAACCTTAAAATAATGATGTTATTCTGTTGGGCTGGTAAAATAATGCTATGGGGCTGGTTATAAATTACTTCCTGGGCTTGTTTTTTATTCCCAGTCCGGCCCTGGCAGCAGGGCGTCAAAGCAATCTTCTTTCTGCTGCATGTAGGCATGTGCCTAAAAGTATTCTGCATTTATGGGGTTAAGGTTTAGTGTTACAGTGGTTAATGGTGTGCTGTTTCCTTCCCCTTGCATGTGTCACTTACCAGGGTATCATGGTGTTGTGGGAAGTTTGAAGAGAGGCCACAAAAGTGGGGCTACCCCTTAGTAGACATGTGCACACTGAAATATTTCGTTTCGGAATTTCGTTTTCTACCGAAAAAATTTTTTTTCGTTACTCCCAAAAATCATTTTTATTTAGTTAAAAAATGCATTCGTCCGAAAATCGGAATGAATTAAGGTCGAATCTATCTATTGAAGGCTTATGGTGTCTGTCGAATGTTCTAAGAAGATTAGACGAAGCAGCTAAACTGTACGACGCCGCAATCGTACATTTCCGGTTGAATGTTCCGCCTACAAGCTATAGTAGAATTCTAATGTTGTATGACTAGTAATTATATTTATTATTATTATTATTATTATTAGTCAACCAAAATTAGAATTCTTCTATAGCCTATGGGCGGTGAATTTGACCATAAATGTCTGCTCGTGGCGATTGCATGTTTTTAGCTGCTTCGTTGAATGTCTCTCTATAATGTCAAATCTTTTCTCTCTATGTTGAATAGTCTTGGACTAATAGAGTTAGGTTAGGCACATTCAACCGCAGATTCGATAGACACAGATCGCTATTGTCACTGTCATGTTGAATCTTCTATCTATATCGAACTGTTGTTGCAACAATACAAAAATAAAGCATTTTTTATGTCGGCTCTTTCGGATTTCGCACTCTGCACATTCGTTATCTTTTGTCTTTTGTTAAAACGAACGCGAAAATGCATTTGGACGAAAACAAATGCACATGTATACCCCTTAGCAGGACACTGATGTGGGGAAAAAAGGACTGAAGCCTTGTACACACGACCGCTTTTCTCGGCAAGAAAACTGCTGGGAGAGCTTTTTGCCGAGAAAACCGTTGTGTATGGTTTCTCGGCAGGAAAACTGACGGGAATCTCGATGAGAAAAATAGAGAACCTGCTCCTCTATTTTTCTCATCGGGATTCTCGGCAGAGTGTTTCCTGCCGAGAAACCCGGTCGTCTGTATGCTTACCTGTCCAGGGAAACCCGCGCATGCTCGATGAGACTTTGACGCATGGGCGGTAGCATACAAGGGTAGTGTAGGGTGTAGCAAGATGGCTCGTCATAGTCTGACGTTACCGCGTTCTTGCCATTCAAAAGAACGGCGGTTCTTTTGAATGGCGCATGTGTACACAGGGCTTGGCAAGACGAGCTTGCCAGGAATCCCGTCGAGAAAACCAATGTTTGTTTTTTTTTGACGGGATTCCCGCCCGTGTGTACGAGGCTTGAATGTCAAATATCCATTCTTTGGGAACAAACAAAATTTAAAGCGATGTGCACCACAGACACAGCCCTACACAAGACTTACTAAAAGGGAAAGCTCTGCTTGTTTGCAACACCCCCCCCCCCTGTTGCAATCTATGTGCATTTCCGGCCCCTCTTCCTTCCCCTTGCTGCCTTCTGGGGGACACACACAGGTCCCAGACGATGGCAGGACTATTCATAAAGTGCAGCACAACTTGCGCATGTGTAGTAGGAAATCCCTTACTTACAATGCCTGTTCTCGCACCCAAGCCAATTGACAAAACGGATCGGGGTGCCGACATCGCAGGATTCCTGGGCAAGAAAGTGCCCTTATATTAAAAGTCAGCAGCTACAGTATTTGTAATTTTTATTTATTTTTTGTTTCCAGACTGGAGCTCCCTTTGAAAAGGGGAAAATGGGATATTGCACCATGTAATATTTTTATGGACCAACTAAACAACTTTAACTTCTGGTTAATTATTGGGTCTGAATACTGCTTTTACATTGCATACATGAATTGGGGAACAAAGTGTTCACGTCCAACATAACTTTTGGGGTGAAGAAGAGTATACAGAAAAAGTGGGAAGGAAGAGCAGGCAGCTTGAGAGAGGGAGCTGTGGTGGTCAATGATGGACGTTCTGTAGTTGGGGGTAGCCTGGCAGGTGGCGCACCCTACCAAGTAGGCTTGTGCAATTCGTTTCGTAACGAATCGAAATTCGTCCGAATTTAGCAACTTTCGGACATTCGGAAGCATTCGAATTTCCGAACAAAGCAATTACGAATAAAACCGAATCCGAAATAAATTATACCGCAAAATAGCGAATGCCCGAATGTCTTCGGCATAATTCGTTATGAAAAAACTTACGAATGTACAAATCCATTGGAAACACAATAACACTCACTCTGCTCTGCTCTCTGCTTCTCCCTCACCGTGCTGAACCCTCTCAAAATGGTGTACAGGGGCGGAGGCTATAGCCGCATGTAAAAAACGAAAGTAAAATACGAGATTTCGAATCGTTACAAATAACCGCTATGTATTTCGAAAAGTACAAATCCATTCGAAGCACATTAGGCATAATAGTCAGCGTCGTCGTGAGAGAGACACAGAAAATTACGAATCAACGAACCCAAAAAAAGTTACGAAAGTAGGAGTTGTGTCCAGAATCAACGAAAAACAACGTACTCTACCGAAAGTACGAATTATAAAGCAACAAAAAATTCAACGAAAAATGTCGCTTGCAAAAATACGAATGAGTCCGAACACGAAAAATCCCGTCTAGCAAAATTACGAATGATTACGAATCAACAGGACCGGAAAGAAACGAACCGAAACGGAACGAATTTTTCCGTTGTGCACAAGCCTACTACCAAGTGACCGAGTCCGTATCTTAGGGCATGCTGTGGAATAGAACCCTCTTGGGGACAGGGACTGGAACAAGGCAAAGTATGTGTGGTGGCTCCCCTCCATGCCTTCTGGTGAACATAAATTGTAAAGTGTGGGAAGAGCATGGAGGGAAATAAGTGCTAGCTAAACACTATTCCCCGTCGGTGCTGGGACAGGTGTCACTGGCAAGTGTAAGGGATGTTATCCTTCTGCATGTGGTGCAGATGTTTGGCCTCCAACCAGGAGAGGTGCTGAAACTACATGTGTATCAATACAAAACCAACAGTATGACGTTCCTCAATGCTAATACTCATATCTGCTTTATGGTGGTGGGAAGAAGTTAAAAAGCACTAACTTTCTGACCTTCAATGCAGAGTGTGTTGCAATGCATATTAAAATGCTTGTCAATGTGCTTCAATGTGCATTGCTATGTGTCTTGAAGCATTTCTATTGGTTTCAATGGAAGACACATGAGTGAAAAAATTCACAAAATATGTCTCTTGTAAAGTATATGTGAACCTTTTGTATCAGTTTAAAATAAAAATGAAGGGAAAACATTTTTGTATACAAAAAAAATATTAAAAACTTTTTTTTTTTTTTTTTTTTAGTGATCACATACACTCTGTTCTCAATTGCATAAGAAACTCAGAGAGCTGGGGGAGTAGAAACCGCAGCACACTGGTCTTCCCAATGAATAGCTGTGCAGGGGGGGGGGCTTGTCAACACAAGTCTAATCATTGGAGGAAAGCAAGCTGAGTTCCCAGCACAGCCAGAAAACTATCCATGCTGTGCTCTCATGCCTAGCGTGGTCCGGTTTTAATTGGAAGCAGAGGGACTGGCAGGAAGTTGGAACACCAGGGATTTTACACAAAGTAAACAATACAAAGAGAGCAGGATACTTTTTCATACAAGTACATGATACAGCAGGCACATATCAGGAATATGAGATATTGGCGTAACATATCCTTTAAATATGTACACGGGGCAACCATGTGTGCGTTCTACTTAGTGGTTTTGTGTTTTTTCATTTGTTTGTTTTTTTCTTTTATCTGAGTGCAGGTCTATAAGTCAGCATGGAGCCACGATGACCATGGACATATAGCACACACGTACAAATTAGAATGTCACAACAATTACTTTGTAGAAAACATTATAATGACAATTAAAGTAAAGCATTCTTTGAAAATACACTATTAACCCCCTAATTACTGGTATTCCTGGTAAATTCATAGGATTATCCATTAAACTGCTGCAATCTGTACACTTGGCTGTTTTGTCAATGCATCAGAAATGTATTCTATGCACATAACCTACAGAGTCAATGTTCTCATTTCAATGCAATTTTTTAACAAAAAAAAAACAAATCTCAAACTGAATTTTTTAGCCTGTGAAAATAACTCAAGAGACCACTTAAATGTGAACACTTGCCATAAACAAAGCACAAAGCAAATTAGATATTCCAGTGAATGGTGCGTTCCCCTGGAGAAAACTGACACGCACAGTTTAAAATTCCCTCTAATCAGTGCGAGAATGGAGGACTTGTATATAATTATTTCCATTAATTTCCGTATCTGTGAAAGTGATTCTGATCTTTTAAGACGCATCATTTTCACGCAGCGAAACCCTACTACGACTTTAGCATTCCTATCATGTTCTGTTTATTTGTTGTGAAAGGTCTAGACTTCACGTCGAGGACTCGAAGGTTCGTTGTAAATTAAAAAATTGTTTACGTTTTACAATTGGGTAAAAGTAACACAAAAGACTGTATACATGAATATACAATAAGAATAAATGACAGTAATAATGGTGCTGCAATAATAATAAACAAAAACACAATAACAATTATGCTGATTATAATACAACTACGATGGCACAATCACAGCAAAATTATAATAACTATACTGCAAAAAACCTAATAGAAATAGAAAAAAAAATACTTGATTTTTATTTTACGCGTAGCACACCCCCGTAGGAGCTGCTGGTTTAATTTGGGTCTTGCACGTTACCTCAGTATTCGTTGTCTAGGGGAAGAAAGTCTGTAGAAACTCCAATGTCCCCACAAGATGTAAAACCTTAAGCGGTTTTATTTTCCTTTTGCATAAAACATATGGTCTTTGGCGCCAAACATACTCACGTGTCTCACGCAGTTGGCGGGAACTCCTCCCTCTTTTGAGTTCTTTTTGCGCGTAGCTCACGGGCTTTTCTTTCTTGGCTCCGCCCATGGCCTACGTAGATAGCAAAGTGATCTGTACCTTTACCCCTTTTGATTTCGATTCAAAGAACAGTCCAACACCTTCTTGTAGACTTTCAATAAAGCAAAAATAATCCTTTTTACAGTTGCGAGAGGTAACGGCAAATCCCGGACTCGAGCCCCCATGTGTAGCACACCCCCGCAGGAGCTGCTGGTTTAATTTGGGCCTTGCACGTTACCTCAGTATTCGTTGTCTAGGGGAAGAAAGTCTGTAGAAACTCCAATGTCCACACAAGATGTAAAACCTTAAGCTGTTAGGTTTTATTTTCCTTTTGCATAAAACATCTGAAGAGTAGTAGAAGGTTGAAGGGAAGGGGTAGGTTCAGGCACACAGTACAGATCACTGGGGAAAACTTCTCAAGTATAAAGTTAGTCACCACTCCTCCCTGAGTGGGTATTTCTCACCCGGATAGGCCCCTCTCACCTGGCCTAGCAGCCGGAATGATGCACGAACAATGATCAGGACCAGTCTCTGCCACAGACTGGTTGTGCACAAATTTGGATAGTCCGGGATCCTCTGCCACAGGACTTAACCCCCGAACTTCCAGCCAAACAGTCCAGAGCCTTTAAGCCGACCCGGCAGACTGTGAGGTAAACTTTAACTGTGGTGCATCCTCCAATAGAATTACCAGGCCCTCCTCAAGACACCAGCCTTCCGTTCGGTCCTCCCCTGGTTTCCTCCATTGAGTGGCTTCCTCCCGCAGGACGGACAGCGCAGGATCACCTTCAAAGTGTAGGCCCAGTCAGCATAATTGGGCCTACCTGGTAGAGTTGCAGCCTCAGGCCAACATGGTCCCGAGGCCAAGAACACACACACACACACACACACACACACACACACACACTCTCCTCGCGCCAGGCCGCGAGGGGCAAACAGCGCCCCACAAAATGGCATCTGCCCCTTAAGTACCCTTCCCCAGCATGCTCAGCGGGTAGACCCCGCCCACTGAACTGTTCTCGGGGGAAGGTACCCAATGCACTCTGGCCTGTCAGTCTTCCATATTGGCCTGGGGTGGTAACGCCACTACAGGCAAACAGTGGGAAAGTCTGCCCAACACAGCCATAGCCGAAACAGAGGCTAATTTGGCATAATTATATACAGAGTCTGAGCCAACTACCAGCTCAGACACCCACTAGATTTGACATAGCACCCAGTCAATGGGAGCAGAGCGCTACATACTTAAAGAGAACAGCAAAATGGCGCACAAGAGAACAAGTCAGTGAATTGGTTTATTTCTTTCAAAGGGTGGTGGACTTTAACACCTCTCTTAACCACCTCGATACCGGGCACTTTCACCCCCTTCCTGCCCTGGCCCTTTTTTCAGCTTTCAGCGCTGTCGAACTTTGACAATTGCGCGGTCATGCAACTATGTGCCCATATGGCATTTTTTTTATAATTTTCTTCAAACAAATCAAGCTTTTTTTTTTGGTGGTGTTTAATCACTGCTGTGTGGTGGGGTTTTTTTTACACAAAAAAAGACAGAAAATTTAGAAAAAATAAAGTTTTTCTTAGTTTCTGACCAGTAAATATTGTAAATAAGTAATTTTTCTCCTTAACTGATGAGGCGGCACTTATGGTCAATGATGGGCTGCACTGACGAGGTGGCACTATTATGCCGCACTAATAGGTGGCACTATTATGCCGCACTGATAGGTGGCACTATTATGCCGCACTGATAGGTGGCACTGATTGGCAGTACTTATGGAAATTGATGAGCAGGCATTGACGGGCACTAAAAGGCAGCACTGACTGGCACCAGTAATGGGCATTGATTTGTGCCACTGATGGGCAATGCTTGGAGGCACTGCAGCTTTCCTGTAACCAGGGCACTGATCAGTGCCCTGATTACCTTACCCATTCTCCCCTTTTGAGGAAATGCCGCTGAACGGCTCTCCTCGCCATACACTGTCAGTGGGAGGCGAGGAGAGCCGATTAGCGGCACTTCCAATCACATGGTTAAAGAGCCACATCAGCGGCTCTTTACAGTGCTCGGGGTCCCACCGTGTCCTAGCAACACGGAGCTGCCGCAATCGCTGCGCGCCCGAGCGGCCGTTCTCGTGTGCTGGTTGGACGTCATCCGACGGAACGAGAGCCGCACCGTCCCGCCATCATTTGACGTGGGCGGGTAGCAAGTGGTTAAGCTGGATACACACTATACAACTTTTGTTTGATTTCCTTTTAGATTTAACTTCAACTTTGTAGTGCAAGGGCCTGCCTGATTGCATACAAATTGAAAGTGTTTAGGTTTGATCTCATTTTATATGGTTCTGGTAAATCTAAAGGAAAAATCTAAAGAAAATTGTATAGTGTGTATCCAACTTTAAAATCGATTGGCAGTGGATCACTTGTCGGAGGCGGCTGAGTGGCTGTTTGCAGTTGTTCAGGACCCAATACTCCCACCTCCTGAATGTCCACTTTGTTCTTTTTGTTCCTTTTTCCGATCCCAAAGGGGTTTTTTCATTGAAACGAGGTGCTGCACACATTTGGCACGCAGCCCCGTTGACTTTAAAGTGATACTAAAGGCTCAAATTATTTATTTATTTTTTCATTACCAACAAAAATGTCATCCATACTTGCCTGCTTTGTGCAATAGTTTTTCACAGAGCAGCCTGAATCCTCCACTTGTAGGCTCCCCATCAGTGATTTTGCCCCCCCCCCAAGTACCCCCATAGCAAGTCGCTTGCAGAACACATTTGTTGTCGGACAATTTGAGAGCATGACCATCCAACATTTGTTGTCGGAAATTCCGACAATTGTTCGATGGAGCATACAGACAGTCGGATTATCCGACAAAACACGTCTATCTGA
This sequence comes from Rana muscosa, assembly GCA_029206835.1. NCBI lineage: Eukaryota > Metazoa > Chordata > Amphibia > Anura > Ranidae > Rana > Rana muscosa. Next base: position 190,815,298 of record CM055126.1, on the reverse strand, counting down.
CAATTGTTGTCGGAATATCCGATCGTGTGTATTGGCCTTTACTGTTGCAAAACTATTCCTATTAAAGATAGCCAGTCACAACTGGGCTATTGCATGAATGCATCCATCTGAATGAATCCATCTGACTGCCTCAGCAATAGGGGCTAATGGTTTTCATATAGTAAAATGTAAATAAGACAATGAAAAATATCATGCATTTAATTTTACAAGAAGCAACTATGAAAAAGGAATTCCGATTAATTTCTGTAGCTAGTATTTAACACGGGCCACTCTTGACACAGAAATCCGTATTCTGGGACCTCTATAATTAAGCAGGCTGGGAAAGAATGTCTGATTCATTAGGTCAGTTTTAATGGATTCCTCATTAAAAGTTTTTTGCAGTTAAGGTGACAGTCTGGACTTTAATAGTAGCTTACAGCACCATCTATTACAGTGCTATCTCAATCTAGACAGCCTTTTATGCCCTGAAAAATAGGTTTTTAAATGGAAATTCCGCAGCCCCGGGCAACCCTGATTGACCAGGGACCGTGCCGATTGTGCTTGCTGGCTTAATGGACACGATATATATATTACTTAAAAGGTCACCTCTGATTAGGGATAGTCAAAGTACCATTAACAGATCATGTTCTATTGTTCAGGCATGTCTTCAGAATTCAGTTGGGTTTAAAGTACGAGTACACCTCACATACAGTACACAGGTCTCCTCCAAATGAGCCAGTTATCCTGGGGGAAGGAGCATTGCAATCCAGACTAAGACAGAAGATCTGTGCCTTGGCTATTTCTTTTAGCTATTAAAGAGAAAGAAAAACCCTGATGGGTTTTTCTTCCTTTCTTTTTCTCTGCAAGTAAAAGCATAATATGCTAGTATGCATCCCATACTAGCACGTTATGTGACACTTACCGGCAAACGAAGCCCAAGCCGTCCCCGCTGCAGGCCACATCCATCTTCGCCCGTCTTCTTCTCCGGGGCCTGGGACTCCAGCTGTGTGACTGGCCGGAGCCATGTGACGTCGCTTCCGCGGGAGCTGCCGGTCACGGCACAAACTGCTGAAGAAACGGCACAGGCGGCCGTTCCTTCAGAGCACATGCGCCGATGACATCATCAGCGCAGTAAACAGTGGCGGCTGGTGCTCAAAATTTTTGGGGGGGCGCAAACAAACTGAAAAAAAAAAATCAATTGCTGCCACTGTGCCCATTAAACGCAGCCACTGTGCCCAAACGCCACCAGTTTTCCCCCTCAAATACAGCCAGTTTGTTTCCATATACAGCCAGTGTGCCCCCCCCCATATATACAGCCAGTGTGCCCCCATATACAGCCAGTGTGCCCCATATATATATATATATATATATATATATATATATATATATATATATATATATATATATATATATATATATATATATATACAGCCAGTGTGCCCCCATATATATATATATAGCCAGTGTGCTCCCATATACAGCCAGTTTGTCCCCATATATATAGCCAGTGTGCCCCCATATACAGCCAGTGTGTCCCCATATACAGCCAGTCCCCCCCCCCCCCAAATGCAGCCAGTTTGTCCCCCATATACAGCCAGTTTACCCAAATGCAGCCAGTTTGTCCCCCATATACAGCCAGTTCCCCCCAAATGCAGCCAGTTTGTCCCCCATATACAGCCAGTTCCCCCCAAATGCAGCCAGCGTGTCCCCCATATACAGCCAGTTTGTTTCCATATACAGCCAGTGTGCCCCCCCATATATACAACCAGTGTGCCCCCATATATATATATATATATATATATATATATACAGCCAGTGTGCCCCCATATATATACAGCCAGTGTGCCCCCATATATACAGCCAGTGTGCCCCCATATACAGCCAGTGTGCCCCCATATATATATATATATATATATATATATATATATATATATATATATATATATATATATATATATGCCAGTTTGTCCCCATATATATAGCCAGTGTGTCCCCATATACATCCAGTTCCCCCCAAATGCAGCCAGTTTGTCCCCCATATACAGCCAGTTCCCCCCAAATGCAGTCAGTGTGTTCCCCATATACAGCCAGTTCCCCCAAATGCAGCCAGTTTGTCCCCCATATACAGCCAGTTCCCCCCAAATGCAGCCAGTTTGTCCCCCATATACAGCCAGTTCCCCCTATATTCAGCCAGTTTGTCCCCCATATACAGCCAGTTCCCCCCATATTCAGCCAGTTCCCCCCATATACAGCCAGTTCCCCCCATATTCAGCCAGTTCCCCCCAAATGCAGCCAGTTTGTGCCCCATATTCAGCCAGTTTGTCCCCCATATTCAGCCAGTTTGTCCCCCAAATGCAGCCTGTCCCCCCCCCCCCCCAGCCCTGCACTTACCTTCCTCGGTCCGCGCCGTCCTCGATGTGTTCTCCCGCCCTCGATGTCGCTTCAGCCAATCAGGTTACCGGTAACCAGATCCGGTGAACCTGATTGGCTGAAACCTCCACACAGTCTTCTCCCAGGAACGCACCCCCGTGCGTACCTGGGAGGAGTTTTTGGAAGCCGAATACAGCGTGAGAGCTGTATTCGGAAAGCCTATCAGAGCCGCCGGCTCTGATAGGCACTTCCAAGTTACACCCACCACCGGCCGCCGCTCTAATTCATATGGCCGGCGCTCACCAGGAGGCCGGCCATATGTATAGTGGGCAGCGCGGCAGCGGTGACAATACACAGATTCATGCAATGCATGAATCTGTGTATTGTCTTTCAGTGGCGGTGCGGGAGCGAGAGGGGGCGGCGCTCCGGCGCCCTCTATGGACGCACCGCCACTGGCAGTAAACATCTCCTAAACGGCACACGTTTAGGAGATATTTATAGTACCTATAGGTAAGCCTTATTCTAGGCTTACCTATAGGTACAAATGTTACATGGAGGTATACAACCTCTTTACCACTTCCCTACCGGGCACGAAAACCCCCTTCCTGCCCAAGCCATTTTTCAGCTTTTAGCGCTGTCACACTTTGAATGACAATTGCGCAGTCGTGCGATGTGGCTCCCAAACGAAATTTGCGTCCTTTTTTTTCCAACAAATAGAGCTTTCTTTTGGTGGTATTTGATCACCTCTGCGGTTTTTATTTTTTGCGCTATAAACAAAAGAAGAGCATCCAGTTTGAAAAAAAAACACAATATTTTTTACTTTTTGCTATAATAAATATAAAAAAAATGTTTTTTTCAATTAAAATTTTTCTCAGTTTAGGCCGATACGTATTCTTCTACATATTTTTGGTAAAAAAAAAAAAAATCGCAATAAGTGTGTATTGATTGGTTTGCGCAAAAGTTTAGAGTCTACAAAATAGGGGATAGATTTTATAGCTTTTTTTTTTTTTTTTTACTAGTAATGGCGGCGATCTGCGATTTTTTTTATTTTTTTTTATTTTTTTATTTTTTTTATTGTGACTGCGATATTGCGGCGGACACATCGGACACTTTTTTGGGACCATTCACATTTATACAGCGATCCCTGCTATAAAAATGCATTGATTATTGTATAAATGTGACTGGCAGGGAAGGGGTTAACACTAGGGGGCGAGGAAGGGGTTAAATATGTTTCCTCAATGTGTTCTAACTGTGGGGGGAGGGGACTGACTCGGGGAGGTGACCGATGGTTGTCCCTATGTACAAGGGACACACCATCGGTCCCCTCTCCCTGACAGGACGTGGATCTCTGTGTTTACACACACAGATCCACTTTTCTGCTCGGTTACTGGCATCGGGTCCCCAGCAACGCGGCGGACGCGCGCGCCCCCTAGCTCGTTTTAAAGGCAGGACGTCATATGACGTCCTGTCAGAACGAGAGTGTCCTCCGCCTGCCGTCATTTGGCGGTGGACAACAGGTTAAGATTGCATCTAAGCCCATTTTTTTTTTTTTTATCATTTCTTTTTGCACTGAAATAATGAATTGCCATTAATCCATTCAAAATTGATATCAAGTTATCTGCATGCATTATTGTAGCCTTAAGCAATCACAGAACACACCAGGGCTCTTTAGTGGAAAATGGCAACAAGCAGCTTTATCCAAAATCTACGTTGTGCGTGGTAGATAGCATTCTAAACCACATGATTTCTTCTTCTTCTGTCTCTGCAAGTCTAAAACTGATGAGGTATTTCCAGCTCTTGTGCCCACCCGTTCCAGCCTTTGCAGAGTCCCTCAGGGGCGGGGACTGATGTGATTCATAAGCCTCGTACACAGGATCGGATTATCCGACGGGAATTGAGTGATGACAGGCTTTTGTCAGAAAATCCGACCGTTTGCATGCTCTATCAGACAATTGTTGTCGGATTTTCCGCGGACAAATGTGGTGTTGCATGCTTTAAAATTGTCCGCCAACAAATGTGTGTTGTCAGATTATCCAAGAGTGTGTACACAAGTCCGTCAGACAAAACTCCAAAGTACAAACACGCATGCTCAGAAGCAATGCTCACCATAACACAACATTGGCAGAAGTTTCCCCAAGGGTGGCGCTAAAGAGCTGAAAAAAAACACGTAGTTTAGTGTTTGTTGGCCGACAATTCTTTGCCGTTTGTATGCAATACAAGTTTGTGGCCAAAGCCCTTCGGACAAAAGTCCTACGCTTTGTCAGCTTAAAATACAATCGTCTGTACCAGGCTATAGACTGTAAAGTGTTGCAGGAAAGTTGTCAGTAACACTTAAAATAAATTTAAGCTCAAAAGTGATTAACCTGCAACTGTGCTTTCATTTTTGATTTACTGGGGAAAATCTGTGTTGGTTTAGGGTTAGGTGTTTTATTTTATTTTATTTTTTTAACTACAAATGGGTCTGTAGCAGGAAACAAAGCTGAACTCTACATCATGATGCTGATCTTGTGCACACATGACTCCATGTAGCCATTACACACAGTGCATATTATTATTTTATACCTGTGAACCCCACTCTTCCCCACAATATATGCAGGGCCTAGGAACAAGCAAGGAATTCTAAGCTTAGGTTTGCCACAGTTTTTGAACCAAGCAGAAGGCAGGGGCAAGTGAGTGTAACTTAGTTGTGATGGCCTCCTGCCAATTTGCCAGTTTCCATTAAAGGGAATTTGTAAGCTTTAACTGCTGACTAACTTTTTTAAAAATGCTACTTTCCTGGACGTCTCTGGCATTATTACTTTTACAAGCTACTGACCTGGACAAGTACATATCAATTCACAAGGTATTGAAGATTTGAGAATCGTCATAAAAGTCAGGTAAGTAGCATTTTAAAAAAAGGCATTAAGCCCGTAAGGAAGAAAACGTTATTATTATTTTTTTCCCCATCCGCAAGACTAGTGATAACCAGTTTTCATCTGTTTTGTCACAAATTCAGTTGAGCAAATGCAACAGAGTTTCACAAACCCTCCTGATATATAGCTTCTAATTCACTAATATTTTTTCAGACAATGAAGAATCACTTGGAGATCCCACTTTTGAGTAACTGTAAAGGCAGGGTGCCCAGCCTCCCGCGATGTAATAATTCTATATGTCCTTAAGTGATACCCCATTATGATTATTATTATTATTATTCAGGATTTAAATAGTGCCAACAGTTTGCACAGCGCTGTACAACGTGAGGGCAGACCGGAGAGTTACAATATAATCCAATACAGAAGGAATCGGAGGGCCCTGCTTATTACAGCTTACAATCTAAAGGGAGGGTCGAGTGATACAAGTTGTTAGGTGAAGGCAGTATAGGCTTCTGTAAAGAGAAGGGTTTTCAGGGATTGTCTAAAAGTGGACAGAGTAGAAGATAGATGGACAGATTGGGGTAGGGAGTTCCAGAGGATGGGAGAAGCTTTGGAGAAGTCCGGGAGGCAAGCATGAGAGAAGGTGATAAGACTGCTAGAGCGCCTGAGGTTTTGGGAGGAGCGAAGAGAATGATTTGGTTTGAGACTAGGTTAGTGATGTAGCTGGGGTTATAGTTGTGGGTGGCTTTGTAAGTTGTTGCTAGTATTTTGAATTGTAGCTGTTGGACGAGTGGAAGGCAATGGAGGGATTAGCAGAAAAGGGTAGCAGACACTGAAGATGGATGAGTCTGGTAGCAGCATTTATGATGGACTGAAGGGGCGGATAACCCATGTAAAGGTAATCCAATGAGAAGGGAGTTGAGGTGAGAGATGACCAGGAAGTGAATTAGAAGCTTTGTGGTTGTCAGGGCTGGGCTCTTAGCCCTCTCTTCTCAGTGCTCAGGTTGCTCAGCTGATGGTTAATTGCCAGCACTCCTCGTTCCACAGTGGCTCACCTGGTGATCATTTCCTGCTAGTCAGTCCAGTCTACAGCCAGCCCCTTCTGGCTATTTAAACTGCCTGGTTTATTTCTTCTGTGCCTTCGCCTTGGTCAAACATATCTGGAGAGTCTCTGCTGTGTTCCTGCTGAAGACTTGCCCGACTGATGTCCCTTCTGGTTCCTGATCCTGTCGGCTGCCTCCAACTACGCTGATCTCTGGCTTCCTGAATTACCGGCTTGTTTTGACTACCCACTTTGGCTACCGAACCCCGGCTATGTTTTTACTGAATTTTCTGTCTCCGTCAGATTCGTGGTTCCTGACAGTGATGTAATTTGGTTAAGAAACGGCATATTTTAAAGATGTTATGGAGGCAGCAAGACTTGGACAGTGATTGGATGTGGGGTTCAGAGTCCAATATTACATCGAGCACCCTGGCATGTGAGTAAGGGTTGATAGCTGTGCCATCAATCTTGAGAAAGGGTACATTGGGGAGGAAATATTATGAGCTCAGTTTTGGATAGACTGAGTTTGAGGAAGTGGTGTAACATGGTATGTCTGTTAGTAAATGAGTGATGTGTGAGGAGACTGAAGGAGTGAGCTGAAGGGTGAAAAGATAGATTTGGGTGTCATCAGCATAAAAATTGTATTAAAAGCCATTGGAGACTATTAGCTGACCCAGGGAGGAGGTGTAGATCGAGAATAGGAGAGGTCCAAGAACAGAACCTTGGGGGACCCCCGACTGAAAAAGAAAGGAGAGGAGGAGGTAGAATTATAAGTGACACTGAAAGTACGGAAGGATGGGTAGGATGAGAACCAACAGAGTACAGTCATGGAGACCAAGGGAGTGGAGGTTTTTTTGTTTGTTTTTTTAAGAGGAGGGGAGGAGGGGGTGGTCAACTGTATCAAAAACAGAGAGGTCCAAGAGTAGGTGTACAGATTAGTGACCATTTATTTTAGCCATTAGTAAATCGTTTGTGAGTTTTAGGAGAGCAGTTTCTGTGGAGTGGAGTTCACATGGACTGATCCAAAAGCCTCGTACACACGACCGGTTTTCTCGGCAAGAAACTACAAGAAACCTGTTGGGAGAGCTTTCTTCCCGAGAAAAACGTTCGTGTGTATGGTTTCTTGTTGAGAAAATTGCCGGGAATCTCGACGAGAAAAATAGAGAACCTATTTTCTCGTCGGGATTCTCGTCGGCCTGTTACCCGATGAGAAAACCGGTCGTGTGTATGCTTTTCCGAGTCCTAAAAAATCGCGCATGCTCAAAATCAAGTACAAGACTGGAGCGCTCCTTCTGGTAAAACTAGCGTTCGTAATGGATATAGCACATTCGTCACGCTAAAACTAACTGAAAACACGAAAACTGAAAAGCGCAAATCGTCTCTCCCCAAACTTTTCCTAACACGCGGTAACACGAGATCAGCAAAAGCAGCCCAAGGGGTGGCGCTATTGGAATCGAACTTCCCCTTTATACTGCCGTCGTATGTGTTGTACGTAACCGCGCTTTACAACAACAAGATTTGGAATTGACAGTGTGTATGCAAGGAAAGCTTGACAAGAATCTCATCGAGAAAAACAACGGGTTTTTTTTTACGACGAGATTCTCGGTCGTGTGTACGAGGCTAAAGAATCCTTTATCAGTATACAGAACAGACTAGCTAGCCCAGCGGAGTGAATTTATGATCTATGGCTCCTTAGATCACCCCAGCTTGGTATGAATCTAGATTCAGGCCAAACCGGTTCACTCATCCTACTCACAACAGATTCCTTTTAAATTCTATAAATGTAGTAAACAAACCCAAGTAAGAGCTGTGCATGTTGTGGAAACAAACATGCACAGCTCTTTATGTAAACTAAGAGAGTGAGCTCTCTGCATTAACTGACAAAGAAAACCATGGCGTGGGCGTTTAAGTGATGAACGCGAGGTCATTGTCATGTCTGCCAGTGGGTGCCATGAAGCGCAGGAAAACAAAAGCAGTTGACACTTTTCTCCATGGAAATAGATATTTTTGGAAGAAAGCAGCAGTGAGCTTGGCTGTGAAACAGCCAGTATGCTTTTAATTAGATGGTATTCCACAATCAGCAACTTTGCAAAGAGTCGCTAACAATTTCTTGACCAGATTCTCTTCTGACGTGCTGTCACTTAACAAGTCACATTTCAAAGACATAAATACTTTTTTCACTTGTGCAGCTAATTATGTCTCTCTAATGCTCTGGGAATGGTTACATAACATGTTTCTGTAACAAGTATGAGCCCAGATCGTGATTGTCCTCTTTCTAAAGGCAGCCTTTGTATTTCAGGGGCTTCCCATGTGGTTTCCCATGTGCTGAGCCTATTGTTTAGATTCTTGTGTTGATATTAAAAAGGGAATATAATAAAACCTTTTTTTCATTTTCAAAAGCGTATGGTAGGGATATAACCCCTGTCAGGTTTTTTTTTTGCCATCTGTGTTCCATTGGGGAGATCAACCATTACTCCCTGTCCCATAGCCAAAACTGGAAGGAAATGACAGCAAATTAAGGGAATCCCTTGAGGCTCCCCGAAGGTCACCAGGACTAGTGCCCCAATTGGAAGATTTCCCTCCTATTATTTTTCTTGGGACAACCTAAAATTTGGGATTTTCTTTTACTTTCAATGATGATGGTAAAACAAATCAAATAGAGAGGTTGAATCTCCCTAAAGGGGGTACAGACAGCAATAAAAACCAAATAATAAGTGTTCTAATCCATCTCCACTCTCTCCAAAACTTAAAAAAAACAAAATTTGCCTTTTAGATATACTTTACGCAACAGTCCCTCAAAAAATGATACACTATATTGCCAAAAATATTGGGATGCCTGACTTCACACGCACATGAATTTTAATGGCATCCCAGTCTTAAAGGGGTTGTAAAGGTAAAAGTTTTTTCACCTTAATGCATTCTATGCATTAAGGTGAAAAAACATCTGTGGATTAGCAGCCCCCCCCGTTTACTTACCTGACCCCCCGAAAGTCCCACGCCGTGAACGCGCTGGCTTCTCGGCTCATTCGTTGATTGAAAGCAGCGCAGCCATCGGCTCGCGCTGCTGTCAATCACATCCAATGGCGCGGCACGCCAGGGGGCGGGACAGAGTGATGCTGTGAGCGGCTCTGGCCGCCGGCTGTATCACGGGAGCGCGCCCGCAAGAACTCCTCACCATGCGATCTCGCTCGCATGAAGGTGATGAGTTCTTGCGGGGGGAAGCCGAGACAGCCGCCGAGAGACCCCAGAAGACCAGGTTTGGGGCCACTCTGTGCAAAACGAGCTGCACAGTGGAGGTAAGTATAACATGTTTGTTATTTAAAAAAATAAAATAAGTTACCTTTACATACCCTTTAAGCTGGCCATACATTATTAAATTTTCTTGTTTAATTTCCTTTAGATTTACCTTCAACTATGCAAGGGCCTGCCTGATTGCATACAAATTGAAAGTGTTTTAGGTTTGACCTCATATTATATGGTTTTGGTAAAACGAAAAGAAAATTGTACAAGAAAAGTTGTATAATGTATGGCCAGCTTTGGTCCGTAGGGTTCAATATTGAGTTGGCCACCCTTTGCAGCTATAACAGCTTCAACTCTTCTGGGAAGTCTATCCACAAGGTTTAGGAGTATGTCTATGGGAATGTTTGACCATTCTTCCAGAAGCGCATTAGTGAGGTAAGGCTCTGATGTTGGACAAAAAGGCCTGGTTCTCAGTCTCCGCTGTAATTTCTCTCCTAAAGGTCCATAAAGCCATGGATGAGCGAGTTTGGGGTGGAGAAACTTTACTAGCCTGCACAGAGTCCTGACTTTAACGCGATAGAACACTTTTTTGGGATGAATTCGAGCGGAGACTGCGAGCCAGGCCTTCTAGTCCACATCAGTGCCTGACATCACAAATGCTCTTCTGGAAGAATGGTCAAACCTTCCCATAGACACCCTCCTAAACCTTGTGGACAGCCTGAAGAGTTGAAGCTGTTATAGCTGAAAAGTGTGGGCCAACTCAATGTTAAACCCTACAGACTAAGACTGGGTTGCCATTAAAGTTTGTTCGTGTGTGTGTAAAGGCAGGCGTCCCAATACGTTTGACAATATTGTGTATATAATATAAAATGTAATGATCGTTCTTTAGACAAACTTCAAATCCTTTGGCAGGCAAAACTTCTACCAAATATGTATTTGATCTGTGCATTTACATGTTACCAAGAGTTCAATTCCCAGACAAAACATTATATTCTTTGTTTTGTGGGAGAGTGAAGCCGTAAGATAGGCAGATAGAAGGTTACAGTGCTGTCAGGGGCTCCATTAGATAGATTTATTTTCACTTCCTGTCAGCTGACAACATTTTAGCAGACAGGAAGTGAGGGTAACTCTCCAAGAGCAACTGAAATTTTTTATTTTTTTTCTAGGGGGAAGGCTAGAAACTTTGTTGGGAATTTTATATCTTTGTGTCTCAGTTGCAGACTTTCCATCACTTCCTGTCTTTTGGAACTGTTTAAAATGAGGGAGAATCTCTCTAACGGAGTCCCAGAATGCAATAAAAATCGGACAGTTGTTTTAATTCTTCCTTTTGTCTATCCAAGTACACTGTCATGAGAGGCCAGACGGGACCGATGGTATGCCATGGGCCAAAGGGCAAATCTCTATTGTAACATATCTCCATTATTGTCTTACGCAAACATGAAAATGTGTGAAAGTGGAATCTAAACTTATTTTGGGTAAAGTGATAACTTGGAGTAGTGCGCAATGAATATATCCTTTAATTTCCCTTATGTCGCAGTTATGTCGTAACCTTGAAGACAGTCACTATTATTCAAAGTTTACAGGATAGAAAATGAATCATCTGATGAAATGACAGTATGATAATGTCTCTGGGCTGATTTATGGCACGTGTTGAGTAATAGAGGGAAGATGTGAAAGACTGACAGCAAATTTGCATTTATGAATTGTATAGAGGGCGAGGCTGGTCTTATACAAAGGACAGGGAACGTGGCAAAGGTTTAAAAGTATCAATATGGAGCCAAGCTCATCTCCGCTAATTTATTTGTAGGGAAGGGGCTAATACCGAAATACCGATTTCTAAAGTGGAATTTTAAATCTCCTAATGGTTTCTTGTATTGCTCAGACACTCCAGCGGTAAAGTCTTTGTGCTTAAACACCTGGGCCTGCACAGCTACCATGACCATTATGTAAGAGTTCCTGTCTCCCTATAAGATTTATTTTTATATTCTGGCAAATGCAGCTAATGCTCTTCTCTTTTAGTAAATCAGCCCACCGTCGCTTTACCCGAATAAAAAGTATGTCCTTTTTTCCCACAAATAGTTTTTTTCTGGTGGTATTTGATCACCTCTGCGGTTTTTATTTTTTGCACTATAAACAAAAAAAGACCGCCAATTTTGAAAAAAAAAATATATATATATTTTTACTTTCTGCTATAAAACATATCCAATAAAAAAAATAGAACATAAATCAAATTTCTTCATCAGTTAAGGCCAATATGTATTCTGCTACATATTTTTGGTAAAAAAATCCAATAAGCGTATATTGATTGGTTTGCCTTTTAATGTTATAGTGTCTACAAACTATGGGATAGGTTTATGGATTTTTTTTTTATTTACTTACTTTTTATTAGTAATGGAGGCGATCAGTGGCTTATAGCGGGATTGCGGCAGAAAAATCGGACACTGAAGCCTCGTACACACGGCCGAGATTCTCGTCGAAAAAAACATGTCGTTTTTTTCGACGAGTTTCTTGGACAAGAAACTTGTCCCGGCCGAGTGTACACACGCTCGATTCAAAGAACCCACGGTTCTTTGAATGGAGCGAACGCGGTGACGTCATTGAATACGACGAGCATGCGCTCGTCACATTCGATGTCGTCGCCGCCATCTTGGTTCACCCTACCTATGCCTAGGAAGCTACCGCGCATGCGTCAAAGTAATTTCGAGCATGCGCGGGCTTCCGGACGAAAAGGTAAGTGTACACACACACACAATTTTCTCGTCGAGAAACAGGCTGACGAGAATCTCGATGAGAAAATAGAGAGCAGGTTCTCTATTTTCTCGTTGAGATTCTTGTCGCTTTTCTTGACGAGAAACCATACACACGAACGAATTTCTCGGCAAAAAAATCTCTGCCAGCAAGTTTCTTGCTGGTTTTTGCCGAGAAACTCGTTCGTGTGTACGAGGCTTGAGTGACAATTTTTGGGGACCAGTGACACTCATACATTGATCAGTGCTAAAAAATATGTCACTGTACTAATGACACTGGCAGGGAAAGGGTTAACATCAGGGGCGCAGGGGCGATCAGAGGGTTAAATGTGTGCCTAGCTGTGGCAGGGGGGGGGGTGCTTGTACTATGGGAAGGCCGTGTCCTTGCTTTGTAGGAACACAGGATCACAACCTTCCCTTCTCACAGAACGGCAATCTGCCTTGTTTACATAGGCAGACCGCTATCTTGCCTGTGTCCCGAACGATCTGCGGGTCCCGGTGAACATTTGCCTCCGCCGGACCTGCTGAATGGCTTTCGCTGTGTCCAATTACTACAGAAATGGGTTGCCGGCAGCATGCCCCAGACTTGACTTGGAAGTGCAGGATCATGTACAGGTACGTGATTCTGGACAGAAGAGCCGGGTTGCTGCCGTACATATACAGTATGGGGTCGGCAAGCAGTTTAAGGATAAGTTCACCTTTTTGTAAAAAAAAAATTAATAACAATTCTAAATGCACATCATTTTACCCATACGTCCTATGGCCAGGCAGTTACACAATGACTGGAAGAAACCATGAACTACCTAGAGCACTCTACATTGCCCTGGTAGTTAATTGAGAAGTACAAGCCGACAGCCCCAAAGGGCAGAACTCTGTGAATAAATGAAGTTGGCAGAGCCCCGCACGGCCATGTGTTGTGTTTTGTTTGTTTTTTTTATATTGTGACAGCGAGTTTAGGGAGAAGATCCCCGGCTCGCTGTCAGTAGAGGCGGCAGGTCAGCAAGAGGCTGCTGCAGTGGGGATATATTACATGTTCCACCCTAATAATGTTCCCAAAGGTGAACTTATCCTTTAAAGAGTAACTCCACTTTTGTTGCGATAAAAACATTCCCCTCTGGATGATCTATGTACATCACAAGGATTTTAACAAACTTTGTTGCAGATTCCTACCTATTGTTATTCTAAAGAAATCTCTGTGTCCATGTGGAAAGTGAATCTATATGGAAGTAGTTTTATAACTTAAATCAGCTGTGCACCTGCAGGGCTCTATTGAGGAAAATAGCACGGTCTGCACCCCTTTTAGATGTGATTTCCTATTAGGAGTATCTTCCCAAAATGTTTGTTGCATGGGATGCCAAAAGTCGGATTTGTATTTTAGTGTGGACTTCTGGAAATATCAGTGAGCCAATCACACAAGCAAGAAATTATGTTTCTGGGGGGCATTCTGAAAAGGAAAGGTAATTTAATAAATGTATGTGCATACGAGAGCGAGATCACTGATTTGCTGTATTGTAATCACCTGAATATATGTATGCAATTCAGAAATCAAATCAATTGTAATTCATGACTTGTGTGAATCTCTGCAGACTGGACCAATCTATATGAAAATATTAAAGTGAATCAGAAAATTGAGTCATTTGCCCAATCGGCTGATTTTTTCACACCTGTTTGTTGATCGCGAATAGTTACATACAGTATCTCTTGCTGCAAATAAATCCTGCCTTTTTCCCCATCCTGGGTATTCTCCACAATTTCTGCTGTGTAAGCGAAGCAGAAGATGAAGTGCGTGTCAGCTCACAGAAATATCTCCTTCCCCAAACCGACACCATGAAATCACCAAATAGCACACAATGTCAGCATGTATATAACAATATATCTTTCCTATGTTCCCAGTCCAAATATTTGCCCATCTAGGTCAATGTTCCCTACATATGTCTTATTGAGGCTGATCTTCCCAGCAATCAAGAGTTAAACTGCACAGATTTAATGTAAATATCCTACGCTGATTTATTCTACGCTACCATGACCATGTATGGAGCTCAGTGATTAAGAGACCTATCAAAGATAAACACCGGTTGACACATGGTCTGAAATACCTAAATATTTAAAACCATTGAGCATGGGGGCAAGTTAATGTTTTAGAAAACGTAGAAGATCTGCAATAAATGGGGTACCTGTCTGTACAGGTTTTTTTTTTTTTTTAATAGCTTTTCCATGAGAAAATGTATCCTTTTAAGGAAGCATCTTTTATAACCGGCAACGTCAAACTGAAAGGAAAGTTGCGTCTGTTGCTAAAATACAACGTTTAAGTTTGATGGTGCAGTTTTTCTATTGGAGATGCTTAATGTAGATGTATTTAGGAATAAATAGATACATAAGAGAGAGCTAGGTTGAGATCTGGCCTTCAAGCAAGTGTAGAAGCTTTGTGATGATAATAAGCTGCAAAGACATGGATATTGTGCTAAAGTGACTATAAATTGCACGTGTGATTTACTGCGTGGATGGTATGTGAAAAGATCGCTTCAACCAAAAAGCTGGGTGGATTACGCAATGCTTATTTAAAAGCAAAAAGCTTTTAAGTTTTAGTGGTGAGAGGTTAGATCTTCTGTCAAGTTTTAATTGCTGTTCCTGCCTCTGCTAGGGAAGTTCACCCTCTTTTTGTCATGGAAAAGTAAAAAATAAAGGAAAACCCAACATTTTGAGTTGTCAGCACAACAGAAATAGTGGGAAAATCTTCCAGCTGCGACGTTGACGACAACCATCAACGACAGGATTTGGCTCCTTTAACCCCTTCCTGCTGCCACCTCCCGGCCCTTTAAGTGGATCGAAATGCCGGGAAGTGGAGTGGGCATTCCGATCATGTGACCACTGGGATTGGCTGTTGCATCGGTTACATAATCAGAAAGCTTCCGATCACAAGTAGACATCAGGAGATTTCCATGACAGTAAACTCTTTACCTATACACTCATATATGCAGCCACAAATGTTAATGCCCACCTGCCAAGAGGCCGCATATACAGCATGTACCCCCAAACCCATTTATACTTGGGGTCCTTTCACACAGGTGGTCCACCTGGCGACTCCGCTTTGCTCAGCAGGGGATCGATTCATTGATCCCTGCTGAGCAGGCGGATGACAGGTCCGTCTTGGCTCACTGTCCCTCTCTCCTCCTATGGGGACCTCCTGTCCGTTTTCATCTGATCCGCCAGACGGATGGAAAATGGGGTTTCCATTCGTCTGGATTTCAGACAGGATCGGATTGGATAGCAGAGGGTGTCAAGGCTGACATCCACTGCTCCATAGGAATGAGTGGAGGCCCCGATCAGGTCGGCCTGAAAAACTGACAGGCGGACCTGATCTGAAAGCCAGTGTGAAAGGGCCTTATCTTTTGCCACACCTTCCTCTTGCTTTGTTGCTTTATCATACCCTGAGCATCATAGTCCAAACCCTGTGTAAGTTCTGTTTTGGGTGGCATTTAAGCTTACACAGCTCACATGAC
Source organism: Rana muscosa (assembly GCA_029206835.1). Taxonomy (NCBI): domain Eukaryota; kingdom Metazoa; phylum Chordata; class Amphibia; order Anura; family Ranidae; genus Rana; species Rana muscosa. The sequence continues at coordinate 190,799,568 of CM055126.1, read as the reverse complement.
AGAGTTTGTGCTTGCCATTGGCTGTGTTTTTTATTAAGGTTTACTACACCCCCACTATCTGTAGCTAAAATGTGAATATGTTCAACAAATTGAAAAAAAGGAAATCAAAGCAGACAAATAAAGCCCCATTCAAATAAATAAAGTCCTTTGCCTAAGGAAGGCTGCAGTTAATAATCCCTATATTTCAAGTGAATATTTAATAATTTGGCCAAAAGTCCAAATTTAAAATGCTGATGGAATTAATCCACGTGTTTTAAAGTGCTCAATGTGAAGACTGGATTCAAAACACATGTGCTCTAGAGGGAAAACACATGTGTGCCACTACATTGTGCCCTTGTTACACATGCCGCACTCACAGGAACATGTTGACTCTTTGTATAAACAAAGAAGTCAAACTATGCTTTTTTTTCAACTGATGTACCATGCACACCGAGTGCATGGAACATCAGTTGAAAAAATGCATAGTTTGACTTCTTTGTTGTTTGACTTCTTTAGTACGATCAGTATTCCACTGTCTCTTTAAATTCCACAATAGCAACAAGAGATATGAAGCAGGACTGTCCTTTTTTAAAATCCTCAATGGCAACTAAAGATATGTAGCAAGACTATAGAAAGAAAATGGAAAGTGTAATAAGTTTATTGAACCCACATACAAAATTTTGTAGTGAACTTACATGTATATTAAAAGCAAGCGCCCAAAAGGTAAACAAACCGCTGCTCTGCCCTCCAGCATGTGTTTCAATGAAGCGAAAGTGACATCACCAGAAGCCCCTGCCTACGCGTTTTGTCATCTGAATGCAATGTCTTAAAGAGCCTGGTCCTGCTACATATCTCTTGTTGCCATTGAGGATTTTAAAAACACAGTCCTGCTTGGTATCTCTTGTTGCCATTAAGGAATTTAAAGAGACAGTGAAATACTGATCATACTTATGGGGGACCCAGCATATGGCGCATTGGTTAACAAAAGTGTAGTTTGACTTCTTTGTCTATACAAAGAGTCAACATCTTCTGGTGAGTGTAGTTTGTGTAACAAGGGCACAGTGGAGTGGCACACGTGTTTTCACTCTAAAGCATTGGTTCTCAACCCTGTCCTCAAGTACCCCCAACAGGCCATGTTTGCAGGTTTTCTTATATCTTGCACAGGTGCTTTAAATCAGTAAATGGCTTGGTATTTTGGACAGCTATTTTTATCTAAGAGAAACTCCCAAAACATGGCCTGTTGGGGGTACTTAAGGACAGGGTTGAGAACCACTGCTCTAGAGCACATGTGTTTTGGATCCAATCTTCACACTGAGCACCTTTTAATCACGTGGATTATTAATTCCATCAGCATATTAATTTAGACTTTTGGGCACATTATTAAATATCCACTTGATATACAGTGATTATTAAGCACTATCTTCCTTAGATAAAGGACTTTATATATTGTCTATTTCTTCAGCTTGGGTTCACACTATTGCGATGTGGGAACCAGCACGATTCCAGTGCCGGTTCCCGCATCGCATCTCCCTCGCAGGCAGTTCACACTGCCCTCTGCGAACTGCTGCGGGTGTCAATATAAAGTTAATGACACCCCCAGATAGTTTCGCAGATCGCAGTGCAAACTGTAAATTCAGACAGGAATCGGATCGCATGGGTGTGAACACCCATGCAATCCGATTCCAGTGCGGGGGGGGAAAAAAAGGTTCCTCAACCTTTTTCGTGCGAATCCAATGGGAGTTCAGCCATATAAATGTATGGTTGAATTCGTATTGCACAGACATTGCATGCGATCGGCACAGTAATGCGGTTCAAATCGCATGCGATGTCTGTGTTCGCAATAGTGTAAACCCAGACTCACTTCATTTTGGGGAAGATTTTTTTTTAAATTAGGCTAATGTGAAGCCATTGTATTGTAAGAACAGATCCAGCATATGTGAAATGAGCTTCCATCACCCTAGGGAGTAATTTAAATTTCACTCAACCTATAAAAACTTTAAACTCCCACTATATGTGGCCTTCCTTATTGCCTACAATGCATTTAGACAACATTGTGAGATTTCGTAAATTTTCAGAAATCTCCTAAAAAATTTAAACTCTTTTCTGCTCATCCCTACTGTTAATATGACATCATTTGATCCTTGAAAATACAACAATTGAGTTATTTAATGTGGAGGACAATGGAGCCAATGTCAAAGGTCTATTGTAAAGCCTAGTACACGCCACCAGTTATTTGAACAGACCACTCAAGTCGGAGCTGCTGTACTAACAATCCGATGTAAAAAATGTATGGTAGCTTCTGCTACATAGCTATACAGTGCTGTGTTTCGGTGGTGGGACCAGAACTTCCCGTCCTGTTTACATAACAAATTTGAGTTGTGTTGAGCGCTGCCGAGCCATTCAAAGGAACTTAGCACATTGTCTGGCTGTGGCTGACATTGTCAAATAAAATGTCTTTTAAATGAAAAGATCATTGTTTCCTAAGACCAAATGTAACTTCATTATTGTGTTTTTGTTTTTTGGCTTAATCCTTGGTTGCAGCATGCAGCATGTTCTAGCCCATGGATGCCAGAATGGCAATCTAAAATGCAGGGAAGATGGCAAGTTTTTGTATTTTCTACTTAATGAATGAAGCTGTGAGTATTTTTAAGTGGACCCAGCATCAGACATATTTTTCATGTTAAAGCGGAGCTCTACTGAATAGGGGAAGCTCCGCTTTTTCGCAAACCCCCCCCCCCCTCTACTGCCACATTTTTGGCACTTCTTGATTTTGATAGGTACCCACTCTCGTTTCCTGGTAAGATCATCAGGTAGCGATCTACGTTACGTTCAGCCCCTCCTCCCCCCCCCCCGCTGCCTTCTGGGACCTGTGTGTGTCCTAGGAGATGGCAGGACCATTCAGGAAGTGCAGAGCGACTCGCGAATGCCAAGCAGGAAACTGGCTGTGAAGTCCTGAAGGCTTTGCTGCCGGTTTCCCTTACTTACAAAAGCTGCACCTGAAGCCGATGGACGCATCGGCTTGGTGTGCCAGCATCGCAGGATCCCTGGACAGGTAAGTGTCCTTATATTAAAAGTTAGCTACAGTATTTGTAGCTGCTAAGTTTTTTTACAGACTGGAACTCTGCTTTAAGTTCATGTGTGCTAGGCAATATACTGTATAAATGTATAATATTAATATGCAACATAAACGTGTTCTTCCAAGAAGCGCAGAGTCAATTTTTGTTCAGGTATCATCCAGGGTTAACCTCTACTTCTTAGCCTGAGATATTGGCTCAGAGATGTATGTATAAGAGAGCGCTGGACTTAGAGTCTGGTATCCCTGAGAGTGATCCTTCATATGTTGCTCATCAAAGGGATTCCATGGGTAGATGAAGGTAAAGGGGGAAAAATAGTCCTTATGGGGACTTGGCTGCTGCTTTTATACAATGTTTATTGAAGTTCAGAGGGTACACAAGGAGCCAACATGTTTCGGGTGAAAATCCTCCCCCCTTCATCGGGGCTAGTATACCACAAAAAAGAACACGCGCCCTAAATATTTCATGAATAAAAGTGTTAAAAAAAAAAATTCAAAGGGTTTGCATTACACAATAAAATTCAGTGTATTTATAATAAAATTTCAAAGGTGATGATTGTGTGGAGCATTAGAAGACTGTTTTCCTCTGTCTGCCACAGATCTAGGGAAATGCTTCCTTCTCAAAATTTAAAAGATCTTGCAAGCTACCGGAAATAATCACTTAAATTATATTATATATGCAGTATTTTCAGCTGCTGACACTTCCATATAATTATACTAAATAAATAATAAAACCAATGTGCCGCGCTATACTCTGCAAACAAACTAGATCCTGTGAATCCGTACAGAAACTACATATCCAGTGTTCAGGGTCCTAATCCGTATATATACATAGGTGCTATTTATATCAACATATGCAATGCAAATATTTATATCGATTATAAACTCAATATTAAATATTATGTGCGGTCATTTTAAGTGCACTAAAGTGCTCAAAGTAGTCCTTCAAAAAAATATCCTTGAAGTATTTTAGTTGAAGCGAATCCTTGTGAAAGTGCTCCAAATATATCCAAAGTGCCAACACTCTCTTGCTTCCCGGGCTCTGTGGTGTCTGGACTCTGCAGATTCCTGAGCCGTTCTATGGGTATATCCTTGGTGCATATATAAGGCCTAATGTACAGACAACCTCTTCTGAACATTTTTCTTGACAGCTTGAAACCGGCATTTAAAAAAACGTCTGTTTAGCAGCGTTTGCATGTCGCATTTAGCCGCGTTCGCGTCTAGGAGCATTTATTTAGGATAACATCATTAGACCCTCAAATAAAATGGGGTACCTTTTTAAAAACGCCTCAAATAAAACGTGCCTGTACCGCGTTTGGCATCTAAAACGTTGGAAACATCGGTGTCTGAACCCATTTTTTTTGCCTTCAAAGAAAAGCCTCTAAACGCAACTGCCTAAAAACTACATTAAACAACCCTGTGTACATGTACACATAAGCTAACATTGAATGAGTGCAGGGGCAGCTGAAAAAAGCATCCAACTGCCTCTGAACATCCATTTACAGCAGCAGTGTACATGAGGCTTAAAAGAATAAGCTACATAGTGCTTTTATCGTTTAAAAAACATATTTATTTAAAATTCTCATTCAGGGTACTCGCACATTGGAGGTGCTTGTAGCACACCACACTATATCAAGCAGATTTGTATATAAACCAACTGAGGCCATATGTCCGTTCGTTTGTCCGCAGATGCTTGTCCCAGCGAAGCTGCTGCTGCATACACTGTCCTGTCCCCTCCCCAACGCGTGTCGACACATGGTGTAGGCAGTGCCAGCTTTGCTAGGACGAGCAGCTGCGGACAATCAAATGGACATACGGCCTCAGTTGGTTTATATACAGATCTGCTTGATATAGTGTGGTGCTCTTCAAGCACCTCTGATGTGTGAGTCCCATGAGGCATTGCAAGGCTGACAGTTAAAAGCATGACTCCCACAGGCAGAGGCATGATGGGACTCAGTGGCGGAACTATAGGGGTCGCTGCAGTTGCAATTGCGACTGGGCCTTGCCGTTCTGCCGATGTGGGCCCCCCCCCCCCCCAAGACCCGGCATCTCCCCCTGCACCTCTGGCTGGCCATTTAGAATGCAGTGGTGGGAATCGGGAGGCGGCGATCGGCAGCTTTATGGTGCCTGTGGGCGACGGAATCTCCCTGGGGCTTGTAGTTCTTTTTTCCCGCGTGTCAGTGTATACAGTGGAGAGGAGAGGGGAGGGGCCTCTGACCCAGGCAGGTATCAGTTTCACTTTGTGTACAAGTGAGGCACTATGCTTGTACACTGTTGCTGATACATGCCCGGTCAGAGGCCCCTCCCCTCTCTGTATACACTTGGGAGATAACCTACAAGCGCCAGGTAGATTCCCCTGCCTGTGGACACCATAGAGCTGCCGATCGCCGCCTCCTACCTCCACCAGCCAGGTACACAGAGGGGGGGAGTCAGCTGTCTGGGGACCCTGATGTAAGGGGGGGGGGGGCTTTCTGCAGACACTAATGTAAGGAAGGGACACTGGGGACACTGATGTAAGAGGGGGCTCTCTGTGGATATTGATGTAAGTAGGGAGATTCTCTGTGTACCCTGATGTAGGGGGAGGCTCTCTGGGGGCCCTAATGTAGGGGGAGGCTCTCTGGGGGCCCTAATGTAGGGGGAGGCTCTCTGGGGGCCCTGATGTAAGGAGGGGCTCTCTGGGGACCCTGATGTAAGGAGGGGCTCTCTGGGGACCCTGATGTAAGGAGGGGCTCTCTGGGGACCCTGATGTAAGGAGGGGCTCTCTGGGGACCCTGATGTAAGGGGGCTCTCTGGGGACCCTGATGTAAGGGGGGCTCTCTGGGGACCCTGATGTAAGGAGGGGCTCTCTGGGGACCCTGATGTAAGGAGGGGCTCTCTCTCTCTCTCTCACACACACACACACACACGTATATTATATACATGTGTATGACTTTCTTTACCTCGCTGCTATGAGCTCTAGCCTGAGATCTTTTGTAGACCCAGCAACAACCCTGGTGGGGGCCCTTCATGGTTTCTTGCACCGGGGCTCTGAAGATTCTAGTTCCGCAACAGCTGGAGGGCCACCAGTTTGAGACCCCTGCACAGCATGGCCGTCAATGGGGTAATGCTACCTGTCTGACAGTAGGGTTATTTGAAGCATCCCAGCGATCCTTAACCCTACTCTAACAAGAGACTCCCTATTTTTTATTTTTTGTCTTGCACGCAACTGCCTTAACACACACATGCTACAAATCAGCCACAGGCGGTACACACACTATATCATCCTTCCTGACACACAAACCCACGAGTCAGCAACAAGCAGCACACAGGCCAAGCTTTCAAAGAGTTTTTTGCACTGCACCAGATGCCGCCTGCAGAGACAGAATCTGTTTATATGACCCAGAGGCAGTAAATTTGATTGGTCTGCGGAGGGGCATAAATTTGTTCAATATTTATTCTTGTTGAAATAACTTTAACCAATGGCTTTTGTAATTAGTTTCTCTCCTCCATCCAGGTCTTTGTTGCTATTAAAACACAAGAGACTAAAATATTGAATCAATTGAATTTAATAATCTAGAAGAAAATAAGAACCATATTTATGTATACGACTCCACAATAATTGCAAGTGCTGTGCAGTGATTACCCGCAAATAACTGAAAATTGAATAATCACAACATTAAAGTTTATGAGTATATATATTTTACACAGCAGTTACTGCTTCTGCTAACGGCTAACAAATGCAAGAAAATTCCCTTGGAAATTAATTTATTTTTGCTCTTTAATTAATTTGGTTGTCTGGTCTGGGCCCATTGCCCACCTCCTCCCTTATACGTACTCCAGAGGGGGAGGCAGTGAAACATTTATGGATGTTCCCCTAAAGTTGCTTTTAAAAAGAAAACTTATCAGTTTTGAAAACCTTTTCTGAATATCATCCATTTTAAAGGGATACTGTCATCCTTGTTAATTAAAATTGTAACGCGTGTAAAGGAGCTTTTTTTTTTTTTTTTACTTTTTAAAGGATTTGTACTTTTGCCCATCAAACCCTGAGATTATGACAGCTCTGCCATGCAGCCATACCTCCCAACTTTTTGAGATGGGAATGAGGGACACCTATCAGCAAAAGTATGCAGGCGTAGGACACGCCCCCTTGCCACGCCCCCTTAAAGGAGAATTGTACAGAAAAACAAGATTGGCTAAACTCACAAGTGCTTTTTTTTTTTTTTTTTTTTTTACCACTACTATTCCTTTTATATTGGCTTTTGGAATTTACAAATGCAGCAATTTAGAAATCGGATGAAAGGTTTAGCACTGGGAAACATTTTTTGAAAGATAAAAAGTACATTTTATATACAACTGTATAGATCAGACCAAAATGAGGGACAGAGGGACATTGCTCGAAATCAGGGACAGTTGGGAGCTATGCATGCAGCACAGTCCTATCCGGTAAGGCAGGAGACCCAACTTTCTCTGCCGCAGTTAGAGGAACTGCAGCCTTTTCACCGCTGGGATCCACCATGTTTTCGGATCAGCTGCCGGCTTTTGCGGGTGCAGGCACCTCGCGGCTTGCCCCCCTCCTCCTTGCTGAATGGAACTGCACGTCATGCATCCCAGGAGACACTGGGGGCACCGTGTCATAATCCTAGGAGAATTCCAGAAACTGGGGGGTGGGCCGAGCCTTTGATGGGGGGAAAAAAAACATGTGGGGGAAAAAAAATATATATCGGCACTGCAGAGGGGGAGCAGGATGGAGAGGAGGAGAGTGCCGAGAGAGGGTGAAGGTCCGCTTTAAAGTGATTGTAAACGATTACCTTTTAAAAAAAAAAAAAAAACGTTTTCCGTTTTAAAATAGTAATTAACCACTTCAATACCGGGCATTTTCACCCCCTTCCTGCCCAGGCCAATTTTCAGCTTTCAGCGCTGTCACGCTTTGAATGACAATTGCGTGGTCGTGCGACGTGGCTCCCAAACAAAATTTGATGTCCTTTTTTTTCCCACAAATGGAGCTTTCTTTTGGTGGTATTTTATCATCTCTGTGGTTTTTATTTTTTGCGCTATAATCAAAAAAAGACTGACAATTTTGAAAAATAAACAATATTTTTTACTTTTTGCTATAATAAAACCCCAATTTTAAAAAAAGTAACTAACTATTTTTTTTTCTCAGTTTAGGCCGATACGTATTCTTCTACATATTTTTGGTAAACAAAATCGCAATAAGCGTTTATTGATTGGTTTGCGCAAAAGTTATAGTGCCTACAAAATAGGGGATAGATTTATGACATTTATTTTTATTGTTTTTTTTTTTTTTTTTACTACTAATGGCGACGATCTGCGATTTTTGTCAGGACTGCAATATTGCGACGGACAGTTCGGACACTTTTGACACTATTTTGGGACCATTCACATTTATACAGTGATTAGTGCTATAAATATGCACTGATTACTGTATAAATGTGACTGGCAGGGAAGGGGTTAACACTAGGGGGCGATCATGGGGTTAAATGTGTTCCCTAGGGAGTAATTCTTACTGTGGGGGGAGGGGACTGACTGGGGGAGGTGGACCGATCTGTGTCCCTATGTACAAGGGACACACAATCGGTCTCCTCTCCCTGACAGGACATGGATCTCTGTGTTTACACACAGAGATCCACGTCCCTGGCTCGGTGACGAGCAATCGCAGGTGCCCAGCGGACATCGCGGCTGCCGGGCACGTGCATTGGGTCCCCAGTGATGCGGCGAGCACGAGCGCGCGCTTCACACTGGGGGAATACCAGGACGTCATATGACGGCCGCCCGGAGGGACGAAAGGTTCCTGAGGCCGTCATATGACTGGCCTGGGCAGGAAGTGGTTAAAGGCAAAACCATTTTTGTATAGATATAAAAAAAATATATAATTTTTTTTTTTTTCCCCTTAAGTGATCACATTCCCTCTGTTCTTAGCTGCATAAGAGCGGAGGGAGGAGAAGCAGCAGCACACTGGGCTTTGCAGTGAATGGCTGTGCAGTGGGGGAATATCAGGACAAGTCTGATCATTGGAAGAGAGCATACTAAGTTCACAGCATAGCTAGAGAACTGACCATGCTGTGCTCTGCTGCTTAATGTGGTCAGTTTTTAATAGGAACACAAGGGGACTAGCAGGGACACCAGGGATTTCACATAAAGGAAGCAATACAAAGAGAACAGGATACTTTCTCATACAAGTGCATGGTACAGAAGCCACATATGAAGTGTTGGGCCCCACGTACACGGGACGCTGGTGCAAACTCTTCTGAACGAAGGTTGAATCCGCCATTTAGAAACACCCGTTTTGCCGTGTTTAGCTGCGTTTTATCGCGTTTGCGTCTAGATGTGTTTAGTTAAGAAACATCATAAGGACCCTCCCTAAGCTCAAAAAAGTGTATTATTAACCATTTCAGCCATTTTGTGAGACCAGAGTGGGTAGCAGCAGCTGAGAGAGCAGCAGTGTACTTGTATTTAGTGTGTCACTTGCCACATCACCTGCCACAAGTTGTGGATTGTCCACTTGCCACGTCACCTGCCACGTCAAGGTCACCTGTGCCACGTCACCTGCCACAAGTTGTGGGTTGTCTACAATGCAATGCAAGCAATTCGTTTTTTTTGTTTTTTTGTTTTTTTTTTATGGTTTTTCATCATTTGCCATCATTTTTGAGATTTTTAATGTAAAAAAATAGGTCACCTTAAAAACGCGGATAAACGCCGGTACCGCCTAAAAACGGCAATAAACGAGACAGTGTACATGGTCACATAGAATAACATTGAATGGGTTCAGGGGTAGTGGAAAAAAGTGTCCAACTGCCTCTGAACGTGCGTTTAACAGCGTCCCGTGTGCATGGGGCCTTAGGGTAACAAATGCTATAAAGCAGAACTCTGGAATTTTAAAAAAAATCCCCCATTAGTACAACCCCCACACACAAAACGCTAAACATTTATCACATTTGTGAAATTTCTTACCGTTTAAGAGATATGACTGATTGAATTTTCAGAAAGTCAGCTTTGAGATTCAAAAAATGCATCATCTTTTCTGGCAGGGAGGATCTCTTATGCCGCGTACACACAATCATTTTTCCCGTCGGGAAAAATGAATTTTTTTTTTTCGCCGAGAAAAACGATCGTCTGTGGGCTTTATGCCGTTTTTCTCGTTGAGAAAAACGGCAGGAAAAACGACGAGAAAAATTAGAACATGTTCTAAATTTTCTCATCGTTTTTTCCATCGTTTTTTTCCGCGGCAGTTTTCCCATAGGGAGACACTGCCGTGGAGCCCACAGACGGTCGTTTTCTCGACAAAGAAAAAAATGACGGGAAAAACGGTCGTGTGTGGGGGAAAATGCCGTTCCCTCGTTTTTCATTTAATTTCATGTCGTGATTCACGGCGGTGTTTTCACCGCCGTGAATCACGATCGTGTGTACGCGGCATTAGAACAGGGATTGCATCCTATCCTCTTCTCGCTCTCTTACTGTAATCGGCCTACATTTCCCATAAATCCTTGGGATGGGAGTGAATGTGGGAGGTACACTAGGCTTGTACATGTAAATGTGAACTCTCCCACTTCAACATAAATCAGACCCCTCATTCTGCAGCCAGCAAACCATACATAACATGGTATGATAGGTTACAGCCTTATAAATGCAAACCAGTGCAACATGTCAGGGACCACCAGAGCCAAATGTCTGACCCAGCGGGGATACACACACACACTTTGAGCTTTGGGGTGCACACCCCAACTCTGGTCAGTAACCCACCTGCCATAATAAAGTGTCCCCACTGAATGAAAGAGCACAGGGGCACTTCTGGACAGCGGGTTGTTAGTCTGGGGGGAGGGGAGTGTTAGATGGACTAGAAGATTTAGATAAACTAACAAACGGAAGCAAAGCTCCAGCTAATAGTTTATAAGCAATTACAGCAGTTTTTGGGATAAATGTTTAACATATTCTAAAAAAGCTGATCATTGTGTAGCGGGTATGTACTTTCCCGGGTGTAAATTTGAATTTGACAGAGACATTAGTGATGTGTAATTCCCCGCAGCCCAGTAGGTGGCGTTGTTGCCCTGGGCTGGGGTTGAATCATTGCTGTGTGCTGTGCCTCCTTTTTGTCCTCCCTCGGCAGCGGTATGGTGGGGCGGGGAACCCACCGTGCTTGCTGGGAGAGGGTATAAAGGGGCCGGCCATCTTTGTCACGGTCGAAGTCCCAGGCACCTTCAGCTTGCGGACGGTGGTTCGTGTCAGTCCTCTGGGTGGCCTAGGCCTAGAGGGCAGCCGGAGGTCGTGTTCCATCCCAGGCACCTTTAGCCTGGGGTGAGGTACTCGGATGGAGGTCCGGAGCTCAGTGCCCAACACTGAGTTCTGCGAGGGAAGGAGATCCTAGGGAACCCCGGGAGTGGATACCCGAATCCGGAAGGCGCAATGGACAGGGGGGAGATACTCACTTGAAGACCCGGTGCAGCAGATTGCCGGTGATGGGTGGGCCTCTCGTCGGAGACCACCTGGAAGGAAATTCCCCCTCGTGCGGAGACCGTAACCCACTTTCATGAAGGAAAGTGGAGACCTACATTGTGTCTGGGCCTACTCGCATCCACACCTCCTTTTCTGTTCTGTTTCTACCAAGGGAGTTCAACTGATTGTGTTCATTCAAGAAGAATAAAGGAGTGTTGAACTTTTATGGTATGGGGCTCATTTCCTGACAGACATTGTTCAAGGTGACTCTTGGAGGGAGGATCCAGGTGCACAACACTGACCCGAAGGTAATACAAGAACGTTGCTTATACCGCACTGACACATGTGGTGAAAGCCAGGCGTGGTGTCCCCGCTCCCTCCCCTCTAAGGTACCCCTAGACAAGAGAAAGACGAGACGAGAGAAAGAGGGGAGTGGAGGTGGCCGCTACAATTGTAAGCACCCCTGTCAGTGTTAAATAGTTTGCCTCAACTCCGTAACTGATACATTCTGCAGGAGAGCTTGTTCTTTTGAAAAACAATAGACTGGATGGCTGGATCACCAGATAACAAAGAAGTCAAAGCCTTAAAATAAAAAATAAAACTAATGAAGCCATCACATCTAAGAATTGGTAAGCTTCATCATAATATATGTTTGCTTTTGGATTTAATACCACTTCACCAACTCATTGTATATAAAAGAACCTCAATGTAAATCCTGTGATTGCGGTGCTCTGCATTGTAAAAACGGGGTCATGCACATTTTATTCATCTGTTGTGGCATGTTGGCCATGGCTGCCTAAATGCACTGTGCCTTAACATGCATTAACGTGTACATTAATGCACCACAACAGAATGCTTAAGGGGCCATTCTTGCTTTTGCATTGTAGTAAGTGAGTTGCTGTGTTTTAATGCCATTAATTTTGTTCCACAAATGTTGTGCTTGGTATTGCTGCCTTTCACCTCCAAAGCCTTTCTCTATCAGTCACTGATAAAATCCATCACAACAGTGGACCAATGGTAGGTGATGGGGACCAATGGTAGGTGATGGGGCAAAAGCACAATTGCAGGAACTGAAGCTATATTCATCTTGGAGTTTCTGAAGGCTCTACTAAAGTATCTCACCATGTATTTCTTAGGTCACTGATAAAATCTCTATCGGTTCACTGATAAAATACAGTGGTAGGTGATGGGGACCAATGGAAGGTGATGGGGACCAATGGTAAGAGCTGGATGGGGACCAATGGTAAGAGCTGGATGGGGACCAATGGTAAGAGCTGGATGGGGACCAATGGTAAGAGCTGGATGGGGACCAATGGTAGGTGATGGGGCCAAGCACAATTGCAGGAACTGAAGCTATATTCTTATTGGAGTTTCTGGAGGCTCTACTAAGTATATTACCATGTATTTGGTTATGTATATGTGTTGGGTCCCTACTATGTGTGGTTTAGCAAGGCGGAACATGTCACAGCTTGACCACCGTATTGCATTTTGCATTTGCTTACCCACGTTTTAAAATCTAAAAAAAAAGTTGATCCAGTAAAAAGCAACTGCGGATTAGAACACACTTTGAAAAGTGATATGTATTCAGCTGCTGTCACCTTCTAGCGAAAGCCTGAGATTTTATGTGTTATTACCATTGTTACACTAAACACAGAATATTACCAGGCATGTAACCCTGGAAGGTAAGAACACATATCGCTGCCATTACAGTAACAGCTCACTTTTAAGTCTCATTTTCCCTGCTCTCATTGTCTTCTCAAGCTAAAGAAGAAAAAGGAAAAAAAAAAAGAAAACGACAAAACATGAGACAATGTTCACACTTGCAGTATATCAGGCTGATTCTCTAAAACCAGAGGAAAAAATGAGCACAAAATTGCACATACCAATCTATATATCATCTTACATAGGAACATTAAACAAGAATCCTCAATTGGTCATTATGCACAAAAACTCCAACTTTGTGCCCTTTTGCTGCAGTTTTAAAGGAAGCCTGTGCTACCGTATGGCACATTGCATTTGGTTACCCACATTTCAAAATTAGAAATAAAAATAAAAAAAGTTACTTTTAAAAAAGCAATTGTGGATTAGAACTCCGACGGGTTTTTTTCGGACGGAATTCCGTTCAATCTGTCTTGCATACACACTGTCACACCAAATTCCGACCGTCAAGAACGCGGTGACGTACAACACTACGACGAGCTGAGAAAAATTAAGTTCAATGCTTCCGAACATGAGTTGACTTGATTCTGAGCATGCGTGTTTTTTTCTCTGTCAGAGTTCCATACAGACGAACCTGTTCGGAGTGCCATACAGAGAACATGTTCTCTTTCTAAGTCCGTCGAAATTTCCAACAGAAAAAGTCTGATGGGGCATACACACGGTTGGAATATCCGATAAAAAAATTCCATCAGGCTTTTTTCCGATCGTGTGTACGCGGCATTAGGCGTCAGCATACCAAGATAACTTCATGCCCCCAACTTTGTGGGAACAGTTTGGGGATGGCCTCTTCCTGTTCCAACATGACTGCGCACCAGTGCACAAAGCAAGGTCCATAAAGACATGGATGAGCAGGTTTGGGGTGGAGGAACTTGATTGGCCTGCACTGAGCCCTCATCTCAACCCAATGGAACACCTTTGGGATGAATTAGAGCGAAGACTGCAAGCCAGGCCTTCTCGTCCACATCAGTGCCTGACCCCACAAATGTACTTCTGGAAGAATGGTCAAACATTCCCATAGACACTCCTAAACCTTGTGGACAGCCTTCAAAGAAGAGGTGAAGCTGTTTATAGCTGCAAAGGGTGGTCCAACTCTATATTGAACCCTACAGACTAAGACTGGGGTGCCATTAAAGTTCATGTGTGTGTATAAAGGCAGGCGTCCCAATACTTTTGGTAATATAGTGTATGTAAACCCAGCCCGAGGCTGTGTTCACACCATTGCAAATTGGATGCGGGTTCGCTGCATCCAATTCGCAATAGCAGGAGATTTTGATCGGCTCTCTATGGAGTCAGTTCACATATCTCTGCAGCAGGTCCGGTGCGTTTTGCACAAAAATGCTGTGCGTCTTTTGGCCCGTTTCAGGTCCGAATTCAGCCCAAAATTCAGGCTGAAATTGGACCTGAAACGGTGAACCAGGACGCACCCGACCGCTGCTGTGAGACGGATGTAGGGATGGTGTGAAGCCAGCCTTAGTGAAGCCACAGTAGTAAGTAGACATGTGCACACTGAAATATTTTGTTTCGGAATTTTGTTTTCATCCGAAAAACAAATGTATTTAGTCCCGAAATTTGTTTTTATTTTTTTTCGTTAAAAAATGCATTAGTCCGAAAATCGGAATGAATTAAGGTCGAATCTGTCAATTGAAGGCTTATGGTGTCTGTCGAATGTTCCAAGAAGATTCGACGAAGCAGCAAAACTGTATGATGCCGCAATCGTACATTTCCAGTCTAATGCTCCGCCTACAAGCTCTAGTAGAATTCTAATGTTGTATGACTAGTAATAATTATATTTATTCATTTTTATTACTAGTCAACCAACATTAGAATTCTACTATAGCCTATGGGCGGAGCATTTGACCATAAATGTCCGCTCGCCACGATCGTATGTTTGTTTTTAAATGCTTCATCGAATCTTCATGTCTCTATAATGTTGATTCTTTTCTCTCTATGTCGAATAATCTAGGACTAGTAGAGTTAGGTTAGGCACATTGAACCGCAGGTTCGATAGACACAGATCACTATTGTCACCGTTATGTCGAATCTTCTATCTATATCGAACTGTTGTCAAAACAAAACGAAAATAAAGCATTTTTTATGTCTGATCTTTTCGGATTTCAGATTCTGCACGTTCGTTATCGTTTGTTAAAACGAATGCAAAAAACCCCGAAATTCGGACGAAAATGCATTCTGACGAAAACGAATGCACATGTCTAGTAGTGAGTACTACTCTTTCCACGAGCTGACCTAAGCACTTCTTCCCATTCAATCCCAGAGTACTCCCAATGCAAACCTGATGCCTGCCTTTCAAGCACTTATATTGACTGCAGTAGAATATTATTTTAGGAGCATTAAAAGAATATATAGGTTAGGCAAAAGGTGTTTAAGAATTTAAATTGTGGGGGGGGGGGAATCCTAAAAAAAGTACTGCTTATTGTAATCCATTCCCCTTCTTTATGCTTTTCTAGAAGCCACGCTGCCCTAGTAATCAGTAATCACTACTGGGCCGTTTGATTGGTGGTATTTTTGTAGCAATTTCATCTCGGCATATGCCTTGATGCTTGATATTCACTGCAAAGAACTATGCAGTGTTATTGCTTATTGAAAGAGTTTATGTCGCTCTGAAATACAGTTATTACTAGCGTTCCTGTGCAGAATTGCTTTTGTGGCGCTCAGGTCTTCCAGTTCTTTATTATAACTATCTAAAGTAGAATCTAGAATGAAGCCAGGGACAAAGCTGGAATTTTTTTTTTTTTGTGCTCCGCAGCAGAAATGAAATTCCTTTATATTGCTGTACTTTAGATATGTGTATAATCTGGTTATCTGGAAGAAAAAAAGCTCCTCTGGAGTGTTCTCATGTTTGTTTGGCCCTGAACCCAGTGTTCCATCACTGTTTTAATAAGAGAAACTCTATAGGCTGCTCCATTACTCATTAGATGGGCAAATATCTGGGTAAATAGGATTTGTAATCTTAGATTGCATTCAGCCGTTCCTGTTTTCATTAATCATGTGGAGGAATATGAGATGAATTAGCAAGAGAGATCTATATTTGTGTCTATCCTGAGCTTTCTAGAACTTTATCTTATTAGAGAAAGGATGCTTAATGAGATAAGATCAGAATATGCTCTTTAGTAAATAGGTTTTTGTTGTGAAAATATGTGATTCCATTTATTTATTTATTTTTACTACCTGTGTTTGGCCACCATCCTAAATGACAGCGGTTGCAATGTTTTTCCGCCATCCTTAGCAGCTGTTGCAAATCCCTTTAACTGTTTAGCAAATGCTGGAAATGCATTATAGTACGGTCACAGATTTTAAATGGACTTGGTATGTGTTTTTGACACAGGAAAAGCAACACTAACCTTTTTAGTTCAGAAATATTTAGACTTGGCACCCTCTTTCTTTGGTTACGGGGAAATGGTTGACTGTCCTGCTGACTCTAATGTTGATTGCAAGGTTTGCCGGCCACTAACCTCAAGCATTTCTGAAAACCAGGCCTCTTGCTGGAGCCATTGCTTTGGGTAATCCAGCATCTCCACATGGGCATGATTGCTTTTCAGAGTGCGGTAGAACAACGGCTGCCAGACGTTCAGGGGTTGATCAAGGGGGATTTTGCATTACAAATACCACGCTGTAACTACAAGCCAAGCTCGCAGTTGTGGCATGCTCTCAATGACCTCAATAGGCAGGTTTATTAGTCCCGTCTGTCAAATTCTGCAAGCCCGGCAGGACAGCATCTCAGCCATGGCATTGTATAGCCCCATCCAGCTGCAACGGTAGAATTTTTTGTTGCGTATGCGCAGTCAAGGGCAGTAAAACCACAGGTCAATCCTCTGTTTTTACTGCCCTCTGGCCATCAATGTGAAAGAGCCCTTAAGCCTCGTACACACGGCCGAAAATCTCATCAGGAAAAAACATGTCGTTTTTCTTGACGAGATTCTTGGACAAGAAACTTGTCCCGGCCGAGTGTACGCACGCTCGATTCAAAGAACCCGCGGTGCGCTCGTCACATTCGATACTGTCGCCACCATCTTGCTACACCCTACCTATGCCTAGGAAGCTACCGCGCATGCGTCAGTCATTTTGAGCATGCGCGGGTTTCCACAGCGACAGGTAAGTGTACACACACTTTTCTCGTCGAGAAACATGCCGACGAGAATCTCGACGAGAAAATAGAGAGCAGGTTCTCTATTTTTCTTGTCGAGATTCTTGCCAGTTTTCTTGACGAGAAAACTGACAGCCGCGTACACACGACCGATTTACTCGGCAAGAAAGCTCTGCCAGCAAGTTTCTTGCTGGTTCTTGCCGAGAAACTCGGTCGTGTGTACGAGGCTTGAGAGTCTTAATTTAGAAGAAATATTGCAAGGTAGAGGCTTGGCATGCCTTTCCCAATTTTGTTGCTCTCCCATTGGTTGGCCTAGAACAGCTCTGTCTAATGCCGCGTACACACGATCATTTTTCCCATCGGGAAAAATTTATATATTTTTTTTTAACAAGAAAAACGACCGTGTGTGGGCTTTTTGTCATTTTTCCCGACGGGAAAAACGGCATTAATCGCGACGAGAAAAATTAGAACATGCTCTAATTTTTCTCGTCGTGATTCCCGTCGTTTTTTCCCGCGGCAGTTTTCCCATAGGGAAACACTGCCACGGAGCCCACGCATGGTCGTTTTTCTCGACCAAAAAAAAATGTCGGGAAAAACGGATGTGTGTAGGGAACCAAGCCGTTCCCTCGTTTTTCCCGTCGATTTTTCTCGACTGTGTTTTCACCGTCGAGAAAATCGATTGTGTGTGCGCCGCATTAGGGAAAGACCAAACAGAGTGAGTGACAAGAAAATGTAACAAACCATGCCTGTCAGGGAAGATGACTGGCATCTAAAAAACTGCCTTCAGACACCTATGGGGTATAAGCTTTATTTAACATGATTTGGGTATCTTGGAGATGGCTAAAGCTCTTTCACTCTATCCTGGTGCCTGGTAGGAACTGCTTTTCGAGAATCTAGCTGGTAGAGTCGCCGTGGGGGAATTCCAAGTTACCATGTTCTACATCCAGTGGGGATAGATGTAGTCAGTGAAGTTGAAAATTTACACCTTTTTATAGACAAAGTGGAGGAGTTGACCAAAGATTTGGACTTTAAGCTATATTAAAATATTGTTAACCTTTTTAAAGTACACCTGTCATGAGAGAAATGCAGGTATTTCATGTTGACTTCTTTCCGAAAACACTACTTGACTGGCCTTTCATGCTGACCCACTGGTTTCAACACTTTCAGTTGCTGACCTGGAATTAATATATGGAACAGAAAAGCAAAAGGTTTAACTAGACAGGCAACAAGCATTTTCAGAAGCACAGGCCATCAAGGTGCGTTTGAAGTGTCGATGAGCTGCCAAGTTTTGAGTCACTAATCTGGAACATGTGTTTAATGCACAACTCTCTTATCTGCCTGGCAATGTGATGTTTGTTAGGCCTTATTTCTATGGTCGCTGAGAATAAGCCGTGTTTTTATGTGGCTTGAGCTGCCATGTGCAGACAGTATGCGTTCGGGGCCGCTCACCCACACTCCTGACCAACTGGGATGAGCGTCTATGTTCGTGCGACTGTTGAGTCCTCAAAGACTTGAATGGGCATGCCATACCTGGGGGCTCATGCCGCATGAACACATTGTCCATTTACAGGCTACAGTTCTTAGCACCAGGGTAAATAAGGGCTAAAAACTTTTTAAAAAAAATCTGCTTTGCTAATGGTACCTATTACACAGACTCTTAGGGCTGCATGATGCAGCGAGCAGAAAACACAGAGTCCAGGTGCAATTTCAAGAATATATTATAACAGTCCAGCAAAAACAAACAGGCGTGGCAGGAAAGCAACTTGACCAAGAGCACTCACAAGTTGTAACTGCAAAGCAGAAGTAGAGGGGTGGACCAGTGCCAACAGCATCTGTCTCGAGCAGTGGAATGTGGCTTGGTCGGTCTGCATCCAAATGGGAGGCTTTCAGAAGGATGGCTTTTCCCTTCTCCTCCAGAGCCTTGCCCTGATGCTATGCATTGTTCCTGACAGGTGACCTTACCCTACTCTACAAAGTCCATATTCCCATCGCACATTTTCCTGGAATGAGCTCTAAAAGTACCAGGTGCTGTAGCGACCGCCAGCTGGATACTGGAACCCCCACCATAATGTGGATTTTCACCAGCACACCAAGGATCTTCAATTTTGTCCAAACGATTTTTAATTTAAGAAAGATCTAATCTAGTCACTCACAAAATGCACGCCAAACCTGGGAGTCCAGAGCTTAAATAGACTCTGCCTGACCTAAGATGGCCACTAAAGTCACATGGGGTGTCGGCGTCCAATAGCTGCCTCCCTGTGACTGACAAAACCATAGAGGAGCTAGGTTCTTCTTGACTTCTTCTTCTTCTACTGCAGATGAGTGCCACCTGCTGTGGCGAAAGTAGAGTGCATCTGCCTACAGGCCCTTTCAAACCAGCGTGCACACTACGGTCCACTACTGGTGTGTGCTGTGGAGGGGCGGTGTGATACATTGTTACAACGCAATGCTGTTACTTTTTCCCCTTTTTTACATTTTGTTGGAATGTCACAAAATCTCACTTCATTAAAATGTATGTTTTTGTGCATTGCGCTGGGCAAAAATGCAGGCATGCTGCATTTTTTTTCACAACAACTCGCATGTATGGTGTAAAAGGGGCAGCTAGAGAATATTTTAGGTGCACATGTCATGAGAGAAGGGCATCGTTTTATATGTGTATTTGCGCTGAGCATGCGTTTAATAAATGCAGCCTAATGCAGTTAGTGTGAACAAGCTTTTCAAGTGTCCTCTGGGTCCTTTTTGGAGTTTTTAGATATCGCTTGCTACCATGTTGATGCTATAAATACTGTACTTTCAACATTTAAAAACATTTACTAAGAAACGAAGATGGACCCACATTTCAAAAAACAGACAGCGGGCAAAAAATACTAAATTACCAATCCACCATCCTTTTAGACAGCAAAGAGGGTTTTAGTAAAAATGGCTTCTGATTTATTTTAATAATAACACAGGTGGCTAGTAAAGCCAAAATCAGACGCAACTCTTTGATACATTGAGCATGTGTTAGATCCTCTGTCAGATTTCCATCTATATCTTCCCATTAGAGTTTTCTGTCTGTACCATTTCAACTCCTCCTTCTATTGCTCCTTTTCCGCCCACACAGGCAAAGTATCCCTTTGTCACTGCTTCCTCACTAGAGATCAAGATCCCCCTGAATTTGTTCCAGTGAGGACAAAACTTCCATAAGGCGCTAGAGTGCTTTAAAAAAGTATTCATACCCCATGAAATTTTCCACATTTTGTCATGCTACAACCAAAAAACGTAAAAAAAATTTTTTATGGGATTTTATGTGATAGACCAACACAAAGTGGCACATAATTGTGAAGGAAAATGATAAATGACTTTCAATTTTTTTTTTTAAATATCAGATAAGTGCGGCGTGCATTTGTATTCAGCCCCCCTGAGTCATTACTTTGTAGAACCGCCTTTCACTGCAATTACAGCTGCAAGTCTTTTTGGGGATGTCTCTACCAGCTTTGTACATCTAGAGAGCGAAACTTTTGCACATTCTTCTTTGCAAAATAGCTAAAGCTCTGTCAGATTGTATGAAGAGTGTCTGTGAACAGCAATTTTCAAGTCTTTCCACAGATTCTCAATTGGATTTAGGTCTGTATGACTGGGCCATTCTAACACATGAAGATGCTTTGATCTAAACCATTCCATTGAAGCTCTGGCTGTATATTTAGGGTCGTTGTCCTGCCCAAAGGTGAACCTCCTCCCCAGTCTCAAGTCTTTTGCAGACACCAACAGGTTTTCTTCTAAGATTGCCCTGCATTTGGCTCCATCCATCTTCCCATCAACTCTGACCAGCTTCCCTGTCCCTGCTGAAGAAAAGCATCCCCACAACATGATGCTGCCACCACCATGTTTCACGGTGGGAATGATGTGTTCAGGGTGAGGTGCAGTGTTAGTTTTCCGATAGCGTTTTTTCTTTTAGGCCACAAAGTTTAATTTTGATCTCATCTGACCAGAGCACCTTCTTCCACGCAGGGGCGGATCCAGAGTCTTTTCTGGGGAGGGGCACTGCCAAAAAATGTTTTTTTTTGTGGGAAATTTATCGGGGAAATGGCTGGTGTCGGCGCTTCAATCATTCCGGCACCATGGTTGTTATGGTGTCAGGATGATTGAAGCGCATTATTTCTATTATTACATTGTAATATAAAATTTAGGGCTGTTACTGATTAAAATTTTCGTGTTCGATTAATCGTTTTTTTTTTTTAATCGATTAATCGACTAATTTCGATTAATTATAACGCACATAGATATCCAACTACTTTTAGCTGATCTCCTTGCAGGTGGATTCCCAGTGCAGCTCCCAACCACTGGAAAAATCGATAGCAGGATACAAAAAACACACAAAGGCAGCGCTCGATGGGAAAAGCATTAAAACTTTTATAGTCTTCAAGTAGGTAACAAAATAAATATTGCACTGGAGATAAAATCTATGGTAGCAAAAGAAGTCATAAAAACATGTATCTAAGTATGATACTGGTATAAAAATGTGTACAACGATACCACTGCTGAATCCAGATGAGAAGGGGCTAACATCAGTCCGTCGGCATGTAGATGTCCTGTGAAGGGAACTATCACAACTCCCAGTGAATGGCTGTAGAATCCCAGGTTGATAGAGGGAAGTGTAACAGCCCTTGCGTGTGGCAGATAGTAAGGTCCCGCCGGCATGCAGATATGAAGGCACAGCAAAGGAGCCATTCAGATGGACACGGCAAGCCGAGGCACCTAATTTTACCCCAAAAAACTGGGAAAACGTATTGACTCGAGTATAAGCCTAGGGTGTCCATCTGCATGCCTCACTGTGCCTCACTGTGCCCATGCTTCACTGTGCCCATGATTAGACTGATGTTTAACATGGGAGTCTATGGAAGGATTGCCCG
This sequence comes from Rana muscosa, assembly GCA_029206835.1. Taxonomy (NCBI): domain Eukaryota; kingdom Metazoa; phylum Chordata; class Amphibia; order Anura; family Ranidae; genus Rana; species Rana muscosa. The sequence goes on along the minus strand of CM055126.1, from coordinate 190,777,376 downwards.
GGTTTGAAAAATTGGTTCTCCCCATCCGTAGGTCTCCCAGACACCAAACTTTGCAGACTTATAGAGGAGATATGGGGTTACAGATGAGTGCCACGTTTGGGATCCAGGGGACCTACGACCGGCCGCTACCGGGTCCGCCATGTCACCGGAGAAATGACCGTTTAACATTGGAGTCTATGGAAGGGGTGCCCGGCTTTAAAAAAATCAGTGCTCCCCGGCCGTAGGTCCCCCAGACACCAAACTTTGCACACATGTAGAGGAGACATGGGGCTACATCTGTGGAATCGAGGGGACCTATGGCCAGCTGGTACCGGGTCCACAAAGTTCGGGAGATCGGGCGCAAAAAAAAAAAAACAGAGCAAGCAAGTGAGTGTGACAGATGGTCTCGGGGGGGGGGGGCAATTGCCCTGTTGCCCCCCCCTGGATCCACCCCTGCTTCCACATTTGCTGTGTCCCCCACATGGCTTCTCGCAAACTGCAAACGGGACTTCTTTATGGCTTTCTTTCAACAATGGCTTTCTTCTTGCCACTCTTCCATAAAGGTCAGATTTGTGGAGTGCCCGACTAATAGTTGTCCTGTGGAAAGATTCTCCCACCTGAGCTGTGGATCTCTTCAGCTCCTCCAGAGTTACCATGGGCCTCTTGGCTGCTTTTTTGACTAATCCTCTCCTTGCCCGGCCTGTCAGTTTTTAGGTGGATGGCCATGTCTTGGCAGGTTTGCAGTTGTGACATACTCTTTCCATTTTCAGGTTGATAAGGGATTGAACAGAGCTCTGTAACCTAAACCTGCTTCAAACTTCTCCTCAACTTTGTCCCTGACCAGTCTTCTGTGTTCCTTGACCTTCATGATGCTGTTTGTTCATTAAGGTTCTCTAACAAACCTCTGAGGGCTTCACAGAACAGCTGCATTTTTTACTGAGATTAAATTACACACTGGTGGACTCTATTTACTAATTGGGTGACTTCTGAAGGCTATTGGTTCCACTAGATTTTAGTTAGGGGTATCAGAGTAAAGGGGGCTGAATACAAATGCATGTCACAGTTTTCACATATTTATTTGTAAAAAAATGTTGAAAACCATTTATCATTTTCCTTCCACTTCACAGTTATGTGCCACTTTGTGTTTGGTCTAATCCCAATAAAATACAATTAAGTTTTTGGTTGTAACATGACAAAATGTGGAAAATTTCAAGGGCTATGAATACGTTTTCAAGGTACTGCAATTGCGTTTTATTGCTACAGCTGCTGGGAAGCGACACCAAATCATCCACCTGGTTGAAACTGGCAAATTGGTTTAAGCAGGGGTTAAGCAGGCATAAAACATGAAACTATTGTTCTATATAACAAAGATTTTTTTTTCCCCATGTTGTTGTGTAGCAAGAAACTGAGGTGCCAAACAGCTGCATTAGTATTCTATGGAGTCCACTTCATTCCTGCTCCATAGAACAGGTCATGTCCTCGAAGAACTCACTTGGGCTGTGTGACACTGATGACAAACACATCGGTGGCATCTAGGTGTGGAATGACTATATTTTCCAGTTATTGTCTCTAGATAATTATAACCTACTGGTAGTACAGTAGATTACCTGGGTCACGTGACAAAGGACTCTCTTGCTCAGGGTCATGTTATTAAACTGAATTGCCTGACGGTGCAATTTAGCCAATGGTTATGTGCTAAAATGTGACACGTTAGGTTTACACTGCCCATATATCTAGTAGTGACATGTTATTGGGCATAACAGAATTACAATGTGTCATAAAGCTCTGAGTGAACATTTGTCCATATTAGCCCCGAGGGTGCAGAGAAGCATAAGTGCCCTTCTGGGATTTTTAGTGTTGTAATTAATTGTGGAATTCACCAGAGGCTGCAAAGTGTTTCCTAAAACCGGTGTTTGTTGAAAACTCTAAATTCTGTTTTTAAAAGGAACTCCACTAAATGAACAGATTGAGATTTCAGTATGTTTTTAATTCAAGAATTAAGGACAAAATCAAGTTTTCCTAGGCTGTCTGTGCGTTTGCCTGGCTAGCTGTATGTCTGACTGCTTGGATAGCTGTTGTTCTCCCACCCCATAAAGGAGTGTCAACGTGGTGCCCTTCATTCGCAATACATTTTAGGATCACCTACCCCCTTGGTGAAGATCGAAAGAAACCAGAAACCATGTATTATATGACTTTTTAAACTAAAACAAAAAAAAAAATCCTAGCTTAACTTACTAACCAGCTTGCAACAAACCAAATTGTCCTAACAGTTCACGTTAAAAACTGGGGTTTAGTTTGCACACATTTGCAAATACATGCGTAAGCTACAGGGGCCGAGACAAGGCAACACAGTTTTATCTGCGGTCCTAATTTGAAAGCCTTCATAGTAGGAGCACATACACTATATTGTCAAAAGTATTGGGACACCTGCCTTTTATATGCACATAAACTTTAATGGCATCCAAGTCTTAGTCCGTTGGGTTCAATATTGAGTTGGCAGACCCATTGCAGCTATAACAGCTTCAACTCTTCTGGGAAGGCTGTCCACAAGGTTTAGGAGTGTCTATGGGAACGTTTGACCATTCTTCCAAAAGCGCATTTGTGAGGTCAGGCACTGATGTTGGACAAGAAAGCCTGTCTCGCCGTCTCCGCTCTAATTCATCCCAAAGGCATTCTATCGGGTTGAGGTCAGGTACACTGTGCAGGTCAGTCAAGTTCATCCACCCCAAACTTGCTCATCCGTGACTTTATGGACCTTGCTTTGTGCACTGGTGTGCAGTCATGTTGGATACAGGAAGGGTCCATCCCCAAACTGTTCCCACAAGTTTGGGAGCATGAAATTGTCCAAAACGTCTTGGTATGTCTGTCGCCTTAAGAGTTCACTGGAACTAAAGGGCCAGGCCCAACCCCTGAAAAACAACCCCACACCATAATCCCCCCTCCACAATATGATTTGGACCAGTGCACAAAGTAAGATCCATAAAGACATGGATGAGCGAGTTTGGGGTGGATGAAATTGACTGGCCTGCACAGAGACCTGACCTCAACCTGATAGAACACCTTTGGGATGAATTAGAGAGGAGACTGTGAGCCAGGCCTTCTCATCATTTGTGTCTGACCTCACAAATGTGCTTCGGGAAGAATGGCTACACATTCCCATAGACACACTCCTAAACCTTGTGGACAGCCTTCCCAGATGAATTTAAGCTGTTAGAGCTGCAAAGGGTGGGCCAACTCAATATTGAACCCTACGGACTAAGACTGGGAAGCCAATAAACTTCATGTGCATGTAAAGGCAGGCGTCCCAATACTTTTGGTAATATAGTGCATTTACAACTATGTAAAAAATGGCATACAGAAACTTCAACTATAAAGTATATCTAAATTATAGGTGTTTGATGTTCGTGTAAAGGCAGGCGTCCCAATAGTGTTGACAATATAGTGTGTATGGAAATAGATAGATTTTAGGGCAGGTATGCCTGGAGGGAGCCCACTCCTCCTTATAGGCACAGGGGCGCACTGGACACCTAGCAAATAGGGCACTAGCAGTGAAGGTGTCTAGTGTGCCCCCTCACCAAATAACAAACGGTAACTGCCCCACCTATAGATGGCCTGAACAGAAAGGAGCACATAGAAGGGCGAGGCATGTCAAACAAAAAAAAAAATGTTATGTGATTGGCCTGAATATGTCGAAAAAAGTAGGTAATAAAATTCTAATTTGGGGGGGCATCCAAGAGGGAAGAGGGCTGAGCCCAGAGTTGGGCTTTAATCAGTCTGCATACATGAAGAACTTTGTGCTGCGAAGGAGGAACAAATTGTGTTACACTATAGTGACCCCTATATGTACATGTATCATTTCAAATTAGAAACCATTAAAAAAAAAAAAAAAAACATAATAAAAAATGTGCAGTATCTTGCAAACGCATTTTGATCTTGATAATTTTCTTTTCTCTTATTGAATAACACCTTGCAATCAAATGATTCCTTTTACATTTCTTTTTCAAAGTATGCAAACTTATAATTAGAATTTTCGTAGGATATTGTTTTATGTCGCACAAAAAATGAAATATTGCCTTTGCAGAAGTATTTAAATTCTGTATTTTAGAAGCTCTAAATCAACACAAGTCCAATGCCATTTTCTAACAAGGAGACAATTGCCTTATGCCGCGTACACACGATCGGAAATTCCGACAAGAAAAGTTGGATGTGAGCTTTTGGTCGGAAGTTCCGACCGTGTGTAGGCTCCATCTGACTTTTTCTGTCGGAATTTCCGCCAACAAAAATTTGGGAGCTGGTTCTCAAATTTTTCGACAAAAGTTATTTTCGGAAATTTTGATCGTCTGTATGCAATTCAAACACCCCAAAAACCATGCATGCTCAGAATTAGTTCAACGCATGCTCGGAATCATTGAACTTCATTTTTCTCGGCTCGTTGTAGTGTTGTACGTCACCGCGTTCTTGACGATCGGATTTTTGTTTGACCGTGTGTATGCAACACAAGTTTGAGCCAACATTCCGTCGGAGGAAAATCCACGGTTTTCTTGTCGGATTTTCCGATCGTGTGTACGCGGCATTAGAGTTGGCCTCCAGCAGTGAATCATTAAAATAACTGCTCTTTTTTCTGGTTATAAGAAGAAGAAAAAAATGGAGTTAATGATCATTATTCAGGTTGTAAATCTCTTCTTTCTTTTTTTTGTGGGGTGTTTATGATTTATTCAATGAGATTTGTATTGGGAATGTATCTGGATAGTATGTATGCATTGCATTCTTGATTTTTTTTATTGTACCAAGGAAAAAAATTCAATAAAAATCCTATATGGATTTAGAAAAAAAGAAGAAAAAAAAAGGGAAAGGTTGTGAATCTCAAGGACTGGCCAGATCAATGGGTACAAAAAAAAACTAAAAACCTAGGGAGCCACCACATCAGAAGGCCTCGTACACACGATCCAACTTTATGGCCATATTTGTCTGACGGTGTTGTGTCGGATAATCCGACCGTGTGTATGCTCCATCAGACAATTATTGGCTGAACTAATAACAAAAGTTGGCCCTTCATGCTCACCAATTGTTGGGCAATAAATCTGTTGCGTCGGTTTATCCGATCGTGTGTACGCAAGTCCATCCAACTTAAATCCAAAGTACAAACACGCATGCTCAGAACCAATGCTAAACATCAGACAACAATAGCAGAAGACAGTGGCGGCTGGTGAAGTTTTAGGATGGGGGGGCGCCAGGCCATGCCCTTTTTTGACCCCTCCCACTTCTCATAAGCCCCACCCTTTATAGAATACTCACTCCGTCCTCTGTATTCCACTTGCTTCCACCCATAGTGTCAGGAGTATACAGCCCCAGCATCACAGCACAAAGTATATAGCCCCAGCATCACAGGACTGATTTTACAGCCCCAGCATCACAGGACAGAGTATACAGCTCAGCCTTACAGATCAGGGTATATAGTGCAGCCTCAGTCACAGATCTATTACACCCTCCTGTACATATTACCCCCCCCCCTATACATATTAGCCCCCACCCTGTACATATTACACCCTCCTGTACATATTCTCCCCCCTTCCCTGTACATATTACCCCCTCCTCCCTGTACATATTACACCCTCCTGTACATATTACCCCCCCCCAATACATATTAGCCCCCTCCCTGTACATATTACACCCTCCTGTACATATTCTCCCCCCCTTCCCTGTACATATTACCCCCCCCCATACATATTAGCCCCCACCCTGTACATATTACACCCTCCTGTACATATTCTCCCCCCTTCCCTGTACATATTACCCCCTCCTCCCTGTACATATTACACCCTCCTGTACATATTACCCCCCCCCCAATACATATTAGCCCCCTCCCTGTACATATTACACCCTCCTGTACATATTCTCCCCCCCTTCCCTGTACATATTACCCCCTGCTCCCTGTACATATTACACCCTCCTGTACATATTTTCCCCCTCCTTGTACACAGTACACCCACCTGTACATATTACCCTCCTCCCTGTACATATTACCCTCCTCCCTGTACATATTACCCTCCTACCTGTACATATTACCCTCCTCCCTGTACATATTACACCCACCTGTACATATTACCCTCCTACCTGTACATAGTACACCCTCCTGTACATATTACCCTCCTCCCTGTACATAGTACACCCTCCTGTACATATTTTCCCCCTCCTTGTACATATTACCCTCCTACCTGTACATATTTTCCCCCTCCTTGTACATATTACCCTCCTCCCTGTACATATTACCCTCCTCCCTGTACATATTACCCTCCTACCTGTACATATTACCCTCCTCCCTGTACATATTACACCCACCTGTACATATTACCCTCCTACCTGTACATAGTACACCCTCCTGTACATATTACCCTCCTCCCTGTACATAGTACACCCTCCTGTACATATTTTCCCCCTCCTTGTACATATTACCCTCCTACCTGTACATATTACCCTCCTACCTGTACATATTACCCTCCTACCTGTACATATTACACCCACCTGTACATATTACCCTCCTACCTGTACATATTACCCTCCTACCTGTACATATTACCCTCCTACCTGTACATATTACCCTCCTACCTGTACATTTTACACCCACCTGTACATATTACCCTCCTCCCTGTACATATTACCCTCCTACCTGTACATATTACCCTCCTACCTGTACATATTACCCTCCTACCTGTACATATTACCCTCCTACCTGTACATTTTACACCCACCTGTACATATTACCCTCCTACCTGTACATATTACCCTCCTACCTGTACATATTACCCTCCTACCTGTACATATTACCCTCCTACCTGTACATATTACCCTCCTACCTGTACATTTTACACCCACCTGTACATATTACCCTCCTACCTGTACATATTACCCTCCTACCTGTACATATTACCCTCCTACCTGTACATATTACCCTCCTACCTGTACATTTTACACCCACCTGTACATATTACCCTCCTCCCTGTACATATTACCCTCCTCCCTGTACATATTACCCTCCTCCCTGTACATTTTACACCCACCTGTACATATTACCCTCCTCCCTGTACATATTACCCTCCTCCCTGTACATATTACCCTCCCCTCTGTACATATTACCCACTCTGTACAAATTACCCCCCCCTATACATATTAGCCCCCACCCTGTACATATTACCCCCCCCCATACATATTAGCCCCCTCCCTGTACATATTACACCCTCCTGTACATATTCTCCCCCCCCCCACCCTGTACATATTACCCCCTCCTCCCTGTACATATTACACCCTCCTGTACATATTCTCCCCCCCCACCCTGTACATATTACCCCCTCCTCCCTGTACATATTACACCCTCCTATACATATTTTCCTCCTCCTTGTACATAGTACACCCACCTGTACATATTACCCTCCTCCCTGTACATATTACACCCACCTGTACATATTACCCTCCTCCCTGTACATAGTACACCCTCCTGTACATATTTTCCCCCTCCTTGTACATATTACCCTCCTACCTGTACATATTTTCCCCCTCCTTGTACATATTACCCTCCTCCCTGTACATATTACCCTCCTCCCTGTACATATTACCCTCCTACCTGTACATATTACCCTCCTCCCTGTACATATTACACCCACCTGTACATATTACCCTCCTACCTGTACATAGTACACCCTCCTGTACATATTACCCTCCTCCCTGTACATAGTACACCCTCCTGTACATATTTTCCCCCTCCTTGTACATATTACCCTCCTACCTGTACATATTACCCTCCTACCTGTACATATTACCCTCCTACCTGTACATATTACACCCACCTGTACATATTACCCTCCTACCTGTACATATTACCCTCCTACCTGTACATATTACCCTCCTACCTGTACATATTACCCTCCTACCTGTACATTTTACACCCACCTGTACATATTACCCTCCTCCCTGTACATATTACCCTCCTACCTGTACATATTACCCTCCTACCTGTACATATTACCCTCCTACCTGTACATATTACCCTCCTACCTGTACATTTTACACCCACCTGTACATATTACCCTCCTCCCTGTACATATTACCCTCCTACCTGTACATATTACCCTCCTACCTGTACATATTACCCTCCTACCTGTACATATTACCCTCCTACCTGTACATTTTACACCCACCTGTACATATTACCCTCCTACCTGTACATATTACCCTCCTACCTGTACATATTACCCTCCTACCTGTACATATTACCCTCCTACCTGTACATTTTACACCCACCTGTACATATTACCCTCCTCCCTGTACATATTACCCTCCTCCCTGTACATATTACCCTCCTCCCTGTACATTTTACACCCACCTGTACATATTACCCTCCTCCCTGTACATATTACCCTCCTCCCTGTACATATTACCCTCCCCTCTGTACATATTACCCACTCTGTACAAATTACCCCCCCCTATACATATTAGCCCCCACCCTGTACATATTACCCCCCCCCATACATATTAGCCCCCTCCCTGTACATATTACACCCTCCTGTACATATTCTCCCCCCCCCCACCCTGTACATATTACCCCCTCCTCCCTGTACATATTACACCCTCCTGTACATATTCTCCCCCCCCACCCTGTACATATTACCCCCTCCTCCCTGTACATATTACACCCTCCTATACATATTTTCCTCCTCCTTGTACATAGTACACCCACCTGTACATATTACCCTCCTCCCTGTACATATTACACCCACCTGTACATATTACCCTCCTCCCTGTACATATTACACCCACCTGTACATATTTCCCTCCTACCTGTACATATTACCCTCCCCTCTGTACATATTACCCACTCTGTACATATTACCCCCCCCCCTATACATATTAGCCCCCACCCTGTACATATTACACCCTCCTGTACATATTACCCCCCCCCCATACATATTAGCCCCCTCCCTGTACATATTACACCCTCCTGTACATATTCTCCCCCCCACCCTGTACATATTACCCCCTCCTCCCTGTACATATTACCCTCCTCCCTGTACATATTACACCCACCTGTACATATTACCCTCCTACCTGTACATATTACCCTCCCCTCTGTACATATTACCCACTCTGTACATATTACCCCCCCCTATACATATTAGCCCCCACCCTGTACATATTACACCCTCCTGTACATATTACCCCCCCCCCATACATATTAGCCCCCTCCCTGTACATATTACACCCTCCTGTACATATTCTCCCCCCCACCCTGTACATATTACCCCCTCCTCCCTGTACATATTACACCCTCCTGTACATATTTTGGTGATATCACAGTGGTTAGCAACAGAAGGGAAAGGATTGTGCCTCGATCTATTCCCCATTATTACTCAGTAAAGAAACTGTATGTTTGTACACCAAGAAGAATAAAACTGAGTTGGACCTATTCACTGTGTGGAACTCTGGTTACTAGGAGCAAAGGAGTCAGGGACGAAGTACAGGACTTGACTCTAGGACACCTACACAAGGCCCAATCTATCTGGCCTTCACCTCTCAGCTATGGAGGACATGGGCCGTGGTGTATCTCATCCCTCTCTCCAGCACTGAGACCCCTAGACAAAGAAAGACAAGCCGAGTATGAGAAGGGGAGAGAGGGGTGAGGCCGCTACAGGTATATTTAACATTTTGATTAAACACTGCTCAGTTAAAGAGAACTCCTGAAGTCTTCTGGGAAGCTGATACTTCTGGTAGTGTTGATCTTCTGTGTTACACAGAGTTCTCAGTTGTTTCTCTGCCAATCCCTACATCATCGTTGTGTCCTGTAGTGATGTAGGGCTCAGCAGGAGGAACAACTGAGACCTGCAGGTAACACAGGAGATCGACACTTCAGGAAGTCTCGGTTTTCCACAAGACTTGAGGGGACAATATCCCTTTTTAAGCAGTGCTTGGTGGCACAAGCAACAGCAAATGCAAGTATTTTACATTGTTCTTCATATGGAGCGGCTTTATTTGAACTCTGAGATTGGCAAGAGGGTGACTTTAATGGCAATGGGTTTTGACTAGAACTAAACTAGAAATAGAGGAGCGCGCTCTGCTCTGCTTCTTTATATGTGCAACACGTGTTCTATAACACTACCATTAGCAGGAACTACATCAGCAAACATATTCTGTGCCTGAACAATGTGTAAGACTCAGTCTTCCATTGAAGAATAAAATGTACCAGTGTGGACACAGTACTGCAGGACTTATTTAAATGTTAATGAGAGAGCCTTGGAGAGTGATGGGATTACTAATGAAAGAGTCCCGGAGAAACCAGATATTCTCTGTTCAACGCTTTTATGGTCCAAATACAGAGAAGACTGCAGCAAATGATCATACGCAATCTGCTTATCGAGCGCTGGAGCCCGAATGGGCCACTCTGTAACCGAGTTGATTGTTTTGCCTATAAAGTTAAACATTTTTTTTATTGTAAATAATTGAAGAAAGTTGTTGCTGCCTAGTTCATAGGGAAATGTGTTTACGTAAAAGGCAGCATGGGAGCTGTGTAGACTTGGAACCCACAATGCAGCATGTGAATTGCTGTGCTTGTGCCTTAATAAACTACTTTTCCATCTGCTTGTGTGAAATTAGAATGAATTTATGAGTTTGTTTGCTTAAGAGAGAAGATTTTGTGAAGATTCTAGATTGTCAATGTGATACAATACTGAAATGTTGGTATTATACAAAATATGGAGGAAGGCAAGCAAGAATTGCAGTAACAGATAATAACTTGGGATGGGTCTTTGGAGACGAAGTTGGGGGAAGGTGGGGGGACAAGAGGGAAACGGAGAAGGGAGGGTGGGAGGAGAGAGAAAATTTACTGTGCGTATGTCTATACAGTGTGTGTGATATATATATATATATATATATATATATATATATATATATATATATATGTGTGTGTGGGTGTGTATGTATATACACTATATTGCCAAAAGTATTGGGACACCTGCCTTTACACGCACGTGAACTTTTAATAGAATCCCATTCTTAGTCCGTAGGGTTCAATATTGAGTTGGTCCACTCTTTGTAGCTATAACAGCTTCAACTCTTCTGGGAAGGCTGTACACAAGGTTTAGGAGTGTGTCTATGGGAATGTTTGACCATTCCTCCAGAAGCGCATTTTTGAGGTCAGACACTGATGTTCGATGAGAAGGCCTGGCTCTCAGTCTTCACTCCAATTCATCCCAAAGATGTTCTATCGGGTTGAGGTCAGGACACTGTGCAGGCCAGTCAAGTTCCTCCACCCCAAACACGCTCATCCATGTCTTTATGGACCTTGTTTGTGCACTGGAACTGCCACCCTTAATTTTGGGGTGCACACATGCAATATTTTGGTAACCTATAAAAGACGCGGTTGTGGTGAGTAAATAGATGGCCAACATGCCTAGCAATAAAATTGTATGTTCCTTTGAAACATTTGATACCCCTATTTGATACTATTGTGTTGTGATAGGCTATCTTTAATAAGACATCAGAGATCTTTTAGACCCCTGACTTCTCACCTGCCCTCCGTTGAAGCTAATGGAGCAAAAACAATTTGGCTTGTCAGATTTACACACATTCCTGTCTGCTACAGAAGCTGGGAGTGTGTCTGAACCCCTCTCCTGCTGCTGCCGAAGTATGCCATATGTCAAATCGAAAAAGTCTGGATGGCTGCACACCCAAATGTAAATGCAGAAAATCTAATTTATTGTATTAAAATATTAAAAGCACCATAGATACAGACAGAGGAGGCAGAGAGGTTAACATGTTTCACACTATAAATTTTTGTTTTGGGAAAAAGCACTTTTATAGTGTGAAACGCGTTAACCTCTCTGCCTCCCTTGTCAGCATATCTATGGTGCTTTTAATGTTTTCATACAATAAATTAGATTTTCTGCATTTAGTTTTGGGTGTACAATAGAGTTGAGCGGGTAGCTGGATATTCGGGTCCGGCGGGTTCGGCCGAACTTCGGAAAAAAGTTCGGATTCGGGACCGAACTTTAACCCGAACCCGGACCCGGACCCGGACCCCATTGAAGTCAATGGGGACCCGGACTTCTGACGACTAAAAAGGCTCTAAAAAAGTAATGGAAAGGGCTAGAGGGCTGCAAATGGCAGCAAAATGTTGTTAAGAACATGGCAAGTGCTCTGCAAACAAATGTGGATAGGAAATAACTTGAAAGAACATAAAAAAAATAAAAAATAAAAAAATATGCTGGAGGCCCCCTTTTCAGCAGAAGAGGTACAGGAAGTCATTAAGAACCTCAGAAACTCAACGGCACGATGCCACACATATGGTGGGAATGCCCCAGAATACGCCCTTTCTGGAATAAATTATTTAATTTAATGGATAAGCTAGTGGGAAAATAAAATACTTTGAAATAAAAATGTAGCGGGGTGCTAAATTTAAGGAAAGTGTTTGAGTGGTAAATAGGCTCAAATACCCTAATTCTGTAGGATTCATGGACCATTTTGTCCTCGGGGGACAGTATTGGTGTGCAGTTCCCTGCGGCCTACAGGTGGCGCCTTTTGTGTCCCCTCTTGGCAGTAGTACAGCGGGGCGGGGAACCTGCTGTGCATGCCGGGAGAGCATATAAAAGGGGCAGACCTTTGGCCTGGGGGCTGATGTCCAGTGGGGTCCGCGCCCAGGTGCCTTCGGCCTGGGTGCATGTGTTCCTGTTCCATCTCGGGCACCTTTAGCCTGGGGTGAGGTACTATCCTGGAGTTCTTGCTGCCCTGGGTATGGAGGCCTAGGGGCGGGAGTAAAGCCTGGAGTCCAGAGCCGCCTCGTGTAGGGGACCCTGTTCCAGGGAAGGGAGGATCATTCTGATGGACCGATGCGGGAGTCACGGTGAAGGAATGGTCTGTTGACTCCCTGGAGAGATGTCTTCCCCTTGATATGGGCTAGGTTCGTAGAAGGAGAAGCTCAAGGTCACCTTGGCTGTATCAGAGGCCTTATTCAACCGGCCCGTGGCAGGGGCCTTATACACCCTGGTCTGTGGCTGAGACCAAAGTTCTCCAGGCCCGTGGCAGGGGCCTTGTACACCCGGTCTGTGGCAGAGACCAACCTCAATGTCTGTGGCAGAGACCGTGCGCCAAAAACTGTTTGAGAAACCTAAGCAGTGAAGTGAATGTGCTACGTTTGTGCCTGGACCTCCTCCACACCTTAAGCTGTCCTGTTTCTTTGCTCTAACCTTTTCTATCTGAGTACAGTTTATTTTGCCATGAGAGAATAAGAGTTGGAGTTTCAGCTGGTGTGGACATTGACTTTACTGGCAATTAAAGGACTTGCCTCTACCTACAGTAGAGGTGAGAATCATCCTCTGGAGGAGTTTTGACTCCGGCTGTGGACACGGCCCGTCAAGTACACCGCTCAACCTCTTTATATAGGAGTATACGGGCTGGTAGTGCGGTGTGCCTTTCTCCCTCCTGCGAAGAGCCAACAACATAAAGGCAGGTAAGGGGGAAAGGATCTGTGCGCTACAAAAAAATAAAATAAAAATTTTAATCTTGGCCTAGCAGGACGAGGTCCATATGGAGTAGGAGGTTGAGGTGGCGGTGGATGTGGCTGTGTAGGTGGAAGCGGCGGTGGAGGAGGACGAGGTAGCCAACACTGGTTCAAAAATACAACAATGGCTTGGTAAGGCCGGTGATGTGTCGAATTCTGTCCCCTGTCGAATAGTGTCCGCCCTGTACTGCGCTTGCTGAGTATGTAGGACAAGGGGATTTCAAAAATCTCCCAAGACTAACGGCGCCTGCGTGTTGAGTTCAGGTGAAGGCCACACCATCCGTGGTTCAAGCCGAGCCAAGCAAGGCCGCGATCGAAGCGAGCCCGTGAGGGGCCCTGTTACTATGTGCTACCGTATGTCCTCTTGGATGGTGGGGCTTGAACCTGCACTCACAGCGCAGGCGCCGTTCATCTTCGGAGATTTTGTGAATCTCCTTGTCCTCTGTACTGCGCAAGCGCTGCGCCTGCGCAGTACGGGCCGGGCACAATCCGATGGCCGGACAGTTTTTGTCACAACACCGGTATACATGTCTATTCTGCACAAGGTACGGACAAGTCCTGTGGGATCCATGCCTGGTTCATTTTAATGAACGTGAGCTTGTCCACATTGGCTCTGGACAGGCGGCTGCGCTTGTCTGTGATAACGCCCCCTGCCGTGCTAAATACACGTTCAGATAATACACTGGCTGCAGGGCAGGCCAGCACCTCCAAGGCATAAACGGCAAGCTCAGGCCATGTGCCCAATTTGGAGACCCAGAAGTTAAAGGGGGCAGACCCGTCATCCAGTACGTGTAGGCCTGTGGACACATACTGCTCAACCATGTTGGTGAAATGCTGCCTCCTGCTAAGACGTTCCATCTCAGCTGGTGGTGCTGGTTGTTGTGGCGTGCTGACAAAGCTTTTCCACATTTCGGCCATGCTAACCCTGCCTTCTGAGGTGCTGCCGGTGCCCCGGCTGCGTTGGCGACCTCTTCCTCCTCCTCTGCCTTCGCCTTGTGCTTCCACCGTACGCCCGCTGTCAGGTGGGAATGCCACCAGCAGCGCGTCTACCAGCGTGCGCTTGTACTCGCGCATCTTACGATCCCGCTCCAGTGAGGGAATTAAGGACGGTACGTTGTCCTTGTAACGGGGATCCAGCAGGGTGGCCACCCAGTAATCAGCACCAGTTAAAATGTGGGCAACTCGGCTGTCGTTGCGGAAACACTGCAGCATGTAATCGCTCATGTGTGCCAGGCTGCCCAGAGGCAAAGAAAAGCTGTCCTCTGTGGGAGGTGTATCGTCTGTGTCCTCTGTATCCCCCCAGCCACGCACCAGTAATGGCCACGAGCTGGTCTGAGTGCCACCCTGCTGTGAACATGGCTCCTCCTCCTCCTCCTCCTCCTCCTCCTCCTCCATCTCCTCCTCCACCTCGTCATCCTCCAGAACTGTGCCCTTTCTGCCGGACAATTGTGTACCTGGCGTTTGTTGGTGCAGGAACCCACCCTCGTAGCCACTTGTGAAAGACTGCCCTGAAAGCCTTTGAAATGATCCCGCTTCCTCCTCCTCCTCCTCATCCTCCTGTGCCACATCCTCTTCCATCATCGCACGAAGCGTTTTTTCAAGGAGGCATAGAACTGGGATAGTAACGCTGAGAATGGCGTCATTGGCACTGGCCATGTTGGTGGAGTACTCGAAACAGCGCAACAAGGCACACGGGTCTCGCATGGAGGCCCAGTTATTGGTGGTGAAGTGGTGCTGTTCCGCAGAGCGACTCACGCGTGATTGCTGCAGCTGAAACTCCACTATTGCCTGCTGCTGCTCGCACAGTCTGGCCAGCATGTGCAAGGTGGAGTTCCACCTTGTGGGCACGTCACATATGAGGCGGTGAGCTGGAAGGCCGAAGATACGCTGCAGCGCTGACAGGCGAGCAGCAGCAGGGTGAGAACGCCGAAAGTGCGCACAGACAGCCCGCACTTTCTGCAGCAGCTCTGGCATATTGGGGTAATTTTTAA
Source organism: Rana muscosa (assembly GCA_029206835.1). Lineage (NCBI taxonomy): Eukaryota > Metazoa > Chordata > Amphibia > Anura > Ranidae > Rana > Rana muscosa. The sequence goes on along the minus strand of CM055126.1, from coordinate 190,761,863 downwards.
GGAACCTCTGGACCACCAAGTTCAGCACATGCGCCAGGCAAGGGATGTGCGTCAAACCGGCTAGACCCAGAGCTGCTACGAGATTTCGCCCATTATCGCACACCACCAGGCCGGGCTTGAGGCTCACTGACAGCAACCACTCATCGGTTTGTTGTTCCATGTCCCTCCACAACTCCTGCACGGTGTGGGGATTTTCCCCCAAACAGGAAAGTTTTAAAACTGCCTGCTGTCGTTTACCCCTGGCTGTGCTGAAGTTGGTGGTGAAGGTGTTACGCTGAATGGATGAGGAGGCGGTAGAGGATGAGGAAGCGGAGAAGGAGGAGTTAGCAACAGGAGGCAAACTGAAGCGCCCTGCAATCCTCGGTGGTGGAAGGACATGCGCCAAACCGCTATCTGCCTCAGGCCCAGCAGCCACTGCATTAACCCAGTGTGCTGTTAGGGAGATATAACGTCCCTGACCGTGCTTACTGGTCCACGCATCCGTAGTTAGGTGGACCTTGCCACAGATGGCGTTGCGCAGTGCACACCTGATTTTGTCCCCCACCTGGTTGTGGAGGGAAGGGATGGCTCGCCTGGAAAAGTAGTGGCGGCTGGGCACGACGTACTGCGGGACAGCCAATGCCATCAGGCTTTTAAAACTCTGCGTCTCCACCAGACGGAATGACAGCATTTCAAAGGCCAGGAATTTTGAAATGCTGGCATTCAGGGCCAGGGATCGCGGGTGGCTAGGGGGGTACTTCCTCTTCCGCTCCAATGTTTGGGAGATAGAGAGCTGAACGCTTCCATGGGACATTGTGGAGATGGTCGGTGACCCAGGTGGTAGTGTTGCTGGCAGATCCTCTGTTTGCGGGGTGACAGGTGCCACTGTCACTACAGAGGTGGATGAAGAGGCCGAGACTGCAGCAGAAGAGGAAGCAGGAGGAGCCAGAGACCTTTCTTGGTTTCTGAGGTGTCTACTCCACTGCAGCTCGTGCTTTGCACTTAGATGCCTGGTCATGCAGCTTGTGCTCAGGTTGAGAACGTTTATGCCTCGCTTCAGGCTCTGATTGCACAGCGTGCAAACCACTCGTGTCTTGTCATCAACACACTGTGTGAAGAACTGCCACGCTAGGGAAGTCCTTGGACCTGGCTTTGGTGTGCTCGGTCCCTTGCTGCGTTGGGCAGTAGCAGATGTACTGTCTAGGGGACGAATGCTCCGTTTTTGCACCCTGCTCCCTCTTCTGCTGTGCTGGTGGCTCTGTGCGACCACCGCCTCTTCCTCCGAACTACACTGGTCACCTGCATAACGTTGATTCCATGTGGGGTCGAGGACCTCATCGTCCTCCACATCATCTTCCACCCAGTCTTCACCCCTGCCCTCCATGTCTGTCTGCACAATTGCGAAAGCAGCAGCAGTTGGCACCTGTGTTTCGTCATCATCCGAGACGTGCTGCGATGGTCCTCCCATGTACCCATCATGAAACATAAGTGGTTGGGCATCGGTGCACTCAATCTCTTCCACTTCTGGGGCAGGGCTAGGTGGATGGCCCTGGGAAACCCTGCTAACAGAGTCATCGAAAAGCAGAAGAGACTGCTGCATGATTTGGGGCTCAGACTGCTTGGCTGATTTGCAAGGGGGTGAGGTGAAAGACTGATGGACATGGGCTTCAGGTGCCAACTCTGATCTTTCAGCAGAAGAGTGGGTGGGAGACAATGTGAAGGAACCCGAGGCACTGTCAGCAACCCAATCTACTATCGCCTGTACTTGTCCTGGCCTAAACATTGGTACAGCCTCATTAGGCGCGACAAAATACCGCCGCAGGCTCGGTCGCCTACTCGCACCTGAGGAAGGTGTTTCACTTGTGCGTGTAGCTGGCACAGATCCACCACGTCCTCTCCCTGCAACAGGAGCTCCACCAGCAGCACCACGACCGGGGCCACCACGTCCCTTTGACCTTCCCCTCATATTTTCCAAATTTAGGATCTTGCCCTAAATGGCGTTTTTTGGAAGACCACAACACACCCACAGTACGTAATGGCTGAAACGCACAGCTACAGAACTGCAGAAAATGCTATTCAAAAAAAAAAAGGTTTTTTTTTTAGTATAGCACAGTACAAGGAAAATATATAGAAATTGTTTTTTTACACACACCTCCAGATGTGTATTTCACACTGCAAAATATTTTCTGTGGCCCTAAATGGCGTTTTTTGCCAGACCACAACACACCCACAGCACGTAACCGCTGAATCGCACAGCTACAGAAAATGCTATTCAAAAAAAAAGTAGGATTTTTAAAACAGCTTACCTGTAAAATCCTTTTCTTGGAGTACATCACGGGACACAGAGCAGCATAGTCATTACTATGTGGGTTATATAGAATTACCTTCAGGTGCTGGCACTGGCAACTTCCAAAACAGGAAGTACCCTCCCCTATATAAGCCCCTCCCATCCGGGAGTACCTCAGTTTTGTAGCAAAGCAATACGTGTCCCCAAAAGAGGGGTGGGAGCTCTATGTCCCGTGATGTACTCCAAGAAAAGGATTTTACAGGTAAGCTGTTTTAAAAATCCTACTTTCTTGTTCATACATCACGGGACACAGAGCAGCATAGTCATTACTATGTGGGACGTCCCAAAGCAATGCCACATGAGGGGGGGGATACACCATACATAAGCTGGGCGCCATCAGGCATGAGGATCTTTTGCGGCCTGCAACACACTGCGCCCAAAGGCGACATCCTCCTGACTTCTAACGTCCACCTGGTAGAACCTAGTAAACGTGTGTACTGAAGACCATGTTGCGGCCTTACAAATTTGCGCCAGGGAGGCCTGGTGATGCACTGCCCATGAAGTTCCAACTGCTCTCGTGGAGTGCGCCCTAACTTTGAACGGAGGCGGTCTACTTCTCAAGCCATAGGCTTGTATTATGACCTGTCGAATCCACTTGGCTAAAGTAGATTTTGATGCTGCCTGACCCTTTCTGGGGCCTTCCGGCAGAACAAACAAAGAATCCGTTTTACGAATCTGAGCAGTGGCTTTTAGATAAGCTTTAACTGCTCTTACTACATCCAAAGAATGCAATAACTTTTCCTCTACCGAGCTTGGTTTGGGGAAAAAAGAAGGAAGAACCACATCCTGGTTCAAGTGAAACCTCGATACCACCTTAGGAAGAAAGGCTGGGTGAGGACGTAATACTACTCTGTCCTTATGGATAACCAGATATGGCTCTTTACAGGACATGGCGGCTAATTCTGACACTCTTCTAGCCGAGCATATGGCTACTAAAAATATCAATTTCCTGGTGAGTAGAACCAAGGAAATGTGCCGCAAAGGTTCAAATGGCTGCTTCTGCAGAACCGACAGAACCAAATTTAGATCCCATGGGCATATGGGAGCCTTAATCGGTGGAATAATACGAGTCACACCTTGCATAAAGGATTTGACAAGTGAATGCATAGCCAGGGGCCTTTGAAATAGTATTGACAAGGCCGAAACCTGGCCCTTGATAGTACTTAAGGCAAACTTCCTGTCTACAGCCCACTGCAGGAAGTCCAGAATTCTGCCTATAACGTACTTACGTGGATGCCATTTTCTGGCCTCGCACCAAGTGATGTACGCCTTCCAAACTCTATAGTAGATCTGCCTGGATACAGCCTTCCTGGCATTGATTATAGTTGATACCACAGAGTTAGAGAGACCTCTCTTCTTTAGGATGTGGGATTCAATAGCCAGGCCGTTAAACTTAGAGTTAGTAAGGAAGGGTGGTATATCGGTCCTTGCGAAAGCAGGTCCGGACGACGTGGAAGGGTCCAAGGACTCCCCACAGACATTTTGATGATCTCCGCGTACCAGGCCCTTCAGGGCCACGCTGGAGCCACCAGGATCACCGGCTTCTTCTCCAACCTGACTCTGCGAAGGAGTCGAGGCAACAATTGTAGCGGAGGGAATGCATATATCAGTCTGAACTGATCCCAAGGGAACACCAGAGCATCCGAGCCGCAAGCGAGGGGATCCCTTGTCCGGGAGACAAATCTGTCCACCTTTGCGTTGAATCTGGATGCTAGCAGATCTACATCCGGTGTTCCCCGCCGCTGACATATTGCTCGGAAGACCTCGGGATGAAGGGACCATTCCCCTGGGCATAACTGTTGGCGACTCAGAAAGTCCGCCTTCCAATTCTCCACCCCTTGAATGAAGACAGCTGATATACATGGGACATGCTTTTCTGCCCATTCCAGGATGTGACTTACTTCCCTCTGGGCTGCACGACTCCTGGTGCCTCCCTGATGATTGATATATGCCACTGCTGTGGCATTGTCTGATTGAATTCTGACAGGGGACCCTTGGAGTCTGGATGTCCAGGCTACTAGGGCGTACCGGGCTGCTCGTATCTCTAAGAGATTGATGGGCAGGGTTTTTACTACATTTGACCATCTGCCCTGGAGAGACCATTGCTCCAGTACTGCCCCCCAGCCTATAAGGCTGGCATCTGTAGTGACCACCTTCCAAGATATCGGGCTGAAGGGTTTTCCCTTCTGGAGATTCTGGGGGATCAACCACCAGCAGAGACTCTTCCGAACGGAAGGGGACAAAGCCATCGGGAAGTCTAGAGCCTGAACTTTTCCGTTCCAGGCTGACAATATGGCCCTCTGTAAATTCCTTGAGTGGAATTGGGCGTATGGCACAGCTTCGAATGATGCTACCATCTTTCCTAGCAGCCTCATGCACAGGCGTATGGACGGCTGTCTTTTTGCACAAAGCAGACGGACCAAGGTCCTCAAAGAGGATACCTTGTCTAGAGGTAAGAAAATCTTCCTCTGGTCTGAATCCAGCCGTAGCCCTAGATATACCAGGTTTTTCACTGGCTGTAGGGCTGACTTGTCCAGGTTGATGACCCAACCGTGAGACTCTAGATACTTGATTTTATCGACAATTACCACTTCTAGCTTGGCAACTGAGTGGTCCATCAACAACAGGTCGTCTAGGTATGCCATTATCGTTACACCCCGTGTTCTTAGATCGGCCAACAGTGGGGCCAGAATTTTTGTGAACACTCGTGGTGCTGTGGCCAGACCGAATGGTAAGGCTCTGAACTCAAAATGGCGCCCTTCTACTGCAAAGCGTAGGAATTTTTGATGACCTGGAAAGATGGGAACATGCAAGTAAGCATCTTTGATGTCGATCGAGGCTAACCATTCCTCCCCTTGTAGGGCAGCGGTGACCGATCGGATCGACTCCATCCGGAAAGACCGGACGTTTAGAAATTTGTTTAGACTCTTTAGGTCCAATATGGGTCTTATGTCCCCGTTTGGCTTCGGGACTGTGAAAAGGTTTGAGTAGAAACCCAACCCCCACTCTTCCATAGGAACCTCCATAATTACTCCTTGGAGCAATAGTTGTTCTAACGCCAATAGGAGAGACCCTCTTTTCAGAGGGTCTCTTGGCATGCCTGACCACATAAAATGGGACGGAGGAGACTCTTTTAACTCCAACTTGTATCCCAGAGTTACTGCGGAGAGCACCCATCTGTCTTTGATCGTCTCCCGCCAGGTCTCTGCGAACAACTGAAGTCTTCCCCCCACCCGTTTGAGTGGGGGCAGCCCTTCATAGGCTTGACTTGGAGGCTGGTTTAGTACCTCTTCGGATCCAGGGCTTTTTATTACCCTGTGGCTGTCCCTGATTTTTACCTCCTGAGTTTGACCGAGGAGGCCGTCGGAACTGCTTAGTAGCAGACGTCGCAGGGATAGGAGAGGTAGTCCTCTTAAAAGATGGACCCCTAGACCTCTTTTTACTCGGTAAGAGAGTACTTTTACCACTGGAAATCTTCTGGATATACTTATCCAGGTCTTCGCCAAAAAGGCGTTCCCCATGAAATGGGAAGCTAACTAAGAGCTTCTTACAGGGAGCTTCAGCAGACCAGTTTTTGAGCCACAGAAGCCTACGCATATGTACCAAAGACAGCGTGAGGCGGGAGGCCTGATGGATAGAATCCTTGATGGCGTCAACCGCAAAGCATAATGCTCTAGACAGATCAGCCAGAGCCTGGGCCTGCTGGTCTGGCAAATCCCTCAGGACCATTTTCATTTGATCCTTTAAAGCTTGGCAGACCCCAATAGCTGCCACTGCTGGCTGTGTAACAGCCCCTGCTGTGGAAAAAGCAGATTTTAATAAAGATTCCAATTTTTTATCCACTGGATCTTTGAACATTTGAACATTATCTACTGGACATGTCAGTGATTTGTTCACAGAAGAGATGGCTGCATCCACCGTAGGAACATTCCATCTCTGGGTGAACTTTTCCTCCATGGGATAGATCACCGGAAACCTTTTAGGCGGAACAAATAGTTTATCAGGATGTTCCCAGTCCTGGTATATAAGTCCTTCCAATAATGGATGTATTGGAAAGGAGCAATTAACCTGGGGAGCTTTTAGCGACCCCAATGAGGAGACAGCAGTAGTTGATGGTTCAACAAGAGGCATTTGAAATGCAGATCGAACCATGTCAGTTAGGGTCTGGACCCACAATCTTTCAGTCTGTGATGCTGAAAATGGTTCATCTACTGTCGATTCCTCAAAAACAGAGCTAACCTCCTCCTGATCCCCTTCAGGTAGGTCGGTCCCTTCCTGGGACTGTTGCTCTGCCAACAGGCACTCTAATGGAGGTGATGGAGATCTGGCGCACTTTCTTTCCTGTAGAGAAGAAGCGATCAATGCAGCCAATCTCTGCTCCAATCCCTCCAGAGTTGAGGAAAAAACCTCCTCTGTTATATATGCAGGAGCAGGTGGACTGAGGACAGCCGCAGTACCTGGCACTCCCGGGGGTTCCTTATGGGTATTAACCTCTGATTTCTCAGGGGAGGAGGGTGCAGATGACTGCTCCAGATCCTCAGAGCCCGATGGAGACCCCCTACACTTCCTGAGAGGTATATCTCTGAGTTTTTTAGGCGGCATATTCCTTAGTTCAAAGCTGAGGTATTCCAGCCGCAATACACCCCTTACTGAAATAGTCTAATGCAATTTGCTGCTATGTACATCAGTGGGTGTCTACTAATGCGTCTTTCTGGGGATGCCTGTATCAACCGCCCGCTGTAAGCCCCTATACCATGCTACCAGCTCCTTTTCATGCTCTGTGTCCATAGCAAGCAGCGTGGACTGAGTCCTTTTATCTTGCTGGGACGCCCGCACATGCGCAGAAGCGCTGGGCGCACAGAGCGCGTCATCCGCCAGGCTCCGCCCCCTTTTTTGAAGCTAAACCTTATAAAAGGAAAGCATGTGTGCGCGCGCGTGCACGTGTGCGCTCTTGGCGCCATGTAGGGAGAGGAGCCAGGGTCCCTGTTTCACCAGGACTCGGGGATGGAAGGAAACTACTTGGCAGCATGACAGAGGAATGCAGCTTCCCTGATAGAGAGCTCACTCATCTGCCTGGACTTTCACCATGGAAGGAATAGTCCCAAGAAAAAAGACGTTCCACAGCGGCCTCTAGTGGACAAACACAGGTACCGCACTTTTGTCTTTTTTTTTTTTTTTTAAAACCTCCTTTATGAAAAAACATTTCCAGGTTTACATTTTTTTTTTTAAAACTTCCCTTATGAAAAAACATTTCTAGGATTTCTTAGGCATATACAGCTATTAGCGGGAATACCCTTTAGGTAACAGGCAGAAAGACATATTAGGCTTGGGGGTCCCCTCAATAGAACCAAGTTCCTGAGGGGCCCCCACTTACCTTTTCCACGCCGCAAGACTTTGTTTGGTCCACAGAAGCCCAAACTTCACCTCTCACGGCAGGCATTGTACTAGACCTTCAGGGACCGGGTTCCCAAGGATTCCACTCCCCTGGACCTGTATAGCACCCTGCACAGATAGCCTCTTGGTTTTGGGTATGACCAGAGCTCTGGATCCCAGGGTCCAGCCCTCCTAAGAGAGGCATTACAGGCAAAACCCTGCTCTTCTCTGCAAGGCCCGGGTACCGACCGTTTAGCTATGAAGCTTTTTTGGTCGGATCCGGAATAGCTTGCTAAGGCCCAGAGAACCTGTACACAAGCCCAGATGAATACATGTTAACCTTGGCCAACACCTTAGACACTGGCAAAAAACTGAGGTACTCCCGGATGGGAGGGGCTTATATAGGGGAGGGTACTGACTGTTTTGGAAGTTGCCAGTGCCAGCACCTGAAGGTAATTCTATATAACCCACATAGTAATGACTATGCTGCTCTGTGTCCCGTGATGTATGAACAAGAAAGGTTGTTTTTTTTAGTATAGCACAGTACAAGGAAAATATATAGAAATTGTTTTTTTACACACACCTCCAGATGTGTATTTCACACTGCAAAATATTTTCTGTGGCCCTAAATGGCGTTTTTTGACAGACCACAACACACCCACAGCACGTAACCGCTGAATCGCACAGCTACAGAAAATGCTATTCAAAAAAAAAGGTTGTTTTTTTTAGTATAGCACAGTACAAGGAAAATATATAGAAATTGTTTTTTTACACACACCTCCAGATGTGTATTTCACACTGCAAAATATTTTCTGTGGCCCTAAATGGCGTTTTTTGACAGACCACAACACACCCACAGCACGTAACCGCTGAATCGCACAGCTACAGAAAATGCTATTCAAAAAAAAAGGTTGTTTTTTTTAGTATAGCACAGTACAAGGAAAATATATAGAAATTGTTTATTTTACACACCTCCACATGTGTATTTCACACTGCAAAATATTTTCTGTGGCCCTAAATGGCGTTTTTTGACAGACCACAACACACCCACAGCACGTAACCGCTGAATCGCACAGCTACAGAAAATGCTATTCAAAAAAAAAGGTTGTTTTTTTTAGTATAGCACAGTACAAGGAAAATATATAGAAATTGTTTATTTTACACACCTCCACATGTGTATTTCACACTGCAATTTATTTTCTGTGGCCCTAAATGGCGTTTTTTGCAAGAGCACAACACAACCACAGTATATAACCGCTGAATCGCACAGCTGCAGAGAATGCTATTCAAAAAAAAGTTTTTGTTTTTTTTTAGTATAGCATAGTACAAGAAAAATATATAGAAATTGGTTATTTCACACAACTAGAGATATACACTGCAAAATATTTTTTTTGCCCAAAAATAGGTCTTTTTTGCGCACAACAAAGTGCCTTTTTTTTTTTTTTTGCAACAGCACAATAAAGTGCCTTTTTTTTTTTTTTGGGGCCCAAAAATTGGTCTTTTTAGCAAAAGCACAATAAAGTGCCTTTTTTTTTTTTTTTTTTTTTTCTGCCCGAAATGGGTCTTTTAGCAAGAGCACAATACAGCCACAGTATGGAATAGGTGTATCACTCAACGTAATGCAGTGCTGGTGCACTGAGCTTGCAACACAAACAGATAAACCTATGCAGATCGCTGAGCTATTATATCTCTCAATCTGGACTCCTATCTAAATCTCTCTCCCTGAAAGCACAAACAGGATCCTGCCCCTACACTACACTACACTACACTGTCTCCCTATCTTTTCTATCAGTAGATTGCAGAATCAGGACTAACTCCTATCATATAATTCTCTCCCTCACAGCAACAGCAGCCAGGATCCTTTCCCTACACTGTCTAAAAGCAGAGTGACGATCTGTGCTGTGTGCCTCTTTCTTATATAGAAGCTGGTCACATGCTGGGTCACATGTTGCACTGACCAATCACAGCCATGCCATTAGTAGGCATGGCTATGATGGCTTCTAAGGGCACACCAGCTAATCAAATGGTGATTGGCTGGCCCCTGAAGCATTTCTAACTGCGCCATTAAATTCCCGAATCCGGACCCGAACCCGGACTTTAGCGCAAAATCCGGGTCCGGGTCCGGGGTCGGGAAAACGCCAAAATTCGGTACGGACCCGAACTTTACAGTTCGGGTCCGCTCAACACTAGTGTACAACCATCTAGACTTTTTCTATTTGAAGTATCTCAGCCAGTGACGGGACAAGGTCATCTAGAGCTCAGGATGAACATGGCAAACTTTGGAACAGCTCCGATCATATGGTCTAAGAAACCGGAAGCGACACGCATTCCGTCACTTCCGGTTCTGCTGATTACAAACAAACCCTTCATTGTTTGAAAAAAGCATCTGATCATACTAATGTTGGTAAAAATTTAAAAAACGAAATTAAAAAAATATATAATAAAAAAAGATTTTTAAAGTACCCTGCCATTTTTTTCTCTGGGGCCTTTGCTTTAAAAAAAAATATATAATGTTTGCGGGATTCCAAGTAATTTTTGGGCAAAAAATACAGATTTTGACATGTAAACAAAAAGTGTCAGAAAAGACCTGGTCTTCAAGTTGTTAAGGGCACTGGGAATGCCGATATACCAGTCCTACTCCTAATTATCCCTACTAAAGTCATTTACAAAATGACTGGCAGACTCTGAAAGGTTTACAGACATGGAATGTAGTGTGTTGAACCATGATGTAATGCCTAAAGTTTATCCAAAACCACTATTTTGGATAGATTTGAGAACAGTCAAAATGCTGTCCTACTGACACAATGTGAAGTCAGAGGAAATCTCTCCAACATGGGAGAATCCACTTTTAGAAAAATATTACCAAGTGCCCACATTTCAATATTTTCCCTATTTTCCTGTTCTAGTAGCATCTCCAAATGTTATATTTTTCCTTTCAGTCCTGGTGGCAGTGGTCACTGCATGGGACAAATGGCGAGTTTGAATATAGCCACAGAGGAAAATATAGCATATGCTACCAGGAGTTGCCACTCTATGCAAAGCTTAAAAAACGTGGCTTTAGATGTACTTTTTATTGTCCTCGGGGTGTATGTGTGTTATTTTTAGAATCTTCCTGCTGCTCAAAGCTGCTTCATGCTTTTTCTTGAATTAACACATGTAAATGGAATTCAGAATAATGAACAAAGCTCCAGTATAAAATGTGCATGTTATGAACATCTAGGAAACAGAAATAATACTTCTCGCAAATGTCCATGTTTTGGAGTCTTACATCTGTTGTATATACTGTATGCTAGACTGAGGATCAGCTACTGTACATAGAATTGACCAGAGAAGTGAACACAATGCAATGTGATCACAACATGTACTATATATCATCACTGATCCCTGGTTACATTGGCACAAAGATGCCAAAGTGAAAGAACCTAAGCTATACCTTACCAAAGCTAAGCACACTAGGGGGTTATTTCCACCAGAAGGACATGGGTTAATGGAGCTAATTTTGAACAGAAGTCACAGATTTATGGGGCTTATTTACAAGAGACGTATATTGGTTAATGGGGGTCATTCACAACACAAGGACAAAGATTAAAGTGGCTTGCTTCCAACAGAGGGACATGGGTTAAAAATGCTCATTTTGTTTTAATATTATAATTTCTATTAAATTATCGGCACAAAAATTCAATTTTACACAGATTTACTTGAAAAAAAAAACCATTTACACATTCTATGATATACAGTAATATTTTTCCCTCAATTACTACCTTTATCAACCATAGGTTATACTTATGAGTTCAGTTTTTCAAAGACCCTATCCAAATAGAAATGCCCCCCAACAAAGACCTTACACAGAAAGAGAACAAAGAAAAACATTACACCTCGTCCCAACAGCCCCTAATTTATTCAGTCCCAATTTTAATCCAATATTTAACAAAGCTCTCTGGATTTAAATGATAAACCAAAAGATCTCCACAGGGACCACACTTCCAAAAATGTGGCATAAAATAAAAAATAGATACTGAAAGCGCTAAAATGGTGCAAAACGTATTACAGATACAAATATGTGGTATACATAAGATGACCAAATGATAAAAGCCGCAATCAATCAATATGTCTATTAACATAAAATGATTTTAAAATGTGATATTGATGCGCTATAAACCAACCTTAATTAAATAAAACCGTGACCAGATAAATTAAATACCTGTGACCAAAGTGCAAATAAATGTGCCAACCTGCATATATATGTGCAAAATACAGAGACAATTGTGCAATATAAAGTGCTCAGAAGAACCCCAATGGGTAAAAACAGTTCAGTGCAATACAAACAGCCTCAGAAAAAACACTCCTGATAATACTCCTCCGCACCAGCTCCGTGGAATATAAACACATGCAGTTTTAGGATCCTATAAAAGACCAACTAAAGCACTCCTTTACTTCATCCCTTTTTATCCAGCTGATCACAAACCGGGATGGCTGTTTGATTTTTGACTGGAGCAGTATCAGCGGTGAGCTCACAATGAATGAACCATAGAAGGAAAAAGAAAAAGACCCATTGCGCAATACTGTATGACCCGAAGGCAATGATGTGTTGCATACGGCGCTCTCACTCACGTGACCAAAAATCAGTTATTGTATAGATAGCCACAGTTCAGCTCAGTACGAGTGCTTTCCTTCACTGCTCCGGCTTCCGACTGCTCAGAATGCCGCCGGCAGCGTGACTAGGCTCCACCCCCTACGTGTTGCGTCACACGTCACGTGACTTAGTCATGGGTATGCCATGTGACAGGAAAAACAGTGTATTTATACACAGTGGCGTACTAGTTGCCATGACGGCAGTAAGGGATCATTAGAACATCATCGCTGACAGGCACTATGCTGTTTTAACTTTATATAAGTTTATACAGATAGTTGAACTTTAATCGTCTCTAATAAGACTACATAAAAATCAATATATAAAACACATTTTAAAACTTATTTAACCACTTAACGACCGCTCACTGTATATATACGTCGGCACAATGGCACCGACAGGCACAATCACGTAGAGTGTACGTGATTGCCTTTGTACAGTTGGGGGGTCCGATCGGACCCCCCTTCTGTACAGTGAGCGGTCGGAATTCGTTGGGGAGCGATCCGACATGAGGGGACGGCCGTTCGATTCCGGCCACCCCCCCCCGCGATCGCTCCGGGCGAATAGAAATGCCCCCTCTGTCTGTCGAATGTACACACAGACAGAGAAAGCAGGAGGAAGTGATGTCATCTCCTGTGCGGCGCTCACATATACCGAGCGCCGTACAAGAGAAGACATCAAGGTTAGTGCACAAACACTACACTAACACCAGCACACATAGGCACATAAATCGCCCCCCCCCAGGCCCCCCCAGATCACCCCCAGCCCCCAGTCACAGTGTCACTGATTGCAGTGACCATTTATTTACTGGTCACTGCAATCAGTGACATTTGTGACTGTAAAAGTGTCACTACATTTAGTTTTAGGTCCAGTGTAGCCCCCTAACCCCCCCTAATAAAGGTTTAACCCCTTGATCACCCCCCAGATAACCCTTTCACCCCCTATCACCACTGTCGCTAAGCGATCATTTTTCTGATCGATGTCTTAGCGTCGGTGATGCAGATCGGTAGCCAGTATTTTTTTTTAGGTTCGCCGCAGGTTTTTATAGCGTCAGGTACCCCCATAAATTATCTAATAAAGGTTTAACCCCCTTGATCGCCCCCCAGGTAACCCTTTCACCCCCTATCACCACTGTCGCTAAGCGATAATTTTTCTGATCGCTGTCTTAGCGTCGGTGATGCAGATCGGTAGCCAGTAATTTTTTTTAGGTTCGCCGCAGATTTTTATAGCGTCAGGTACCCCCATATATTATCTAATAAAGGTTTTAACCCCCTAATTGCCCCTAGTTAACCCTTTCACCCCCTATCACCATATAAGTGTTACGGGTGACGCTCGTTAGTTAGTTTGCTTTTTATAGTGTCAGGGTACCCGCCGTATATAACCCAATAAAGGTTTAACCCTCTGATCACCCGGCGGGTGATATCAATTAGGTTTTAGCGTCAGAGATGGTCTGAGTCACACCCCAGGCAGCGTCAGGTTAGTGCCAGTAGCGCTAACACCCACGCGTGAAGCATACACCCCCCTTAGTGGTATAGTATCTGAACAGATCAATATCTGATCTGATCAGATCTATACTAGCGTCCCCAGCAGTTTAGGGTTCCCAAAAACGCAGTGTTAGCGGGATCAGCCCAGATACCTGCTAGCACCTGCATTTTGCCCCTCCGTCCAGCCCAGGCCACCGAAGTGCAGTATCGATCGATCACTGTCACTTACAAAACACAACACACATAACTGCAGCGTTCGCAGAGACAGGCCTGATCCCTGCGACTCCAGTGCTGTAGGAGGTGATTTCACCACCACAGTTAAAAAAAAAAAGCAAATATGCCGAAGCATTGGGGCAGCAGGGGCGGAGGAGTGATTTTGCTCCTAATGCCGCGTACATACGATCGAAATTCCGACAGAGGCTTGCCCGTGGAAAAGTCCGACCATGTGTGTGCGGCATAACTTTTTTGCGGGAGGATGCCCCCATGCTTCGGCATATATAAATGGTGCATGTATGCCCATCATTAGAAGTGGGTGGATGAAGGGCGGTATTCTAATGGTGGGCATACCCACCGATCAATCTCTTTTTTCGTTCAGCCACCTGGCTGCATGAAAAAAAAAGATTACAATACATGTCCAACAAGGACCAGCAACGTACTGGTATGTTGCTGGAATTTGATTGGTTATACCAGATTTATGCCTGCGGGTTTAGGTATCATCTTGGTATCATTCTTTTCAGCCAGCGGCCGGCTTTCATGTAAAAGCAATCCTAGTGGCTAATTAGCCTCTGGACTGCTTTTACAAGCAGTGGGAGGGAATGTCCCCCCCCCCGGATATAAAAAGCGCCATTGGGAAATTGGGAAAGCATTTTATCACACCGATCTTGGTGTGGTCAGATGCTTTGAGGGCAGAGGAAAGATCTAGGGTCTAGACCCCAGTTTTTTCAAAAAAAGAGTACCTGTCACTACCTATTGCTATCATAGGGGATATTTACATTCCCTGAGATAACAATAAAAATGATAAAAAAAAAAAAATATGGAAGGAGCAATTTAAAAATAAAATAAAAAAGCAAAATTAATAATAAAAAAAAAAAAGCACCCCTGTCCTGCCCTGCTCTTGCCCAATGGCGAACGCAAGCGTCGGTCTGGCGTCATATGTAAACCGCAATTGCACCATGCATGTGAGGTATCACCGCGAAGGTCAGATCGAGGGCAGTAATTTTAGCAGTAGACCTCCTCTGTAAATCTAACGGGGTAACCTGTAAAGGCTTTTAAAGGCTTTTAAAAATGTATGTAGTTTGTCACCAATGCGCGTTTGTGCGAAATTTTAAAGCATGTCGTGTTTGGTATCTATGTACTCGGCCTAAGATCATCTTTTTTATTTCATCAAACATTTGGGCAATATAGTGTGTTTTAGTGCATTACAATTAAAAAAAGTGTATTTTTTCCCCAAAAAATGCGTTTGAAAAATCGCTGCGCAAATACTGTGTAGAAAAAAAAAATGCAACACCCACTATTTTATTCTGTAGGGCCTTTGCTTTAAAAATATATATAATATTTGGGGGTTCAACATAATTTTCTTGCAAAAAAAAAAATGTTTTCATGTAAACAAAAAGTGTCAAAAAGGGCTTTGTCTTCAAGTGGTTAGAAGAGTGGATGTAAGCTTCCTAATGTTGTGTATAAAATGCCAGAACAGTTCAAAACCCCCCCAAATGACCCCATTTTGGAAAGTAGACACCCCAAGCTATATACTGAGAGGCATGTCAAGTCCATGGAATATTTTATATGTTGACACAAGTTGCGGAAAAAATATTTTTTTTTTTTTTTTGCACAAAGTTGTCACTAAATGATATATTGCTCAAACATGCCATGGGCATATGTGGAATTACACCCCAAAATACATTCTGTTGCTTCTCCTGAGTACGGGGATACCACATGTGTGAGACTTTTTGGGAGCCTAGACGCGTACGGGACCCCAAAAACCAATCACCGCCTGCAGGCTTTCTAAGGGTTTAAATTTTTGATTTCACTTCTCACTGCCTATCACAGTTTCGGAGGCCATGGAATGCCCAGATGGCACAAACCCCCCCAAATGACCCCATTTTGGAAAGTAGACACCCCAAGCTATTTGCTGAGAGGTATTGTGAGTATTTTGCAGATCTCGCTTTTTGTCACAAAGTTTTGAAAATTGAAAAAAAAAAATAAAAAAAAAAAATGTTCTTTCTTCATTTTTCAAAAACAAATGAGAGCTGTAAAATACTCACCATGCCTCTCAGCAAATAGATTGGGGTGTTTACTTTCCAAAATGGGGTCATTTGGGGGGGTTTTGTGCTATTTTGGCATTTTATGGCCTTCGAAACTGTGATAGGTAGTGAGGAGTCAAATCAAAAATTTGTGCCTAGAAATCCTGAAGGCGGTGATTGGTTTTCGGGGTCCCGTACGCGGCTAGGCTCCTAAAAAGTCCCACACATGTGGTATCCCCGTACTCAGGAGAAGCCGCAAAATTTATTTTGGGGTGCAATTCCACAAATAACCATGGTATGTGTGAGCAATATATCATTTAGTGACAACTTTGTGTAATTCTTTTTTTTTTTTTGTCATTATTCAATCACTTGGGACAAAGAAAAAATATTTAATGGGCTCAACAGGCCTCTCAGCAATTTCCTTGGGGTGTCTACTTTCTAAAATGGGGTCATTTGGGGGGGTTTTGTACTGCCCTGCCATTTTAGCACCTCAAGAAATGAGATAGGCAGTCATAAATTTAAAGCTGTGTAAATTCCAGAAAATGTACCCTAGTTTGTAAACGCTATAACTTTTGCGCAAACCAATAAATATACGCTTATTGACATTTTTTTTACTAAAGACATGTGGCTGAATACATTTTGGCCTAAATGTATGACTAAAATTGAGTTTATTCGATTTTTCTTATAACAAAAAGTAGAAAATATCATTTTTTTTCAAAATTTTCGGTCTTTTTCCGTTTATATCGCAAAAAATAAAAATCGCAGAGGCAATCAAATACCATTAAAAGAAAGCTCTATTTGTGGGAAGAAAAGGACGCAAATTTAGTTTGGGTACAACATTGCATGTCCGCACAATTTACAGTTAAAGCAGCGCAGTGCAAAATTCTGAATTCACCTCTGGTCCTTTAGCTACCAAATGGTCCGGGGCTTAAGTGGTTAAAAACCTTATATTGCATATCACTATTTTCACATATATACATTTAGTACCCCCTCCAGTGGTGTATAATAGTACTGCACCAAATGCATGTATAACCTATAAGATAGCTTAATGTTACTCAGATATGATCAATATAAATATACAACCAAATATCATAATACAACAATTTCATACAGGGAGAGATGCTCAATATTTATAATAATAAAATTCTACAATAAGGACCCATATTATAAGAATAAAAATAAAATTAAAATCAAAATACATAAAAAAGCAGATTAATAATTGAATATGAAACAATTAAGATCAAATTCGATGTTTAAGCCGTTGGGTGCAAGGGTACGCATTTCATGTATCCATCTGGACTTGCTTTTACTGAGGTCCCTCACTTTATGGCTCCCCCTCCAATGGGGTGTAAATTTTTCAATCGCCCAAAATTTTAATTCTGTGGGGTTTTTTTTGATGACAGCATGCAAAATGGCGCGAAACACTATGTTTGGGAACCCATTCTCAATATTTTGCACATGCTCCCTTATTCGCTTCCACATAGGCCTTTTTGTTCGGCCTATGTATTGGAGTGAACAAGAACACTCCAACGCATAGACCACACCCTCAGTCCTACACGTAATCAGATCTTTAATTTCATAGCTTTGTTGTGTGGCATTTGATTTGAATTGGGAGCATTTTTGACCATTCAAATTAGTTTTCCTGCAAGCATAACATCTTTTGCAAGGGAAGAACCCCTTACCCTGAAAAAAAGTAAGTGTAGTCAACCTAGTTGGTGGATCAGGTACATTTTTGGCAACTATATCTCTAAGTGTAGGAGCTCTCCTATATATGATCCGGGGTACTATTGGCAATATACTCTGTAATTGACTATCAGCCTTGAGTATTGGCCAATGCTTTTTGAATATAGATTCAACTTGTCTGTGTTGAACATTAAAATTCATTATAATGGGTAGTTCTTGAAAGGATGTGGTTTTCTTTTCTTTATCCTGCACAAGAGTGGCCCTAGGTATCTCCAAAACTTCTTGTATTTTATTATTGACAAATTCTTCATTGTTACCCTTTGCAGTGAACTTCTTTCCCATCTTTGCTTGTTCCAGAAAGACTTGTTCATCCGTGCAATTTCTCCGCAGTCTGATCAACTGTCCCTTTTTGGTATATTAATAAGCCATGGCTCAAAATGACAGCTATCTACTGGAATGTAACTGTTTCATTCTACTGGTTAGAAATAGGTTTTTGTGGTTATTTAATTTCCTTCCATTGAAATTTCCAAAGCCAGAAACTGTATAGTTTTGTTGCTCATTGTATACGTTAATTTTAAATTTTGTTCATTCTCGTTCAATTTTTCAAAAAAATGAACTAAAGTGCTCTCATCCCCCTCCCAAATTACTATGCAATCATCAATGAATCTTCTGTATAGCGTTAGTTGTTCAGGTATATTTTCATAAATGGCAGACTCCTCCCACTCGGACATGAAAATATTTGCCACACTGGGTGCATACTTTGCCCCCATCCCGATTCCATTGAGCTGTCTATAGTAATTGGAGCAGTGCCAGAAGTAATTGTGCTGGAGTCCAAAAGCCAAACTTCTTAGCACAAACCATTTTTGTTTAGAGATGAGATTGCAAAATTTATCCAGGGCCCATTTGGAGGCCCTAATAGCATCTTCATGATCTATCACCGTGTACAATTATTATATAAGATGGCTCATTTGTAACAGAAGGTATGGGTTATTGAGGCTCATTTCCTACAGAAGGAATGGGTAAATAGGGCTCATTTCTAACAGAAGGACATGGTATAACGCTTTTAATTTCCAACAGGGGGCATGGAATAATGAAGATCATTTTCAACAGGACATGGGTTAACGGGGTTATGTTTCAACAGAAGGAAATGGGTTTACACAGGTTGCATTTACACATGTTGCTATGCATTTTGCAAAGCGTTGACGTAAATGGCAAATTGCAGGTCAACAAAGCCAAATACAGCATACAATAGTTTTTTTCCTTTGCACCTAAATATTACCCATTGGTGGGCAGAGAACAGGCCAAAACTTGATAGCAGCAAACAAATACTCTTGCGCATGAGCGTGATGTCCGGGTTATCTAATGTTCAAAGGATATTTCCTCAGGTCTTGCTGCCCTCCAGGATAGGGGTATCCTAGCAATCAAGAGAGGGAATAGAGAAAAGAGGGCGCACCAACCAAAACTTGGCTGCGTCTCTGCCATCAACAAACTCCTCCATGGTTGGGCTGCGGACCTGGCTACACCAGACTTAGACTTGTGCCAGAACACACCTGTGCTCTCATAGGAAAGGCCTATGATGATCAAGGATTCTCAGTCAAGGGCTGAAACATGGAACACTGCGTTCTCCTGGAAAAGGCCTACCATGATCAACACATACTTCTGGTCGTGTGGTCAAACATACTGTGCTCTGGTTCCATTATTTCCAGTGCTTGTCCCTTGCTGCTGTACACCAAAGAGAATATGAATGGGTGAGTACATACCTACAAGGGAATAATAAGTGAAGACCTCACGCCAAATAATGAAAATAAATACTAATTAGAGCTGCACCCCTAAAAAAACTGAATGAATACCCATAAAGTGCAATGTAAAATTATATAGCAAGGGGGCGCTAATGAATATATAAATTACAACTAATATATAAACAAACACGTTTGAATTATTAAGTCAAATATTAAATAAGAATACATGAGATAACAATTGGTATGAACATCAGCTATTGATGTGACTGAAAATAGTGAAACAAATCATATGTGATATCGGCAAGTGAAACCAATAAAATATAAAAACATCCAGTGAGTGAATCGTGACTAATCCATAATAAAGTCCATAGAAAGTGTTCCAGTAAGTTCTTTGAAGTGAAACCTTCACCAACACAAATACGACACCCGAAGTGCTATGGATGGATGGCCGCTTACCCCAAGATGTTGACCCCTTTAGCTTCAAAGAAAAAGCCTCCCTTTCAAGGAGATTTGGCTTTTGTATCTGTCTTTCATAGGCAGTACAAAACAATTGAGCGTACCTTTCAGAAATTTTGGCCCATACTCCTTAAGGATAGAGATTTGGTTAATGTACTTCCCACAAAACCCAAATTTATCTATAGACGAGCACCAGGGTTAAGAAACCTGATAGCGCCCAATGTCCCTGGCCCCCCATCAAAACCCTTGACTTTTTTGGATGGATCTGGTTTCCATTATTGTACAAGGTGTAAATCTTGTCGCACAACCACCCGATATGGCAAAAAAATCACCAAGTTTCGGTCCTCTGTTACACAACAAGAGTACCAGGTCAAACCCCTAATTACGTGTTATTCTAAGTACGTCACATACGTTCTGGAATGTCCATGTTCCCTACAGTATGTGGGACGTACAACACGAGAATTAAGGGTTAGGATCAATGAGCATGTTACCAATATCTCCAAAGGATTTCCGAATCATAGTGTGTCACGGCATTTTGACCGGTATCATGCTAGAGATCCTCGTCTGCTTACATTCTATGGGATTGACAGAGCGGTGACCCATTGGAGAGGCACAGAATTGAAAAAAGCTATTTCTCAAAATGAGACCCTATGGCTGTATCGTCTACAGACGATGCAGCCACAGGGACTCAACATAGATCTAGATTTAAATTGTTTTTTAACAAATTATTAATTTCCCTCTGGTAGTCCATTTTAAATTATAGTTAAATATTTTTTAATTAATATATTTTCAATTTTTTAAATATTATTTTATTTTAGCATTTTATATTGCTTCATCTTCCCGCTATTTTTATTAAATAAAAATTTATGTTTTAGGATATATGTTGTATATTCTAATATTCCTGTCATATAATTCAAATTTAATTTGTTTTTAAATGTATTGCTGATGTATTGTGTTCTTGCGTTGGTGCCCATGATCCGGCACTGAGGCTGATACGATAAGTTTTTCAGCCTGTCTTGATTGACAGGCATATAAAAGACCGCCCATTCAGTGACCCAGTACGCTTCCTGATGACGATTTAACGAAACGTACGTCGAGGCGGTACTTGGTCACGTCTTTCACCATATTTCCGGTCCTTGCTGGTTAGCCGCTGTAGCAGGTGGAACGCACGCCAGCTCTCTACACGGACGGACGGAACGAATTGGCTTCTACATGCCTTCCAGCCTCAGCTCCGGGTTAAGGCACCACGTAATGTAAGCAGCCATTTGGCTTTCTCTATTATTGTTTTTATAATTTATTAAACGGGATTACACTATTTTTGGCATTATTCGTTTTATCTGCATATTCCAATCGAATGTACCCTGGGGAGTCAGACGGATTTGGGATCACAATCCTTTTACTAGCAAGTGGCATCTTGCAATAAGCGTTATTTGACCCTTTTTTAGCTAAAGGGGTCAACATCTTGGGGTAAGCGGCCATCCATCCATAGCACTTCGGGTGTCGTATTTGTGTTGGTGAAGGTTTCACTTCAAAGAACTTACTGGAACACTTTCTATGGACTTTATTATGGATTAGTCACGATTCACTCACTGGATGTTTTTATATTTTATTGGTTTCACTTGCCGATATCGCGTATGATTTGTTTCACTATTTTCAGTCACATCAATAGCTGATGTTCATACCAATTGTTATCTCATGTATTCCTATTTAATATTTGACTTAATAATTCAAACGCGTTTGTTTATATATTAGTTGTAATTTATATATTCATTAGCGCCCCCTTGCTATATAATTTTACATACCTACAAGGCCCCAGAGCAGATGGTTTTGCAAGACACTGCAGTTACTCCATGATGAAGAGTACCTAAAAGGTTAGTTCACCTTTACCAAAAACTACCTATGCGGGTAGGGGGCACTTGTAGATAAAAACAAACTGTGCAGCTTTGACTAATACTGGATAATGCCCTTACTAGGTATAGGCCATTTACGTTCCTCCTAAAACCTGCTCATAAAACTCAGAGGTGGCATTATGTCACCCTGCTTTGTGTCTTGGATAAGATACTCCCATCTGTTATTACTCACCCCAACTATCACAGGAGTGAGCTTTCAAACCCCTTTACATGTGTGGTCTGCTATCTGTCGCAACATCATTAAGCTCAGAGCTACTCCCACAGGGAATAGGGTGCATGGGGGGGGGGTGGAGTTTAGGAAAGCTTTTCAGCCAGGCTTCAGGAGGTACGTAGATGGTCTACACCAGGAATATGCAATTAGCGGACCTCCAGCTGTTGCAAAACTACAAGTCCCATCATGCCTCTGCCTCTGGGTGTCATGCTTGTGGATGTCAGATTCTTGATATGCCACTTGTAGTTCTGCAAAAGCTGGAGGTCCGCTAATTGCATATCCCTAGTCTACACCTATAGCAAGGACATTATTTGAAAGCTGCACAGTTTGTTTTTATCTACAGGCAACCTTCACCTGCCTAGGTAGTTTTTTGGTAAAGGTAAACTAACCCTAAAAGGCGTGAGTATCTTATCTTCCATGGCCACTATAAGTATCTAGATGGATGTAAATCTTTTTTTTACTTTTATCTGAAATCTTGGTAATGTGACTAGAGGTGTCAAGGACATCTTTTATCTAGCAATATTGGCATTGGATCAGTAAATTCTTGATATGCTCTGTGACCTATGAAGCCCCTGACAAACAAAATGGCTGACCGTAATTCTCTTCTTTTAGCCTTGAGCTCCATAGCAACAGTTCCATATGTACTTTCTCTGCCACTCAGTGAAAATTTCAAGCCCACGTATATATTCCAAGACTGTACACATGTATAATTTCATAGATGAGTGAGCCTGTCTCTTACATTGCGCCCCAGGGGAACCGCGTCACTTATTTTTAGCATCTCTGGCTTTACAGACTGTAATGGACTGTCACTCTCTGATGTCAGATATTTACTTTAAAGTTGGTTTTTGGTCACAAGACTTTAAACTTCACTTATTTCTTGGACTGACAGTGACAAATGTGACCAGATGACAGAAAATCAAAAGTATAACTTTTAATCCATGGACTGGACTTAGAAATTGAAAAATCAAGACTCTAAAGTTTTCAGTAGTTGTGCTTTTTGTGACATAGATTCTGTACATCTAGTCTCTTTGGGCCATTCTAATTACTTGGCACCTAAAGGGGGAGGTTTGTAAAGAATTGACATTATTTAATTGAAATATGGGTGTGGCAAGGCACAATGATTTGTACATTAAAAAAATGACAGGAATGTACAATTTAGGTCTTGAAATGTGTGTTCTGCATCTGTCCACGAAATATCGTAGACACATGTTCTGCTGTAACCTTCAACATTCTACTACAACACAGTTTCCAAACCAGAATTTACCAACTGCCCATGGTCTGACATTATGGAAGTTCACTGATGAATTCTTTACTGACTGTAGTTCTCCTTTTAAAGTGTTACTAAACCCACAACAGTAAAATCAATGTGTATATGCAGCACAGCATGCTTGTTATACTCACTGTGGAACTTAAGTTAATCCCCTGCATTGTGTTTTTGGGGAAAGCCAGCTAGCACAGGCAGAGTAGCCGACCTGCACAGTTGTGTCTTTTATGCTGGAGAGAAGTTTCTTCTTCTCAGAGATAGCCAGGTCACATGATATTGACATCACACATGTGGGCGTTTATACAGGCTGCAGTGAAAGTCTCCACCTTCCTGAACTCTCAGCCCTGAAGAAACTGTGCAATTTACAATGTAACCCTGGTATACAGATCATCCAAAAAGGTATATAGTGGCAGTATTTTAATGTAAAAAGATTTATAAGCTGTGGGCACTGTGAGGGGGGGGGGCAGATGCATTATTTTCATATTACTGGGTTTAGCAACACTTTAACCACTTCTCTACTGGGCACTTAAACCCCCTTCCTGCCCAAGCCATTTTTCAGCTTTCAGTGCTGTCACACTTTGAATGACAATTGCGTGGTCGTGTGACGCTGTACCCAAACGAAATTTGCGTCCTTTTTTTCCCACAAAAAGAGCTTTCTTTTGGTGGTACTTGATCACCTCTGCGGTTTTTATTTTTTGCGCTATAAACAAAAGAAGAGCGTCAAGTTTGAAAAAAAAACGATTTTTTACTTTTTGCTAGAATAAATATCCATTTTTTATTTATTTTTTTAAATTTTCCCCAGTTTAGGCCATAACGTATTCTTCTACATATTTTTGGTAAAAAAAATCGCAATAAGCGTATAGTGATTGGTTTGCGCAAAAGTTATAGTGTCTACAAAATAGGGGATAGATTTATAGATTTTTTTTTTACGAGCAATGGCGGCGATCAGCGATTTTTATCGTGGCTGCGATATTGCGGCGGACACATCGGACACTTTTGACACATTTTTGGGACCATTCACATTTATACAGCGATCTGTGCTATAAAAATGCATTGATTACTGTATAAACATGACTGTCAGGGAAGGGGTTAACACTAGGGGGCGAGGAAGGGGTTAAATGTGTTCCCTATTAGTGATTCTTACTGTGGGGGGAGGGGACTGACTGGGGGAGGTGACCGATGGTTGTCCCTATGTACAAGGGACACACCATCGGTCTCCTCTCCCTGACAGGACGTGGATCTGTGTGTTTACACACAGATCCACGGTCCTGCCCGATTACTCGGCAATCGCGGGTGCCTGGCCGCCATCGCGGCCGCCAGGCACGCGCATCGGGTGCCCAGTGACGCGGCGGGCGCGCGGGCCCCCTAGTGGATTTTGAAGGCGCGACGTCATATGACGTCCGCCCAGGATAAGTGTCTTCCTGCCGCCGTCAATTGACGGCGGCCGGTTGACAACTGGTTAAGGAACCTGAAAAAATGTGACCTCTGCTTTTTCCAAAAGATTTGAAATCATGTTATCTCTTTAGAAAGCCAAAACATGTTACGAAATAGGACTGCTGGATAGTTAAGAAATAACTAGCTATTCAGCAGTCCTATCTATCTGCCTTTTGCGTTTTGGACACACAAAAATTGCAAAAGCGGTAGATCTACTAAAACCGAAGCACTCAGAATCTAGTGCAGCTGTACATTGTAGCCAATCGGCTTTTAACTTCAGTTTGTTCAATTAAGCTCTGGCAATAAAACCTGGTAGCTAAATGGCTTCTGTACAGAGCTGCACCAGATTATGTACTCTTCAGTTTTAGTAGATAACCCCCAAAGTGTCTAGCATCTTGCCTCTACAACTCTTAGGGCCATGTCAGATGGGCAATATATATCATTGCTGCAATAAAGAAGCTATTTACCCCATGGGAATGCTCTCTCACTGTTTCAGAATGCTATAATCTCCATCACTAGCAAGGGGACGACTTCTCGCTCTTCCAACCAGTAAGTAAGCAATTCTAAAGAAAGGGGTGAGTTCAGCCTTCTTTTGTATGCTGTGCTTAATTATGAACTTCATTATAACATTGGCCCCATCCTACAGGTGCTTTATTTCAAAACTCTACGATGATCATAAATGCCAAATGCATACAACCAAATATCCTCCATGTTTACTTGTGACCACTATGACTAGTGTTGTCCTCCACTTGTTGATACCTATTGGCTTCCAAATAGCAAACCTTAAAAGAACAACCTTTATAGTGTGTATTAACCAAGTTGATCGCAAGACTGAGAAGAAGGTTGACATGAGGTGGACCTCAATTCCAGCTGCCGGCCCAAACCATAAGTCAGCCTTTCTCAACCTTTTTACTCCAGAGGAACCTTTTTTACATAATTTTTTTGTGTCTCAGGGAACCCCATCTAAAACTATATAATCAGGGTCAGAAGGAAGAAGGTCCCTAACATTAATGGTCAGTGGAAAGAATGATCCTTCTACAGTAGTAATCAGAATTCCACCCTTAGATAGCTAAAAAGTTGATTGGCGTAATTTCTGCCAAGTGGTGTTGGACCTGGAAATATGCAGGCATCATTAGATTGCAAGTTACATAGCCACAGCTCAAGGAACCCAAATTAACCATTGGAGGAACCCTAGGGTTCCACAGAACCCTGATTGAGAATGGCCGCCCTAGGAAATAACTTTTTTTCAAAGATGATCTTCATGAGCAAAAACAGATGCTGGTAAATAGCATTCAACACGTGGACTAGGTGCAACATTGCGCAGAAAGCAGAGAACACACAGAGTCCAAGTTTGGCACCAGCAATATTTTGTAGAAAAGTTCAGCAAGTACAAAAAGGCCCCGTGAGGAAGCACACCCGACTGGAGCCACTTTCAATTGTCACAGCGGTGGAAAAGCAGTTTACAGTGCCTGCTACAGGGAGCAAAATGCGGACTGGCCCATCCACACAGGGGCGGATCCAGAGTCTTTTCTCTGGAGAGGCTCTGCCCAAAAAAAAATTTTTGTGGGAAATTTATCGGGGAAATGGCTGGTGTCGGCGCTTCAATCATCCCAGCACCATGATTGTTATGGTGTCAGGATGATTGAAGCACATTATTTATATTATTACAGTGTAATATACTTGACGTAATTGTAGCCGTATTAGTGCAATTGTGACATAGAAAATTAAGTACTGTCCGTGATACTTTTTTTATTTGCACTAACATAGAATTTTTCAGGACAAGCTTTCGGGGTATAAAGCTTAATACCTTTAATACCTTTAAGAAGGGGACATACCCCGAAAGCTTGTCCTGAAAAATTCTATGTTAGTGCAAATAAAAAAAGTATCACAGACAGTACTTAATTTTCTACAGTGTAATATAAAATTAAATAGTTCAATGCAGAATCAGTGGGAGTCCCCAGTGTGTCACTTGCCACCGTCGCCTGTAATTAGTGGGAGCCCTGAGCGTGTCACTTGCCACACGTTGCGGATTGTCACTTGCCACACGTTGCGGATTGTCACTTGCCACATCACCTGCCACACCTTGCGGATTGTCACTAGCCACACCTTGCGGATTGTCACTTGCCACGTCACTTGCCACGTCACCTGCCACGTCACCTTGCTGATTGTCACTTACCTGCCACCAGATGCGGATTGTCACTTGCCACGTCACCTGCCACACCTTGCGGATTGTCACTTGCCACATCACCTGCCACACCTTGCTGATTATCACTTGCCTGCCACCAGATGCAGATTGTCATTTGCCACGTCACCTGCCACAATTTGCGGATTGTCACTTGCCACGTCGCCTGCCACACCTTGCGGATTGTCACTAACTTGCCTTGCCAGAGTCAGGCAGCAGAGAGATAATGTAATCTCTCTGCTGCCTGTACAGTAAGGGCGGAAGTCACTGCAGGAATGCAGGGCAGGCACGGGCGGTGAGAGATGATCTCATCTCTCTGCTCCCCCGCTCCCGGCTAGCTGATTGGCCAGCTGCCTCACTGAGCCTGCTCTCTCACTCTCACCTGCGCTGCCAACACACTGAGCAGCACGGTCTGCCCACGAACCGCGCCGCCTGCCCACAAACCGCCCCGCAAGCGGAGCCGCCCGCTTTCTTACCCGTCTGTCTTCCAGACACCATACTTTTCACATTTGTAGAGGAGGCATGGGGCTACATGTGTGCCAAGTTTGGGGTCCAGGAGACCTACGACCGGCCGGTACCGGGTCTGCAAAGTCACCGGAGAAATTACCATTTAACATTGGAGTCTATGGAAGGGGTGCCCGGCTTTAAAAATTCAGTGCTCCCGGGCCGTAGGTCCCCCAGACACCAAACTTTGCACACTTGTAGAGGAGACATGGGGCTACATTTGTGCCGCGTTTGGGGTCCAGGGGACCTACGGCCGGTACCGGGTCCACAAAGTTCGGGAGATCAGGCGCAAAAAAAAAACAAACAGAGCAAGCAAGTGAGTGTGACAGATGGTCTCGGGGGGGGGGGCAATTGCCCTGTTGCCCCCCCCTGGATCCGCCCTGCATCCACACCCAAAGCTATAGGCAGAAATTGACAAATTCCTCAGTAACCTTTCCCTGTCTCTAAGTACTGTCCCTACCAGATGAGGAACCTTTCCCTATGCTAGCCACTTGCATAAAGTGTGCTGACCCAAGATGGCCACCAAAGCCACATGGGGCGCCTGCATCCAAACGGCTATTGCCCCTCCTTGTGATCAAGGAAATCCTAGAGTAATTGAAGTAAAAGAAGATTGTTCACACACCATGGAAGGAAGAACTTCTGTAGAATAGTTACTTTATAGTCAAAGTGCCAAAGGAAGTAGACAGGACGTTACAGGAACATTTGGTAGACCGGTTTCACAAGGATAACACGTGCTTGTAACCAAGTTCCCCCAACTTCCTTCCCCAACTGCATTGCTGCTGTGGTCGAGCGCCACCTGCAGTGGAGAATATGGACTGCACCTGCCTACAAACATATTCACACAGCTCCCAGCTATCACTGGTTTGGAGAGGCAGTCCCTTATTTAGAACAAAACTCTCCAGCTCACAGTCTCCGCTCTAATTCATCCCAAAGGTGTTCTATTGGGTAGAGGTCAGGACTCTGTACAGGCCAGTCAAGGTCCTCCACCCCTAGCTGGCTCCTCCATGTTTTTATGGACCTTGCTTTGTGCACTGGTCCAAATCATTTGGTGGAGGGGGGATTATGTTGTGGGGTTGTTTTTCAGGGGTTGGGCTTGACCCCTTAGTTTCAGTGAAGGGAACTCTTAAGGCAACAGCAAACCAAGACATTTTGGACAATTTCATCCTTCCAACTTTGCGGGAACAGTTTGGGGATGGCCCCTTCCTGTTCTAACATGACTGCACACCAGTGCACAAAGCAAGGTCAATAAAGACATGGATGAGCGAGTTTGGGGTGGAGGAACTTGTCTGGCCTTCAGAGTCCTGACCTCAACCCAATATAACACCTTTGGGAAGAATTGGAGCAGAGACTGCGAGCCAGGCCTGTTCTAGCTCCAAAGGGTGGGCCAACTCGATATTGAACCCTACGGATTAAGACTGGGATGCCATTAACCTCCCTGGCGGTATGATTCTGTCAGATTTTTGGTGCTGAAAGCGGTACCATTATTCTGCATGGAAATTTGGCGTTTTATATTGCAGGCCTGTAATTCTTAGGAATAACTCACTTAAATCTGTCCAAACCAAAGTCTAGTAGACATCTCGGGTATGATAAAGTTCAAAAAACAAAATTATACATTATAATAAAATAAATAACTATAAAATAATTATAACAAATATTAAAATAATAATAATAAAAGTGTTTTTCAGTGTTTGATGACGAATTTCCCCACAAATCGCTATCGCTTAATTCTGCGAGTGATTCTAATTTATTATCGCTGTTTTTTAGCTGGTCTAAAACCACTTTTGACATAAAGGGACACTTTTTGGTTGCTATGGACAATCTCCAGTTTCTAGGCAGAAAGAAAAGTTTTTATTATATAAAACTGGATGCAGGACACTGGGCAAACCACTAGGGACAACGGGGGTGTGTAATTATTACATACAGTACTGTAATCTGTAAGATTACATTATACTGTATGTATACTATGTGTTTACTTTTTTGAATTTGGCGCCGATCTCCATCCCCGTGCGTCGTAACGTCGCAGGGAACGGAGCTCGGCGGCACTCGGAAGTGTGTGAATCGAGCGAGGAGACACGGCTCGATCACACAGCGGGGAGGCATCGCAGGATCCAGGGGACAAGGTAAGTAACTCCTGCCTGGATCACTGCGACGCAGCCCGAGTCTGGCTCGGGGTTACCGCTTTTGGTGCTGAAATTTAACCCCGAGCCAGACTCGGGAATACCGCTAGGAAGGTTAAAGTTCATGTGTGTGTAAAGGCAGGCGCCCCAATACTTTTGGTAATATAGTGTATATATGTGATCAGTCCCTGCCCTCAAGGAGCTTACAATCTAGGGTCCCAAACTCACATTCATATGCTAAGCCAATTTAGACAGGAACCATATAAACTATCAGCATATCTTTGGAGTCTGGGACAAAACCGGAGTACCCAGAGGAAACCAACACAGGTACAGGGAGAACATTTAAACTCCAGGCAGGTAGTGCCATGCTTGGGATTCAAACCAATGACCCTAGTGCTGCCTGGTGGAAGTGCTAACCCCTTAGCCACTGTGCTGCCCTTTTGGAATTTTTAGTTTAGCAGCTTAAAAAAAAATGGCTGGATGCATTTCTAAATACAGTACAGTATAAGGATATTAACATGTATAAGTAATAGTACCAGAGATTACATAGTTACATAATTAGTCTGGCTGAAAAAAAGACACAAGTACATCCAGTTCAACCCACAGGGAATATCCCCCCCCCCCCTTTCCTACCTTACTGGAGCAAGTTGGACCATGCACATACATTATAGGGGTCTCTTTTTTTTCTTCCTCCTGGATCATTTGTGAGTATATAATTCTGTTTGTTTTTATTTTTTTCTATTGGTTGAAATAGATGGACTGTGTCCTTTTTCAGCCTGATTAACTATGTAACTATATATGTTTTTGTTACTGAATTGTTGTGCCAGCAGTTAACTAATAAAAATGTGACAACTTGTTACTACTGGCCATATGTGTCCAATTTGAATACATCACACAGAATGGATGAACTGGTCATCATGCCCAAATGAATGTGGAGTATGCTGCTTCATAGTGACAGATAAACACAAGTCACACTCATAGTAATTTAGATTGTTTGCAGTTAGCTTCCATCTAACTCCTAACACATGTTACCCAGATTGGTTTCCTCGAGGGAAGCGGGGAGATATAATGGACTTTTTCTTTCTATAGCATTGTGTGACTGATCTCATCTCCAGCTCTGTATAATATCAGCAGACATCTATATGTAATACTATGATGTCACTTTCTAAAATTAATTCTCTGTGGGTTACACGGCTTGCTAATGCTGGGAGTAGAACAGGTGTCCTGGTGTTATAGATATTACTAAAAAAAATAAAGACTCTAAGGCCTCATACACAATATAACGTGTGAATATCAGCAGGCCTTTTCATGCGTTGACCTGGGTTGCGTTAAAGCAGCACATTCTTTTTTTGGAAGGGCTTTCTACGTACTTCATCGCACAGTAAATTACTATGTATGGCAGGCACAATTTAGCATTGATTTCCATGTATTGTGGTGTGCTGTATATGTGTGCTGTGGCACATTTAGGAATAAATTACAATGTATCAAAATGGAACTACATTATACTGTATACAGTGGATCCTCTGATTACGAGCATAATCTGTTCCAGGAGAATGCTTGTAATCCAAAGTACTTGTATATCAAAGCGGGTTTCCCCATTGAAGCCAATATAAACTAAAATAATTAGTTCCGCATTGACTTCAATGGGATGCAATACAGCATGCGGCCAGAGGGGGCAGGGGGCGCCGGAGAGCCTTGGAAACGGCCGAAAAGGCCGAGGACACGTCGGCTGACCTCGGAAAGACTTTGTTTCCGAGATTTGCCAAGGTCAGCTGTGCTGTCCTCGGACCTTTCCGTGCATTTCCGAACGGTGCCGATCGGCTGCGATAGGTGACGTTCGGCTCTGTTCGGCTCCGGCGCCCCCCACCTCAGGCCAAAAGCGGTACTGCACACCGCTTTGGCCTGAATCTTGCTCGTTTTGCCAGACAACACTCGCAAACCGAGTTACGATTTTTTAAAATACAGTACTTTTGTTGCAAAACGTTCGTTAACCATGTTACTCGCAATCCGAAGTTCCACTGTACCATGTTTCTGTACATAGTGGTGATGTGCATTAAAGCTGAAGTGTAGATATGGCAATTTTTTCATTGTTCCAGCTTGAACCCATGTAAGTATGTATGGGCCATACCTACCTGTGGGATCCCTGAGAAAGCTTAAAATCGTGGCAGTAGACAATGCTACTCCAGTGATCACCTCTAGATTTTCGGGTCCCATGCCAAGTGACTGCCTGCTGCTTACTAAACAGAGCATCACTATAATATAATTTAACAACCACTATGCTTAGCAAGGACCCCATTTTTTAAATGATTATTTATTTGAGAGATGGAATGTAGAGTCTTACCGGATAAACGTGAAAAAAAAAAAAAAAGGTGACATTATTGTGGTACCCAACAACCCTGATAGCTGTGGTGAAATACACTCTCCGGCCACTTTATTAGGTACACCTGTTCAATTGTTTAGTAACACAAATTGCTAATCGGCCAAACACATGGCAGAAACTCAATGCATTTAGGCATCTAGATGTGGTGAAGGTGACTTGCTGACGTTCAAACTGAGTAACAGGATGAGGAAGAAAGTGGACCTAAAGTGGAGGTCCAGTTGTGTAAAAAAAAAAAAAAAAATAAAAAAAAAATTTAAAGTCAGCAGCTACAAATACTGTAGCTGCTGACTTTTAATAAGCACACTTACCTGTCCAGGGTGTCCGCGATGTCGGCCGCCCGAGGCCGATCCCCCCTTCGAATCGTGTGCTGGCACTGCCATCCTCACTAAGGGAAACAGGCAGTGAAGCCTTGCGGCTTCACTGCCCATTTCCTACTGCGCATGCGCGAGTCGCGCTGCGCTTTGTGAATGAGTGGATGTCTTCTGGGACACACACATGTCCCAGAAGACAGCGCGCCCCATTTCCCAGGAGGCAGCGCGAGGAGGAGAAGAGAGAAGATCACCGCGGAATAGGAAGTGGCAGATTAGGATGATCTGCATAGCAACAGCCATTTCTGGCAAGTATAAAAAAATATATTTTTTCACATTTTTTTTGGAGCCTTTATGGCTTTTTTTTTTCTTTTTTTTTTTTTAGGGTGGACCTCCGCTTTAAAAGATAAGTATGGGAATTTTTTTTTCTCCCCATAATCATACTTACCTAGGTGGTTGCAGCATTGGTCCGATGCTGCATCTGTCCCCCGCCGCCTCTGCACTGAGAACTGAGCTATAGAACAATGCTGATGGCTCGGTTCTCTCGGCTCCCTGAGCAGAGAGCTGCTGACTGTCAATTAGCATCTCTCCTGCTCTGCTCCTCCACGCTTACTGGAGCGCTGAGCTATGAAGGGGAGGGGAGTGGCAGTCTGTCTCGCTGAGAGACTGAGACGGCCATCAGTCCAGGCACCTGGTGTATCCAGAGTCAGGATGACGCGGTGCCTGGACTGATTCCTGTGACGTCAGCAGACTTCAGACCGCACTCTGCAGAAAATGGGTCACAGGAGTGCAAAACTAATTGCACTCCTGTGACCCATAGGAGAAGTCCAGCCAAACGAGCCCAGGCTGGACTTCTTCTTTAAGTGACTTTGAACGTGGCATGGTTGTTTTTGCCAGATGGGCTGATCTGAGTATTTTAAAAACTGCTGATCCACTGGGATTTTCACACACAACCATCTTATGGGTTTACAGAAAATTATCCAAAAAGGAGAAAATATCCAGTGAGTGGCAGTTGTGTGGAGGAAAATGCCTTGTTGATGTCAGAGGAAAATGGGTAGACTGGTTCAAGATGATAGAAGGGCAATAGTAACTCAAATAACCACTCGTTACATCCAAGGTATGCAGAATACCATCTCTGAATGTACAACACATCAAACCTTTAAGCAGATGGGCTACAGCAGCAGACGACCACACCAGGTGCCACTCCTGTCAGCTAAGAAGAGGAAACAGAGGCCACAATTTGCACAGGCTCACCAAAATTGGACAATAGAAGATTGGGAAAACGTTGCCTATTCTGAGTCTCGATTTCAGCTGTGACATTCAGATAGTAGGGTCGGAATTTGGCGTAAACAACATGAAAGCATGGATCCATTCTGCCTTGTATCAACGGTTCAGGCTGGTGGTGGTGATGTAATGATGTGGGGGATATTTTCTTGGCACGCTTTGGGCCCCTTAGTACCAATCCACGGCCTACCTGAGTATTGTTGCTGACCATGTCCATCCCTTTATGACTACAGTGTCCCCATCTTCTGATGACTCCTTCCAGCAGGATAATGTCACAAAGATCAAATCATCTCACCAGTATCTTGAACATGACAATGAGGTCGCTGTACTCCAATGGCCTCCACAGTCACCAGATCTCATCCAATAGAGCAGGAGCAGGAGGTTGTTGAAACGGGAGATTCACATCATGGATGTGCAGCTGACAAATTTACAGCAACTGCGTGATGCTATGATGTCACTATGGACCAAAATCTCTGAGGAAAGTTTCCAACACCTTGTTGAATCTACGCCACCAAGAATTAAGGCAGTTCTGAAGGCAAACGTGGGTCCAACCCGGTACTAGCAAGGTGTACCTAATAAAGTGGCTGTAACAAAAAGCACCCATTAGTCAGTTTTTGGGCAAAAACAATCTAAGGTCATTTTACAGGGGAGGGGGCAGTACTGATGACAGACACACGTGACCCTATCAGGAGCATAGTTCCTAAGTGATGTTTGAAGTGTACCTCCAGGTAGATATAAAGGTACAAATTAAAGTGGAACGAAACCGCAAACAATTTTCTCAGTCGGGCAACAGGAGCTTTTGGCCATAATTTGTCCCTATGCAATGCATATTGGCTCATTATGGAAGACTCACTTGGCTAGTGATCCCCTCCAGAGCCGTGCTGCCAGCACTCTGGTTAATCACGGGTGCTGCCATCTTCTCCCAGTCTTCTTTTCGGGTTCTGACTCTTCAGACTCTTGTTTGGCCAGGCCAGATGATGTCCCTCTTGTGCATGCGCATGGGAGTCGCATCACCATGGCATAAATATATGCTGAGTTGCACATGCACAGCTCAGTGTACATAAACACTGACAGGCAGGGTTTATGACTAAGGATGAGCTCCGGCGTCTTCGCACAGCCCACGTGTAGAGCCCGCCAGGAAGTCGGCACTGCGCTGCGCTTATCACAAGCAGTGAGACATTTCCCGATCTCTGCAGCCGCATATCGGGAAATGTCTCACTGCCTGTGATTAGCGCAGCGCAGTGCCGACTTCCTAAGGGGGCTCTGCACGTGGGCTGTGCGAACATGCCGAAGCTCATCCTTATTTATGACCGAACGGACCAAAAGGAAAGCAGAAATTAGCTCATCAGTCTACTCCATCTCCTTGCACTGTCCAGTTACAGGGTTGGGGTGGGGAGGAAACTTGTAAGTGAAAGTAAAACTGCAACAGCAAGAGTTCAGCCTTGTGGGGTAGAGATGTGCAAATTTCAGGACTGGACAAAAATACAAATGCATAGCAGGCTCATATAAGTGTTTAAAGAGGAACTTCACTGCCGACTGCCCCATTGATGTGGAGCATACATAGTGGGGTGGGGAGTTCCTGATGCATGCGCAGCACAGATTGCTCTGCAGCCTCTGGAATGTGTGACTTCAGTATTCCAGGAGGCTTAAAGAGGGATTCCACCCGCAATTTTTTTTTTTTTTAAAGTCAGCAGCTACAAACACTGTAGCTGCTGACTTTGAATAAGGACACTTACCTGTCCTACTCGCCCGCAATGTCAGCCCTCCCGAGGCCGATCCCTCGATCCTGGCAGCTCCCGGCGCCGCCATCCTCAGTAAGGGAAACAGACAGTGAAGCTATGCGGCTTCACTGCCCATTTCCTACTGCGCATGCGCAAGTCTTGCATTGTTTTCTGAATGGGCCGGCTGCTCTCTAGGATACACACAGTTCCCAGAAGGCAGCGCTCCCCATTCACTAGAAGACAACGCAAGGAGGATGCGGAAGAAGACCTACCGCGGATAAGGAAGAGGCAGATTAGGGACTCCTGCATAGCAACCGCTATTTCTGGTGAGCAAAAATGTATTTTTTTTTTATATATTTTTGCAGGTTCTTTGCAAAAAAAATTTTAATAGGTTGGAACTCCACTTTAAGGTGGGGGTGGGGGGGGGGGTGAC
Organism: Rana muscosa; assembly: GCA_029206835.1. Lineage (NCBI taxonomy): Eukaryota > Metazoa > Chordata > Amphibia > Anura > Ranidae > Rana > Rana muscosa. The sequence goes on along the minus strand of CM055126.1, from coordinate 190,726,184 downwards.
GTCAAGAAAGTAGGACATACAGAGACAAGGATCTACAGAAAAAGGCATTTAATGCCCCCTAAAAAATAAAAATACATTCCAATTGTTTAACTTTGGGATGGGGAAATAGGAGAAAAATGATGGAACGCATTCACTATATCTGTATCCGGTTTCCAACAGTAGTACACAGAACATGGCAATGCAATTATTTTAGTAAATTAAAATATATTTTCTCATCAGCAGTATATAGCAGTCTTGTGACTTCTAGCAGTGTCTGGCTAAAGCTTGTTGGAGGAGTTCTCATTCTGCTCTGACTGTCTAATAAGCCTGCAGGACCCCTGACCCTCTGCCTTGACAGTGCTGATTGGCCCTGTGCTGATCACATGCACTCTCTCAAGAAAAAAAATCTTTCTAGCAATACACACCAAACTGAGCATGTGCAGCTTGTTCCCTAGCCTCTGTTCTATCAGGTGATGGATTGGGGACATTAGAAGAAGGGGAGGATCAAACAGCCTTTTTACACAATGCAGAGGATTAACCCCTTAGGTTCCACAGTGAGTATAACAAGCATGCTTTACTGCATATACAGACCGATTTTACTGTTGTGGGTTTCGTAACACTTTAATTGGTGTACACACGTTTTGGAGCCTACCAAGCCTGGCTGTTCAATAACCAGGCTTATAAAGATTCCTAGAATCTTGAGCACCTGAAAACTTATTGGATGGATGCTATAAACAGCTCAGTTCTTCTTTCATATTCTCTGACAAAACATTTGCACCATAAAACTAGACGGGGGGGGGGGGGTAATTTGAAGTCCAGGCCTGAATGCCAATACAGCAATAGCAAGCAGCCCATTTAAGCAGCATTATGTAACCCAATCTCGAGTTTCTGAATCCACTTCTTGAAGCGTCAGAAAAAATAAACTGACAAAGCCTTTAATAGACCGGCGGCCTACATGACTGCACAAATAAACCGTCGCCCAGCATATATTCTCACCATCTGCAGGGATATCAATCATGCAGTAATCATGCTACCAAAACAAATATGTTATCAGGAAATCAAGGTTCTCAGAGACCTTTTGTGGCCCCAGAAATCAGAATCCACAGCTGAGATTTTATCTGGCTCCTGAGCAGCCATTCCTTAAAAAGGAGAGTGGGGGGGGGGGGGGGCGCGAGTGTCAATCCTATCCGCCAACTCCCCACTTCACAACTCGTAAACAGACTATTTCAGAAGATGTTAAAAAGTTGCCCATTTACTGTGTCACTCAGCAATGCTAAGAATGAAGAGCAGTACAGCTGCGGCCTGTTGGATGGAGGCAGCTAATTATACTTCCAGTTTGGAATTTCTGCCCATACATCAGAGTCTTACAAACCTCAAGACTTTTGACTTGAACAGATGTATAGAGTATTTCTTCCATACCCTGCAAACTTAAACTTAACTTTAAATTGGACTTGTCATTTAAAGTCACCCTTCATGTTAACCAATAGCCATATTTCAGCATTACCATATCACATTATTATTTTGGGTAAAAAAAAAAAAGTTAAATCTTTGCACAAAAAAGTTTTCAAAGAAATATTTTGTCTGAAGCCTAGGCAAAAGTTTACTCTAGTTACCAGAAGGTTGGTGGGCTATAGAGTGTCAGAGAAATACAAGGGGGTCAGTAAGACACAACCAGGAAGCATATATAGCTGTTCCTTATTATTACTCAATTTTGTGAATGAGGGCCAAATGTATTATGGAGTGTATTTCCCCACTCCTGTCATTTAATTTTATTAATGTTACCATATTTTTAGTGATTTTATTACTAGTTATGGAACGATCAGTAACCAGTATTTGTAAATCAAAAGATTAAGGTGGTTCTAAAAGCTGAAAAGCTTTCACACTGGAGCGTTGCGCTAGCACGACGGTAAAAAAAGTCCTGCTAGCCGCATCTTTGGAGCGGAGAAGGAGCGGTGTGTTTACCGCTCCTTCACCGCTGCTGCTCATTGAAATCAATGGGACAACGCGGCTATACCGCCCGCAATGCGCTGCTTCGGTGGTTTTAACCCTTTCTCGGCCGCTAGCGAGGGTAAAACCGCCCCGCTAGCGGCCGAAATGCGCCGCAAATCCGCCCGTAGCATCGACGGTAAAAATAGCAGCGTTTTTTACCGCCGACGCTATGGGCGGCTCAGTGTGAAAGGGCTCTAAAGTGGAAGTAAACCCTCCCTAGCCTCCCGCTGCTGTCAATCACAGCCAGTGAGGAGGGAGCAGAGAGTGGGGCCGAACACACTTGCTATGGGGGCACTCAGCAGGTGGAAGGAGCCAGAGCTCCAGCGGGGGGCTGCTCTGTGCAAAACCACTGCTCAGAGAAGGCAAGTATAACATGTTTGTTGTTTGTAAATTATTATTTTTTTAATCACTCTAACTGTTCTGCTACTAGTCATACACACCCACACTTCTCTCTCCTTAACATACTTAACCAGTGCCCACTGTGATACCTTTCACAATTTTCCCTTGCACATACTACCCCGTCAAATCCTTCACACTCTTATTATGCACATATTGGCCACTCTGATATCTTCTACAATCTTCCATTGCACATACCATCCACTGGTATACCATTTGTACTCTTCTCTTGCACATATTTTCCCCACTATAACCCCTGCAATCCTGTTCTGCACATATAGCCTCTGTCCTACTCTGCACACTTCTCTCTTGTACTTTACTGGCACTGTTATACCCTCCACAATCTTCTCCTGCACACACTACCCACTGTTGCACTCTCTACACTATTATACCCTGCACACTTCTCTTCTGCACACAATGCCCAATGTTATACCCTACACACACCTGTTCTGCACACATTGCCCATTGTTATACCCTACACACACCTGTTCTGCACACACTGCTCATTGTTATACCTTCCACATTCCTCTCTTACGCACACACACTGCCACAGTACCCACTATCATACTCTCTCCACATTCCTCTCCTGCACATATTGCCCACTGTTCTACCCTTCACACTCCTATCCTGCCCACACTGCCCACTATTATACCCTACGCACTCCTCTCGTGCACACACTGTCCACCCCCCCTCCATTAATTAGTCCGGCCCCTTTCAGGACCATGGCGTATGGATCCCAATTTGGGTGGGGGGGCTGTTTTTTTTTTTTGAAGCACTGATTAGAGCCAGAGGCTCTAATAGGCTTCAATATAGGGTGGGCTTGGGTCGCAGAGCGTGTGCTCTGATCCCACCAAGGTGTGTTACAACAGAAAATGGATATTCGCTGTTGTAACACTGATCCTCCTCCCGACCAATCAAGAAGCCGGTTTTGACATCGGTCACCCGATTGGTTGAAAGGACAGCGATCCTATTGGATGCCTAGGAGGAGGGGGAAGAGCTGGAGGCCGCCATGGAGGAGAGGACACAGAGCCGCTGCACCACGCTGCCTGCCACCCACCGCCGCTGATGGGGTAAGTACCGGACAAAACGGCAAACAGCGAGGTGGGTGCCGCTAGGGAGGGGGGGGGGCGGATGGTTGTTTGCCACCCCCCCCCAAAAAAAAACACCAGCTGCCACTGCTCTCAACACTTCTTTGCTAAACATACTGCTTTTTGCCATACTATTTTATTTTATTCTCTGGAATATACAGTCCCAATAAACTTATTCCCAACCTTCCCCATTCTGGAACAGGCAAATGTTTGCTAGCTAAAAATAATAAAAGAGGCAGACACAGCTGTGCTCCTAAAATCTTTCCAGGATTAGCGGCCTTTCCATAAATCTTTTTATTTTATTTTTTATTACCACATACAAATACAACTAATTATGCACACCAAAAACATATTGATAGGATAGATAAAAAAAAAACCTTAGAGGCCAGTATTCCATAAAAGAAGTAAAAGAGAATCAATCACTCTAGTAAACAGACCCCAATTAGTATTTCAGGGAGCCATTTATAAAAGACGGGTTAAATCAGCCGGTTGACTATAAAAATTCTATCTGTTCAGCGCCGCAACAAATTTAGAGAAAATACAGTGCAAATGACAGCTAGACTAATTTCAATCATCTCCCTCTTCCTGTGTGAGTGTCAGTGAGTGATTGGAGCTACAATTTCATTCAATGTGTGACTATTGCTTTTTTGGCGAAGATTTACATTATCGTTCCAAGCCCTAAGGGGAAAGAGTTCTGAAAATTGGTTTCAAAATGTTCCTTTCATTAAATTTTTTTTTTTCCCCCTGAAATAAAAGACCAATTGTGCGCAGTTGAACATCTGACTGACAAACTTGGAAAAATACTAGATAAGGTTTTCTTTTTTTCCTCAAGAAAGAAAACACATCATGTTCTATATTGACCGTCTAAATTACCTCTGCACTGAAAAAATCTTTGTCGGTGTAAAGGAAGATGGAGGAGATGAGAAATAGATTTTGCAGGAAAGATTAATTTAGCGGTGAGCAGAATGATGTAGCACTTGAAGAAAAATGAGAAGAGGCAAGGAATGCTTAAGAAAATGTTAATGGCTTTTTATTTAAAATCTCACCCAATCTGCTGTCAGACGTGCGAGGTGCATTTACATTATAGCTTTTTATTTTTATTTTAAACTTTAAATTTGCTTAGCTGAGAAATGATGGACATAAAATTGAGTTATGGCAAACACAAGTAAAAAGTCGCTAAACACAATACATTGAGCTATTGTTTTACTCATAAGATGTAACATTTTTTTGCAGTATGTTCTAGGGCGGGGTGTCCAATGTTTTGAAGATTGAGGGCCACTTTAGCGACTCGGTAACTGGTCGCGGCCCACAATGAGCGAAGCAGGCGGATGACAGAGCAGACACAGACACAGCCCGCTCTACTCTATGGGCCCTCCGATCCAATCCACCCAGACAGAAGGGGACAAATAGCCTTCTTTTTTAAGCGGATTGGAGCTAGGCAGATGTAAAAGGATAAAAGTCCATTTACATCTGCCACTCTATCAAGGTGACTGGAGAGTCTGTTTGGGTCCGCATGAAAAACGGACAGGTGGACCTGATCGGACCGATCGTGTGAAAGGGGCCTAAGGCTGCATTCACAATGATGCACTATGGTTTACCTGCACCTCAACTGACCTCAATCTTCACTTCTTCCTCCGGATTCCTGCAGGTATCGCTGGCTGTTGCCCCCCCAGGCAGGTATGGCTGGCTTCTGCTGTTCACCAGGGCGGTTATGGCTGGTGGCTGCTGTCCCCAGAGCAGGTATGACTGGCGGCTGCTGCTGGCTGTCCTCCAGGGCAGGTACTGCTGGCAGGTACAGCTAACTGGTACTGCTTGCAGGTACTGCTGGTGGGTACTGCTAATTGGTACTTCTGGCTTGTACCGCTGGGGGGTAATACTGGTGGGTACTGCTGGTACTGCTAGTGGATACTACTGGCGAGTACTGCTGCTGGTACTGCTGGCTATTGGTACTGCTGGCGGGTACTGCTGATGGTTACTGCTGGTGGGTACTACTGGTGGGTATACCTGGTGGCTGCTGTCCCAGATTGCGGGTTCCCAACCTGCCATCCCCAAGCATCAGTGCGACAGGAGTCGGCGCTAGAGGAAGCATGCGGCTGCAGTAGAGAGCAGAGCTGATGCTTCCTGTATCGCTCATGTCACAGGCGGAGTACATTTGGTACCACTCTGCCTGTGACAGGAGCTGGCACTATACAGGAAGCATCGGCTCTGCTTCATCTAGTGCCAGCTCCATTCTTCACACTGATACTCAGGGATGGCGGGTTGGGAACCCACATTCCTTGACGACCCGTCATCCCAGAGCAGGAGAGGGCGCCACCAGCAGTTGGTCACCCCGGTTCTAGAGAATGTATTTTTTTCACATCAAATTTTTTGATAAATATAGTGCAAATTATCTTAATAGGTGCTAAAGCTTAATTAAACTATATCGAAGCACCCCAAACCAAAAACGCTATTTAAGTCATATTATTCAAGCAAACCAACAATTCATGAATTCATGTCTCCATACTTGTTGTTTTGTTTAGAAATCACTTTGAAATACATCTCCTTTAATTTCTAGTCGTGGCTATCTTGAGTAAGGGCAAATGATTCACGTGGCATTTACTTACTGAAATCCATTTGCTCTTAGCGCAGACATGCCAGCAGGAGGGTGTGCTTAGCTG